>CM060368.1:76121095-76488595 GCA_030545235.1 Helianthus tuberosus | reverse complement strand
GGCAGACTTAAACTGTTTGATGATTCCCACGTTCTCGTCCCCAATGATTAAAGGAAAACAGTGATCATCTCGTGTCTCTTTCTTCTTAGAACTCTTTGAACGGCTTAGGCTCGCTTTGGGTTTTTGGGACCTTATAACCGATTGTTGAGAGGCCTGTGATGGAACGTACGAGCTGTGGCGAGGGTTATCGTACTTACTTTGTCGGGAACCTTCAAAGCACGTTTTTGCATCACCGAAGGAGCTTCTCCTCAATTCTTCATCTATACGAGAGGCCTCGTCCAACCTTTGTTGTACCTGCTTTATTGTTGGTCGGCCACGAGTATTTTGTTGGACAACCGGTGGTTTCTTGGTAGATTTCTTTGTAGTCAACACCGCTTTAATCTTGACATCAGGCTTTTTTGCTGAGCTAGGGGGTGCGACTCTAATTGTTGTCTAACAATATTTAGATCTTCGACCACGTCAACGTTATCGTCTATCAATTTACAATTTTGGAAGTTAAGCTTCCGCCAGAAGACGTCTATGTCTTCGAGTTGAATCGGACGCTCTGCACGGCTAAAAACAACATTGTTTAAGTCACATGATTAACGGAAATATATCACACAAGTGTTGTACGTTTAACAATTATTACCTTCACGCATGTACTTTTCTATCCTACAAGCATAGGGCAACCCACAACTGTACCACATTTAGCAACCAGATGATGAATGCAAGCGGTCCAAGACATCTAGCTTCCTAAGTGCCTCTCCACTCAACAAGTCAAGGGCTGTATGGGATACTTTTCCATGTAGGTGTTGAAACAACGGGTGTTTGTGGTGGTTAATTCTTTTTTCGATGCAGTCTCGAAAACTCTTCCTTTTTTCACCGAACCGTGTCTCAACTATATCCCGGACACAACCAACTACACGGTCTAGCGAGCTCCTATCTAGAACGTATATCTTTAAGTTGGCGTGTTGGCTCTCAACTCTGTTTGTGGTACGATTACCAAAGTTGCGCCTCTTATCAGTCCACGCAAAGACAAACGTCTCCTTATAGTCTTTTAGCCATTTATCGTACACGTAATAGAAGACCCCTAAAAAGTAAAAATAATTTAATAAAATTTACATAGGTGAGTCGTATGTTATTAGGAAAACTTACTAGAACGTTTGCACTCCACAAGTCACTTTCGCATGTTGCGCAAGTGGTACTCGTAGATGGGAATGGATGGAGACTCAATCAATGTCCCCCAGAATGACAAAAATTTATCCCAGTCTTCTTCTTTGAAGGCACCCTTGCAGTGCTTCATAACATTATGTTGTATGTGCCACCTGCAAAGAAGCCTGGTGTAACACCTCGAAAATTCACGTCCTATAATGTCTTGACACGTGTCGTATGTTTAAAACGGGTGAAAGAATATTATAGAAGGACTAAAGTTGACAAACATGGAAAGTATGTGAATATACGTATTCTAAGTTTCAACTGTGAATAATTATGATGTACATTAACCCTACATGATGCTCATGCCTTCAAACGAATAAATCATGGATCATACGAAGCTAAAAGTGAGAGATTTCAAACTACAGGGACTAAATGTGTCAACATGTTTAAATTATACCTCTGAGTGACTTTTTGACAAACCCGAAGCTTTGTAACTGATAATTATGCTCACTAGAATGCGCGATATAAATTTCATAAAGTTTCGTAATCGTATGAGAAAGTTATGATCAAATTCGTGTGCGAGGGGTTAAAGCGTTAACATTGAAAGTTAAGATTTTTCGGGTTAACCGGAAGTGTCCAGGGACTTGGAAAAGTGGGTACAAGTCCTAAAGCCCTTGTGGGTAAACAATAAGGGGTCAAATTGCAAGAAAATACTGAGTTGCCCTTTCGAAAGGCCAAGGGACACTTATGTGGAAAATAGAAAATTTAAAAGCTGATAACAAGGCCCATGCGGGTCGCGTAAAGGTTAAGAGAACCTTACGAGGCCCGCGTCAGGCGCCCAGAACCAGAAAAACGTGACAGCCTCCTGTATTCGTGGAATTTCGATCTTTAAACGATATTTTAGCATGGTGGGCGACCCCTAAACTGTTCTAGAGCACTAGGGACACATGTTGGAGGGTTGTGGTCGTTGCTAGTGTTGTGTGTCAACTTCCTATGGTGGATTAAACCACTATATAAGCCCATGAACTTGCAACAAGTCTTCACACCTTCATCTGCATTTGTGGATCACTTCTGGAGCTCAAACTTCCTCTCAAGTGTTCTCTAATCGTGCATAGGACTCTTGTAAGTCTGCTAATCCTTCCTTAATTGAGTTTAGCTTAGTATATTAGCTAAAAGTCAAACTGTCGTAATTACGGTTTGACTTCGAGATTAGTCAACAATGGCTCAGTCATATCTCGAATTAAAAATAGTTATAAGTTGGTATTTATGTGGGTAATAAAACCTCAAAAGGGTTTCCCCTGCTCATCACTCTAACCAGGTCAAAAGTCGGGTCAAACTTATATTTAAAAAGTCAATAGGAAGCCTAAAATGCTATTTATGCATAATTAACATTGTAGATCATATACAACCTGTTGGATCATTGTTATAACTTGGTAATAAGTGTAAGAACATGTCTAAACATGTTCAACCCGACAATTTCCTGTTTAGACCCGGTTCGGAACCGAAAGTCACATAGTTTGACTTTCACTTTGACTTTCAGTTCTGACCCGTTTAGGCATGTTTTAGAAACGCCTCAGAGCTTTAATTGGACTAGGTTACATGTTAGTACAACCCTCTGTGATTATACACCTTGGTTCATTAGTTATCCAATTAATATGCATGTTTCCGTTAATTGTTCATATGTTGACCGTTATGCCCTTATTACCTTAAAACGTGATTTTTGGAAATGTAAAAGAGTAGAAAATTTAATTACTGATATATAAACTTGTATGCAAAGTTTGACATCAGTTTGATTTGTAGATTAAGAGTTATGCTCATTATCGCAAAATTAATGCTTTATGTTAATAAAATGGTGTAATTAGCGTATAGCCTACTTAAACATACTTTTTGATATCAAACCTTTTACCCACTGATGTAATATATTATTTTGGGATTTTTAAATATTTTTAATTAATTTTAGACTGAGCATAACTCATAGTCGTAGGCTTAATCCGGTAGTTGTCGGTTTTGCCCTTACGGGCCATAAAATGAGTTTTACATATCTAAACGACTCCAAACCTTTTGCTACTGATTAGTTATGATAAATAAATTATTTTAGACCTTCTGGAATAATAAAAATATCAGCTTTAGGTATTGAACCCGTAAACGGCTCCTAATCGCCTTATTTAGCGTTTTTAGTGCATAGTATGTACTAATACTATTTTTAAACATACAAGGGTGATACCTACTGATGTTTTAGTCAAATTATAACATTTTAATAGTAAGCAAAAGTTGGTTATCTCAGACTTCAGTTTTGAGCTTTTCGGCTTATGTGAAATTACCAAAATACCCCTACGGGGCATAGTTTGGTTATAGTTGATAAATTTCACATATCTAAAATACCTTACTGTTATAAATCAGTAAACTAAGTATTTTTGCTGATTATATCAGACCTGTAACTCAGTTAAACATTTAAACCCTTTTACAACCTATAAAATGACCAAACTACCCCTACGGGGCCTAGTTTGTGCTTAAACACGTTTCGGGCATAATGAAAGACGTCTTACTGATGTCACAACATATTTGAGGCATAATTAACTTAGGAAACCTGTATATAGCTCTCATGAACACCCGTCACGCTTATTACGCGTACGGTTCGGTTTATGTAACAAGTTTACATAAATTAGCCGAAACGGGTCAAACCTTAACGGTTTTATCTCAAAATCCAGAATGTGAATAGTAAACCCATATTAAACAAGTCTCTAAACTTTTCGGGTCTAAATCACACTCTATCCGGTCTTCGCTTAATCTTGCGTACGAACCGTATCTTTGAAACTAGCCGGTCTAAGCTTAAGCTTAATTAAAGACCCGTTAGGATTCTAATAGGTTATTATAAAACCTTCGTTCCAGATTAGGAGGACCAGTAAAAGCTACGTGCATTTTGCTTATTGTGATTTATACATTGCTCAGGTAAATACTTTTAACTTATTTTCCCTATACGGGCTTGGGTTACGGTATATAGCATACCGCTTGATCGAGCATCAAATCTCCACAGTTGAGTGGGTAGTTGACTAATTTGATCGGCTCGTTTAAACAATCTTGATTACTTAAAGCCTTTGGGGGGTTAATGACCATGTCCCGGATATCCTTGGCATCATCTTACGAGATGGCCACGACCTGAGCACGGGGTGTAGGCGTACACCTGTCAGTGTATAACTCTATGATGTGGTGTGTCTATTGATCTTTAACCCGGACAAGATCCGGGCTACTGAACGCACAAGTAACATGTAATTCGTTCACAAGATTATAATATTAAATAATTCTCCCAAGTTAAATAAAATGTTTATGCCATGTGCATCCAAACCAATTTTAAATCATTTTTCAAAATGAGTCAGTTGATTGTATTTACCAGTGTAAACTGACGTATTTTCCCAAAAAGACTGAATGCAGGTACTAAACGAAATTGGCTGGATTGTCTCCTTAGCATCAATAAAAAGTCTCGCAAGCTTAGGATGCCTGAAGTCTGTTGAACTATTGTTTCTATTTTATTTCGATCCGTTCTGTGGATAAACAATCGAACGTTGTGATACTTGATATTACAATAATTAAATTCGGTTGTATTATATCTTTAAAAATTGCTTCCGCTGTGCATATTAAATATTGTGTTGTTTGACTATTACGTTGCCAACCACGTCACGATACTCCCCCACCGGGCCCACTGGTGACACGTGGAAATCCGGGGAGTGACACCTGGAGGCATCTGGAAATACTTTAGCACACGCGCCCATAAGGGCCAGGTCTCTATCCATTATAATCACACGTGGCTCCATACATTCATCCAACATTGACTTGATCCTCTCAAGCACCCACACAAAGTTATCACCACGTTCTTTACTAACAACGACATGCGCGATACAAAACGAATGGTTGGTAGGCGTCATACTAACAATCTGGATAAATGGCATATTATATAAGTTTGTCTTGTACGTCGCATCGATCAGCATGACGTGGGGGATGCACGCCACATGCCTCTCGAGTACTTATGAAAAAGAAGATGTCACACCCCCAAAATCCACCATGCGGAGTATCACCGCTTGGAGGCGTGACATGACCAGGATCGAGCCACCAATCATATTGAACAACTCAATTAAGTAAATAAAACCAAACATAATACGATTGGTGACCAAAGCTAGTTAACCTTGTTTTGTTTAAACAGCGAAAGCATAAACGTGAGTTCAAAAGCATAAGTCCATAGTTCATAGGTTAAAGTTTCAAAACGCAAGTTTAGTAAGTTCATAAGGATTTAAACATTAAGCACGGAACATAACAGTCCGTACACCACAACGACTTCTTCCCCGTGCAAGCTCCAAGCATTTAGCGACCTGTAAGGCATGTAACAACGAGTCAACAACAAAGTTGAGTGAGTTCACGTTTGGTTGTTTAGTTTTAAGTTGTTTCTGAAAAACGTGGTTTGACTTTCGTTGGCTTATTTGCCGTGGGGGTTACCCCGTAGTTGAAAGTATGTTTAACCATTTCCCTTTTTCTTTACCCAATCCATAACCATGATCAGTGGGGGTTTTCCCCGTTTGAACTACTAGACGGTATGATATCGACTGCTACGCAAATAAGTTGTGCCCTATATCAGTGTCTATCATCACTGACAATCTGCCATAGTCCATTAGTACACGCCCGTCCTACCGGCACGGTGTGAGGTTTGTTAAACCTAATAGCGCTATTAACTAATGACCCACTCGCCATTGGCCTCGGCGATTAAGTCGATATAAATTGAGGGACTTCATGATAGAGTTTTGTCTAGCTAGTTTAAAGGTTGTTGTCCTGCACCAGGAGGACGAACTTACGTATTCTGCACCAGGAGAATTCGTAGGTTTAATAATGGCATCCACTCTATGGAGGATGGCCGTACATATCCTACCCAAGGAGGATATGTAGATTTAGTTTTAATTCTTTAACCCATTCCCAAACCACCGGGAATCCCATGCCTTAGAAAGTGTGTGAACTCACCTCGGTTTGCTCGGTTAGATTCTCAATATAGCTAACAGTCAAGGTCGGTCAATCACGTCCTAGTATGATTTACCAGTTAGTCATTTAGTGGCTTTCAATTAGATCGCAAAGTTCCTACACGTATCTATCACACAACATGCATCATTTTAACGGTTTATGCCCATCTAAGTTTCCCATCCATTCCCCACTCAAAATCAAACATACGATAATGCACATAACATATATAACATGTCAAATCATTCACAGATAGCATACTCGACATTTAGACACGCAAGTCACAACTTATGTCAATTCAGCATTAATACTCAAAACCGGCTGTTTTCGGACATTTAAATAAAATAGTTAAATTATTCCAAAAATTCCCAAATTTTTATAGAATGTCATAAACATTCCATATTTTATTGTGTAAAAATATCGGGGTCCGGTTCATTACCCATATTTTATAAAAATTCATATTCGGGACTGAACTCAGATTTATGTATTTCTGACCACAGTCCACGAAACAATTTATTAAAAATTCATCGAGTGTCCGATTTATGAAATTCCAGTGGGGTAATTACAAATACATAGGTTGTTATCTACCGTACAAATTTGATGGTCCGATTCATCACAAAACTCAGGTTACGACCGAAAGTACGACACCCATTTATTGCTGTCAAAATTCAGCTTAAGTTGCTGTTACAAATTAATACTTTAAAAATAGTAAACGAAGTCCAAAAATTACGATTCCGGTGCCATTAGAATCGTATTTCATAATAACATATTTTAGATTCAAAATATCGGTTTTTTGTTGAATTTAAGACCTGTTTACAGCCAACTGAAGTTGGCTGTAAAAGTTGGACAGATTCTGATTTTTAGTGTTTAACCTTCTAAATCGTGTTCGATCGATTCCGTTAACAAGTTTAGTGACCTCAACAACATGACACATTAATATTAATCAGCAAATCATCAAATAATCAACCAATAATCATAATCACACAAGATCTACATGATTTACACTAATATTCATCCATTAACCACCTTGTACATTACTTTAGTAAACTTTTAGACTTTGATCTTATATGTTCGTAATTTTTAACCGACGAAACTCTTATTAACCACTCTAGACAAGATCAAGAAGAGGTTTAGAGTCACTTACTACTAGCTCGAGGCTAGGGGAGAATCTAGACGCAAAAAGAGTGGATAAAAGCAACGAGTAGAGGTCCTTTGAGTTCCGAATGCACCAAGCCTCCTCTTACGTGATCCTTAACACTTGTGTGCACTTGAAATGGCTTGATCAAAACTCGAAAATGGTTGGGTGTTTGTGGGTGTGTTCGGCCGAAGCCTTTGAGAGAGAGAGAGGAAGTGTTGAGTTGTGAGATGTGATGAATGGTTATGTTGTATTAAACCTTGATCTTATAGACAAACCTCAAGTTAATTGTCCAAGGGATTTTATGTCTTCTAGATATTAGGCAACAAAGATTAAACAAATCAACAAAGGACATGAGGTGTCTCCATTGGGGACCGAATTCGTAAGGGGGGGGGGGGTAATCCGGTTCAAATCCAACTAAACACCAATTACTAGTTAGTTAAGTTAAGTGTTAACTTGGTTACTAGTGTGTAGTGTGTTATGACGGGTGTTAGGGTATTCAGGGACCCTAACTGGCTCACAAAAAGATAAGTAATGTTATTAACAATATCTTTATGTTCCGGGTAATGTCCGGTTGTTCGGTTTGACACTGCTCCGTTAAAGCGCTTAATTAATCCGTAAAGTGTCCTATTTATATATTTTGTAACGTTTTTACTTTCTAACACTTAGGAAAATATTACGGACTATTTAGTGACCTATCTGTACACTATTGGTATATTAACAAATACGTGTAAGCATAACACAGATATCAGAAAGCAGTTAAGTGATTCCACACAGTCGTCAAGCACATTAATTATTATTAATAAATTGTACGGAATACATGGAATTATGAGGGTTGTCACATTCTCCCCCTGTTAAGAGAATTTCGTCCAGAAATTTAGCGCGTGGTTACTGAGGAAGCTAGTTAAGTTGCGTTGTTTTCCAGATTTTCCTGGGGCGTCACATCATCCCCCCGTTGATTTGGAATTTCGTCCCGAAATTCTACAGTAGCTTCAGCCTCAGTAGTGGTTGCGTTTTTCTTAAACAGCTGGGGATACTTGAGTTTCATTTGGTCTTCGCGTTCCCAGGTATACTCTGGGCCACGACGAGCATTCCAACGAACTCGAACGAGATGTATTCTTGTGTGCTTGAGAATCTTAACATCTCGATCAGTAATCTCTACTGGTTCCTCGACGAATCGCAGCTGGTCGTCGATTGTGAGTTCTTTGAGAGGAACTATGAAGGTCTCATCTGACAGACACTTCTTCAGATTTGACACGTGGAATACGTTGTGAACTCCGCTGAGTTTTTCGGGTAGATTCAACCTGTAGGCTACCGTACCAATTTTCTCAATGACTTCGAATGGTCCGATATAACGCGGATTGAGTTTGCCTCGTTTGCCAAAGCGGACTACACCTTTCCAAGGTGAGACTTTGAGTAGCACTCGATCCCCAACCTGGAGCTCGAGTGGTTTTCTTCCCTTATCAGCATAGCTTTTCTGACGGTCACGAGCTGCCGCCATTCGCTGTCGTATCTGAGCAATTTTCTCGGTGGTATCTACCACATGCTCTGGGCCAGTGATTTGGCTGTCACCAACTTCTGCCCAACAGAGAGGTGATCGGCATTTGCGTCCGTACAATGCCTCAAACGGAGCGGCTTGGATGCTGGTGTGGTAGCTGTTGTTATATGAGAACTCCACTAGCGGGAGGTGCTTCTCCCAGCCATTACCAAAATCGATTACACATGCCCTAAGCATGTCTTCAAGGGTTTGGATGGTGCGTTCAGATTGCCCATCCGTCTGCGGGTGATAAGCGGTGCTCATATCTAAACGTGAGCCAAAGGACTTGTGCATTGCTTGCCACAGTTCTGAAGTAAAACGTGCGTCACGATCAGATATAATAGAGATTGGCACTCCATGCCTTGATACCACTTCCTTTAGGTAAATGTCTGCAAGAGTAGAGAACTTGTCCGTTTCTTTAATAGCCAGAAAATGTGCAGACTTGGTTAGTCGATCTACGATCACCCAAATGGTATCGTTTCCGCGTTGAGATCTGGGCAGGCCAGTAACGAAATCCATGGAAATTTGCTCCCATTTCCATTTCGGGATCTCCGGTTGTTGAAGTAGGCCTGATGGTTTCTGATATTCAGACTTGACCCTCGCACAAGTCAAGCACTTGCTGACGTAGGTTGCTATGTGGGCTCTCAAGCCAGGCCACCAGTACGTAGTCTTGAGGTCGTGGTACATCTTGTCCGAACCAGGATGTACCGAATAACGAGACTTGTGCGCTTCGTCCATCACAAGCTCGCATAAGTTTCCATAAAATGGAACCCAGATGCGTCCGTTTACATAGTAAGCGCCGTCTTCCTTTTGTTCTAGCCGCTGCCTCGATCCTCGTAGGGATTCAGCCCTGATGTTCTCTGCTTTCAATGCTTCAACCTGAGCATCGCGAATCTGAGCGGGAAGGTTGGATTGGATGGTAAGCTGTAAAGCACGTACACGCCTAGGTATAGTATCCTTTCGACTGAGGGCGTCGGCCACAACATTGGCTTTGCCCGGATGATACTTGATAGCGCATTCGTAATCATTCAAGAGCTCAACCCATCGGCGTTGTCGCATGTTTAACTCCTTTTGCTTGAAGATATGCTCGAGACTCCTGTGATCGGTGTAAATGGTGCACTTGGTACCGTACAGGTAATGTCTCCATATCTTAAGCGCGAAAACAACTGCTCCCAGCTCCAGATCGTGAGTAGTGTAATTTCTTTCGTGAACTTTAAGTTGGCGCGATGCGTAGGCAATGACCTTGTCACGTTGCATCAATACGCAACCCAGTCCTTGGATGGAAGCGTCGCAATAAACCACGAAATCATCGGTGCCTTCGGGCAATGAGAGGATAGGCGCGCTACAAAGTCTATCCTTTAGATGTTGAAATGCGGACTCCTGTGCATCACCCCAACGATAGATGACACCCTTCTGAGTCAGTGAAGTGAGAGGTTGCGCAATCTTGGAGAAATCTTTTATAAACCTTCTGTAATATCCGGCCAAACCCAAGAATTGGCGGATTTCTGTTGGTGTGAGGGGTGCAGGCCAGTTCTTGATTGAGTCAACCTTGGATGGATCAACATGAATCCCATCCTTGTTTACCACATGGCCTAGAAAGTGGACTTCGCGAAGCCAGAAGTCACATTTCGAAAACTTGGCATACAACTGCTCCTTTCGAAGAAGTTCCAGCATAAGTCGTAGATGCTGCTCGTGTTCCTCCTGACTCTTAGAATAGATCAGGATATCGTCGATGAACACAATAACGAACTTATCCAGGTAAGGCTTGCACACTCGGTTCATGAGATCCATGAAGACCGCTGGTGCATTCGTCAGCCCGAATGGCATAACCAGAAACTCGTAATGGCCGTAGCGAGTTCTGAATGCTGTTTTGGAGATGTCCTCATCTCGGACTCTCAGCTGATGGTATCCCGATCTCAAATCAATCTTAGAGTAATAGCTCGACCCTTGCAGCTGGTCGAATAAGTCGTCAATACGTGGAAGAGGATAACGATTCTTCACAGTCACCTTGTTGAGCTCGCGATAGTCAATACACATCCTGAAAGTACCATCTTTCTTCTTTACGAATAGTACTGGAGCTCCCCAGGGCGAAGAGCTAGGACGTATAAAACCCTTTTCCAAGAGTTCTTGTAACTGCGTGGATAGTTCTTCGAGTTCTGATGGAGCTAGACGATATGGTGCTCGAGCTACTGGCGCTGCTCCAGGAGCTAGCTCGATTTGAAACTCAACTTGGCGATGAGGCGGATGACCAGGTAATTCCTCAGGAAATACCTCGGGAAAACGCGCACAATAGGAATGTCTTCAATTCTCTTCTCTTCCGTGGATGTGTCAGTAACGAGGGCTAGAATGGCAGTGTGGCCCTTTCGCAAACACTTCTGGGCCTTAAGGAAAGATATGATGCCTTCGACAGCACCACTCTTGTCGCCACGTATCATGAGAGGTTCTTCACCGGAACGAGGAATGCGGACGATTTTCTCCTTGCAGACAATCTCCGCTTGATGATGAGATAGCCAATCCATCCCAATAACAACGTCGAAACTACCAAGCGTGATAGGAATAAGGTCGATAGGGAAAGTCTGACCAGCTAAGACGAGGTTACAACCTTTAACTACGTGTGTGGCTTCAAGACTTTTACCATTTGCTAGTTCTACCGCGTGCTTGGTGTTCAAAAGTGTTGGAGTGCGCTTAAGCATTTGGCTAACTTTTAAGGACACATAACTAGTATCGGCACCCGAATCGAATAAAACAGTAACAAAGAAGTCGTCCAGAAGAAACTTACCCATCACAACGTTGGGATCGTTCCTTGCATCACCCTGACCAATCACGAAAGCACGACCTCTTGCCCCATTGCCATTGTTGTTTCCCCCATTGCCGCCTCCATTGTTTCCTCCATTGTTATTCCCATTGTGGTTCCCATTTCCTTGGTTATTGTTCTGGTTTTGGTTCAGCTGGGGGCAGTTTCTCTTAAAGTGGCCTTCAGCGCCACACTGGAAGCATCCTTTATTTCCCTGCTGATGCTGCTGCTGGTGGTTCTGTGGAGCTTGTTGCTGTTGGCGATTCTGATTTGCAGGACGCGGGCTCCTGCAATCCTTAGCTTCATGACCCAGCTTTTGACACCTCTGACAGCGACCTTTGTTGCACTGCCCGCTGTGATGTTTGTTGCACCGGTTGCACTTGGGGTGGTTCCCTCGGTATCCACCCTGCCCTTGGTTACCAGAAGATTGCTGACCAGGACTCTGGTAGTCATCAGTCTTTCGCTGCTGAGACTGAACTGAAGTAGAACCCTTTCCAGAGTTCCCATCCCATTTTCGCTTGTTATCAGTAGGTGCATCAGAAGTAGCTGTGGCACTGATACGTTTGGGTAGCTTGTTTTGCTCCACCGCCTGGTCGGTGAGACGATGAGCCAACTTGATAACTTGCTGTATGGTACCCAAGTTGGCTGAAGTCACGTGACTTTGAATCTCTGGTACAAGGCCCTTGAGATAAAGCTCAATTCGTTTGAAGGGAGGGTTCACCATGGTTGGACACAAGATGGCCAGCTCGTTTGACCTCTTAGTATACGCCTCGATCTCAGATCCTGTCATCTTCAGATTGTAAAATTCCACTTCTAGCTTGTGGATGTCATCCCGACTACAGTACTCCTCTTTGATCAGCTCTTTGAAACCATTCCAGGGCATGGCATTAGCAACTGCCAGCCCTAGTAGTTGAACCTGTGCCTTCCACCAGGTTAACGCAGCTCCTTCAAGTGTTCCGGTAGCATACTTCACCCTACGGTCTTCGGGGCATTCACACATCTCGAAAACCGTCTCAAGTTTTTCAAACCAATGAAGTAGGCCCACTGCTCCTTCGGTGCCACTGAAAGTGGTAGGTCGGCAGTCCATGAACGTCTTGAACGTGCACACCGGAGGTTGAGCATGTTGACCTGTAGTGCGAGAATAATAGTCATGGTTAAGCACGAGGGTTGGTTTGTGAAGGTAGGATCTAAACGTCCTAAGGTGAGTTGGTATGGCAGGTTATACCTCCTGCAGGGTTAGCTGCGAGTGCCTCCGCAACTCGTTCGTTGATCAAAGCCGTCAACTGGGCTTGAGTGAGGTTGATACGTCCTTCGCGTCCGCTCATGATCTTCATAATGAAGCAACGTAAGTGAGGAAAGTGTCGCGAAAGTGTGTAAGTGTGTGGGGCAACATTAGAGAGTAAGCACACAAGGTTCAAATAGCAATTATCACATTATCTAATGCACAGTGAGAACTATCTAACCGACAACATAACATAAATCATACCACTTATGGTGTCGAGTCTTGCACGTGGAGCGAAGCGTCGTTGTGGATCGTTGAGCACTGTACTGGTTATAGTCTGGTTTTATCAAAAACTTTTCCCTTTTTAAAACCAAGTTCACTATAACCAATGGCTCTGATACCAATCTGTCACACCCCCAAAATCCACCATGCGGAGTATCACCGCTTGGAGGCGTGACATGACCAGGATCGAGCCACCAATCATATTGAACAACTCAATTAAGTAAATAAAACCAAACATAATACGATTGGTGACCAAAGCTAGTTAACCTTGTTTGGTTTAAACAGCGGAAGCATAAACGTGAGTTCAAAAGCATAAGTCCATAGTTCATAGGTTAAAGTTTCAAAACGCATGTTTAGTAAGTTCATAAGGATTTAAACATTAAGCACGGAACATAACAGTCCGTACACCACAACGACTTCTTCCACGTGCAAGCTCCAAGCATTTAGCGACCTGTAAGGCATGTAACAACGAGTCAACAACAAAGTTGAGTGAGTTCACGTTTGGTTGTTTAGTTTTAAGTTGTTTCTGAAAAACGTGGTTTGACTTTCGTTGGCTTATTTGCCGTGGGGGTTACCCCGTAGTTGAAAGTATGTTTAACCATTTCCCTTTTTCTTTACCCAATCCATAACCATGATCAGTGGGGGTTTTCCCCGTTTGAACTACTAGACGGCATGATATAGACTGCTACGCAAATAAGTTGTGCCCTATATCAGTGTCTATCATCACTGACAATCTGCCATAGTCCATTAGTACACGCCCGTCCTACCGGCACGGTGTGAGGTTTGTTAAACCTAATAGCGCTATTAACTAATGACCCTCTCGCCATTGGCCTCGGCGATTAAGTCGATATAAATTGAGGGACTTCATGATAGAGTTTTGTCTAGCTAGTTTAAAGGTTGTTGTCCTGCACCAGGAGGACGAACGTACGTATTCTGCACCAGGAGAATTCGTAGGTTTAATAATGGCATCCACTCTATGGAGGATGGCCGTACATATCCTACCCAAGGAGGATATGTAGATTTAGTTTTAATTCTTTAACCCATTCCCAAACCACCGGGAATCCCATGCCTTAGAAAGTGTGAACTCACCTCGGTTTGCTCGGTTAGATTCTCAATATAGCTAACAGTCAAGGTCGGTCAATCACGTCCTAGTATGATTTACCAGTTAGTCATTTAGTGGCTTTCAAATAGATCGCAAAGTTCCTACACGTATCTATCACACAACATGGATCATTTTAACGGTTTATGCCCATCTAAGTTTCCCATCCATTCCCCACTCAAAATCAAACATACGATAATGCACATAACATATATAACATGTCAAATCATTCACAGATAGCATACTCGACATTTAGACACGCAAGTCACAACTTATGTCAATTCAGCATTAATACTCAAAACCGGCTGTTTTCGGACATTTAAATAAAATAGTTAGATTATTCCAAAAATTCCCAAATTTTTATAGAATGTCATAAACATTCCATATTTTATTGTGTAAAAATATCGGGGTCCGGTTCATTACCCATATTTTATAAAAATTCATATTCGGGACTGAACTCAGATTTATGTATTTCTGACCACAGTCCACGAAACAATTTATTAAAAATTCATCGAGTGTCCGATTTATGAAATTCCAGTGGGGTAATTACAAATACATAGGTTGTTATCTACCGTACAAATTTGATGGTCCGATTCATCACAAAACTCAGGTTACGACCGAAAGTACGACACCCATTTATTGCTGTCAAAATTCAGCTTAAGTTGCTGTTACAAATTAATACTTTAAAAATAGTAAACGAAGTCCAAAAATTACGATTCCGGTGCCATTAGAACCGTATTTCATAATAACATATTTTAGATTCAAAATATCGGTTTTTCGTTGAATTTAAGACCTGTTTACATCCAACTGAAGTTGGCTGTAAAAGTTGGACAGATTCTGATTTTTAGTGTTTAACCTTCTAAATCGTGTTCGATCGATTCCGTTAACAAGTTTAGTGACCTCAACAACATGACACATTAATATTAATCAGCAAATCATCAAATAATCAACCAATAATCATAATCACACAAGATCTACATGATTTACACTAATATTCATCCATTAACCACCTTGTACATTACTTTAGTACACTTTTAGACTTTGATCTTATATGTTCGTAATTTTTAACCGACGAAACTCTTATTAACCACTCTAGACAAGATCAAGAAGAGGTTTAGAGTCACTTACTACTAGCTCGAGGATAGGGGAGAATCTAGACGCAAAAAGAGTGGATAAAAGCAACGAGTAGAGGTCCTTTGAGTTCCGAATGCACCAAGCCTCCTCTTACGTGATCCTTAACACTTGTGTGCACTTGAAATGGCTTGATCAAAACTCGAAAATGGTTGGGTGTTTGTGGGTGTGTTCGGCCGAAGCCTTTGAGAGAGAGAGAGGAAGTGTTGAGTTGTGAGATGTGATGAATGGTTATGTTGTATTAAACCTTGATCTTATAGACAAACCTCAAGTTAATTGTCCAAGGGATTTTATGTCTTCTAGATATTAGGCAACAAAGATTAAACAAATCAACAAAGGACATGAGGTGTCTCCATTGGGGACCGAATTCGTAAGGGGGGGGGGGGGGGTAATCCGGTTCAAATCCAACTAAACACCAATTACTAGTTAGTTAAGTTAAGTGTTAACTTGGTTACTAGTGTGTAGTGTGTTATGACGGGTGTTAGGGTATTCAGGGACCCTAACTGGCTCACAAAAAGATAAGTAATGTTATTAACAATATCTTTATGTTCCGGGTAAAGTCCGGTTGTTCGGTTTGACACTGCTCCGTTAAAGCGCTTAATTAATCCGTAAAGTGTCCTATTTATATATTTTGTAACGTTTTTACTTTCTAACACTTAGGAAAATATTACGGACTATTTAGTGACCTATCTGTACACTATTGGTATATTAACAAATACGTGTAAGCATAACACAGATATCAGAAAACAGTTAAGTGATTCCACACAGTCGTCAAGCACATTAATTATTATTAATAAATTGTACGGAATACATGGAATTATGAGGGTTGTCACAGAAGATCTCTGTTACGATCTCTGTTACGGGTTCCTCCCGTGTCTCGTAAAAAAAGTCGTTGTTTATCAGCACGTTTTCTAGTGACTGCATGGGAGTCAATCCTTGTCTTTGTTCGGCTCTAATCTTCGCAACAACGTTTTGAACGTCTTTCTAAACATGAAACCTGTCGGGGTCCTACTTCCTTATCGTTTGAAATATTTTGCGCGGCTCCATGTTTTGAGCTGTCAACTGCTCGATCAGTTTCTTTTCGCTTGGAGTAAACCTTCACACAAACGCGTGGGCCGACATGTCCTCACAAATTTTGTGGTTATGATCAATTTTTCCGTCTTTTATCTCACAGGTTTCATACGGGTGGTTTCGCACAGCCAGCAGGTAAAACGTGCAACCGGTTTTTTTGCTTCCGGCTTTTCTAAGTGTTGCTGTAGTGTGGTGCTCACCACCACGGTCACATTCAAGCCATACCCTCCCGGTTCTTCCCCCGATTTTCTTTGATCGACGGGTGACAATAACGAAACCATCCGCGTTTGCTATTTCTTGTATCCGTTTCTTTAGTTCATCTAAAGAGTTGAAAACCTGTAACATCGACAATAATAATAATAATAATAATAATAATAATAATAATAATAATAATAAAATAATAATAATAATAAAATAGTAATAATAATAATAATAGTAATAATAATAAAATAATGTTAATAATAATAGTAATAATAATAATAATAGTAATAACAATTAATCTATGTAACATAACCAAATAAAATTGATACCTGCTTTTTTAGGTACAGATTGTCCGGGATGGGGGGTGCCTCACCACCATATCTACCATATCCACCGTAACCACCATATCCACCATATCCTCCAACGTCCGGATTGTTTTGATGAACGTAAGGACTGCCTGGGGAAATGAATTGCTGATGACCACCATCTCCTCCGTATCCACCGTATCCACCATATCCACTGTCTCCTCCGTATCCACCGTCTCCTCCGTATCCACAGTCTCCTCCGTATCCACTGTCTCCTCCGTATCCACCGTTTCCTCCGTAAGAATATTCACACCCGTATCTATAATCCGGATACGCTTGTTGCGTCGGATAACTTGGTTGACCAGCATGGTATGAGTCATCTACAGAGGTTGTTTCATCAACAGGGGGATGCTTGTTCAAATCTAGAAACGATCTGTTTTGTTTTCCTTGTATACTAGACACAACCTCCTCTTGCTCGTTAGAATCGGGAACGCCAGACTCCTCCAAAATAGACGAGTGTATCATCATTAGTAAATAATAAACTAAAACAACAACTAATTAAAATATTTAAGCTAATAACTGTTACCGGAACCCTTTCGGGCACCCAATTATCGCTAGAATACTACCCGAAGACATAGTTGCCGTCCTAGTATGATGACATTTAACACTTCGGGATGATAAGAACACAAATGCAAACAACGAGAGTTTCTTTCGAAGAAATAGTAGAAGAAACATAATGAAATGATTGTTGAATGCTCGGGTGGACCAACAATGCACTGTATGTTGCACTTTATATGAAATATAGATGCCTCGTATAGCTCTAGACGCCCCATATTGCTTTATGTCACATGCCAGACATATAGTCAAATCAGTCTCTAAGACGCCTCGTATACGAGGCGTCTTAGTACCCTCGTATTGCTCCCTCGTACAGGCCTAGACTCCCCGTCTGATGTGACTGATGTGACGTTGTACGTGGTTCAGAAGTTGGTCGGGAAAAGGACCCTAGAAGCCTCGTGTAGGCCTATACGAGGCGTCTATCTGGGTGTGGAAATAGGGAGTTGGGTGTGGGAATATGTAGACCCTTAATAAAACCTCATCTAAATAATAAAAACAAATACCTTGTGGGCCCCACTCTCACCCCCACCTCTCTTCTTCATACCCTAAAACACCACCTCCAACAAACATATCTCCACCCCCTACACCGTAAGTACCACCACCTTCAATCACCTTAATTAAATCAAACCCCCTTAAGACCCAACCAACCGAATTCATGGCAGCAACACTGAAATCACTTCCAACATATCCATGTTCAACATCCCTAATTATGCACAACATAGAGAAACTACTACTATGTGTAGAATTAAATCATTCAAACCTTAATCGTTGCCTAGAAACTAGTTGACAACAAAACTCCCATTCACCAATCCTTACCATACCCAATCCAAAATTAAACCACTGGATGGATTAAAAAGCTCAAAAACTTTACTAGAAACCTTCACATCGTCAACTGACGCTAAAACGTCAATCCAGTTGTCACCGTTAGATTTTTTAGGCTTTTGTTCTCAATACCGAATAACCTGCAAATTAGGGTTGGAAACGTGATGGAGAAGAACCATCGGGACTTGTAAGGCGAATGTTTGTTCAGAAACAGTCACTACGGCGCACATAGTGGCGATTTCCTCCGGTGTTGATACGACTGCGATTGTGACGGCGAGGTCGGCGGATTTGGATTGAGCGGCGGTTGAGTATGTGTGAGGGATCATTGTGTGGAAATGATGGAGGATGAGAGTGTGTTTAGTGTTTTGAAGGTGCTGCAATGGAGGTTTTCTAGAGATAGAAAGAGGTGGGAGTAGGGGGTTTATGTAGGGTTATATTAATGGTGGGACCTACTTGAGTGTTTTAAACTTTATTTTTTATAGTAGGGGTATTTATGTAATTTCACTCTATTTAACACCAAAAACTAACCTCTATATATCCAAGTTAGGGACTATCCGAGTAACAAGTCGTCAAACCATAGGGAGCATACATGTAATTTGGAAAAGTTGGGGACTAAATGTGAAATTTCACCAAACCATAGGGACTATCCAGGCATTTTACTCTTTCAAATATAAATCAATTATTCATTTGTTAGCACGAAATCTGTGGCAATTAAAACTCGCAAGTGTATCGTCCAACAGGAGTAGGATCAAATACAAACCATATTTTGTATACAAACTATAAGAACCATTTAAAAAGTGTCACGTAACATCCAACCAATTATAGAGAAATGGTAAAATGATAACCTAAATAATATCAATTATCTTTAATTGCTTATGATTATGCTAACAAGCAATTAATTCTTTATTGGGATCTTTCTTTTGTTTTCAATGTGCTGATAAAGAAAAGTGCTGATATCATTTCACATATGTGCTAAAATCAATTATCTTTATTAATTTTCATATGCTAATATAATTCAAAAGTGATACTTTTATGTATGTATTGTTTTAGTATGTGCTAATTTAACTTTTTTTAAGTGCTAGGATCTGTTCTTACGGTTTCTAGGATAAATTTGATTTGTACCGGGACCAACCCCTCGTCCAACAAGCCCCCATTTTCACGTATCCAGTGTGTATTTTCTTTTTTTGAAAAGAATGTTAGATTTGTTACTGATCGTTGCGGCGCGGGTATATCATAAACATCGAATGGATAGTTCAAACGTTATGCGATGCGTTAATCATATGAAAACGCGCCTTTCGACGACGTATGCAATTGAACTCAATTTAACCTATATAGGAATTGTGATTGGATCCGAACATAAAGTAAATCGAGTTTATACCGTACAATCATAACACATTATATGTGACCCGACTCGTACATAGAAAATGTAACGGGTATAAAATAAAAAAACTGACATGTGATTAAAATTGATTAATTAGAGTTTTTGAAAAAAAAAAGAATAAAAGGAAACCACAATTTGGCTCCACTTGATTCGAAACAAAATTTACGAAAAATCCATAAAATAAGCATGAAAACATATTATATTTAACCTGACTCGTTTCCAAAAAAAAAAGTTTATGTCGAATCATAGACTAACTCTAATTTATAACAAAACATACATAAAATATGCACGTAAAATGGTTTTTTTAAAAGACAGTTTATTATATTTGAGTTGGCTCGTTTCCCGAAAAAGGTTATGTCAAAACATAGAACAAATCAAATTTATACTGACACGTACATAAAATATACACGTAAATAATTAGTTTTTTAAGTATAGTAGTAAACTCGAAACAAATTATTAGTAAAAATCTTAATATGTTAATAGCGTTCGTAAAACCGTGCCAAATAGCACAAATGTCACACCATTGCCAGCGACCACCAAAATCGGAAAAACTCGTAAAAATAAAATATATAAAAAGAAACATAACATCGAACGAAAAGCAGACGTAAAATCGTTGAACCACGAATGCTCGTTGCGTCGTGTGAATGCGAAGAAATTAGACCGTAACATAAAAATGTATAAAAAATAACTAAGTCGATATAGGACCCGCATCTTGCTACAAATATGTCAAACGGGGAAAATAGACGCGTTGAGACGGGCCTGTCAAATGGGAAAAATAGACGAAAAAGACGTTGAACCCCGTTGGCAAAGGAAAATGCAAAGCCTTTAAACACCTTGGGAGGGGAAGATATTTTGTTCAAGTCTCACAGACAATAGGAATAAAAGAAATTTGTCGTTTAAACAAAACTAGCAAAATTTAAAAGAAATGTAAAACAAAAAACTTGCGAAAGATAAAAAGTACGGGGAGCAAAGTTGAAAATAAAAAAAAGTTAGGGTTAAATTGGAAAAAAAAAATGAAAAACTTTGGGTTAAAAGTAAAAAAATCTAACAGGGATAAAATACAAAAGATGAAAACTTTTGGGTTTGAAGAGAAATTTTTTATTTTTTTTTTTAAATCTCCCTATGCATGGGTTACAACATTATAAAGCATTGTTAGCAATTTATAGTATAGAAATTTTCTTTAAGTCATTTATATAATTAAAGTTGTGTTATTTTCTTTTAGTCATTCTATAAATCCAAAATGAAAACCTAAAATCTCATATCATATATAGTTCGATAATACGGTTTTAATGACGCTTGAATAAGGTCAATCTTAGTTTATTTGATACTCTTTGTACGACCTTTTTATTTTTACCGGACTTTGTATTTAATCCTAAACCATTTTATCCATACTAAAAGATATTTAAATCTTTTTCATGTTTCTATTTATATTTTGTTCTTAAGCGTCCCATAAGTTGAATTTTAAAACTTTTTGTAAGTACATGAAATTTAAGTAAGGTGTATATGTGATCACAAAAAAAATATTCACTTTTCTTGTATAATTTTTTTTTTTTTTTTTTTTGGGGGGGGGGGGGGGGGGGGGGGGGGAGGAAGCTAAAATGATCGAAGTGAAGAAAACATGTGAGATAAACAATTAGAAAGGAAATTAACATAAGTTTATTAATCAAATCGAAAGTTAATTAAGCAAGGAATTTTACCGGAATTATTGTTATTATTAAATCACGGGAACTTTAAAGTTGAAACGAAGATTGAAACGAAATTATTGTTATTATTAAGGGTCCCTATTATTAAATCACGGGAACTTTAAAAATTCTCGTGACACGCACCAGACCCAAACAGAAAAAGACTACGTAACCATGCATGAAAATGAAGATTGAAAATGCAGTTGTTGTATCAAGGAATTTTACGCGGTGGGAACCAGCTGAATCTTGATCTCGGAAACGGTTGCATCATCCGCCCCTGCCCTCGGCACCAAAGTAACCAAAACATACTCGTCGTCTTCAGCTTCAATATCCTCCAAAAGCTCATTGATCACAAACGCAGTCCCAGTTGTCATGAACATCTTCTCTCCTCCGAGGCCATGTGGCACCTGCCCAAAAGTGCCCGCAAACTCGCTTGAAGCGGCAGTGGTCTCGATGCCATCATCGACGTCATCCACCAACACATCAAACTTGAAAAACTGCTGACCGTTGTATTTGATTCCGTTCAAAAACAACATTTCGTTTGCTTTCTTCTTGTCATCCTGGCTCCTCTTTGTAGCTGGCCTCTTTACTAGAACCTTCACTGTCTGGTCCAACTTCACAGGAAACTCCATCTCCTCCACCTTCTTCACAACTCCGACTGACTGAGCTGCAACGTTGGACGCCTTAACTCGGGGAACCGGGCGATTACTGGTCCATGGGGTTCTTGAAGGTTCGTAATCGTAACCCATCTTAGTAACATCTACAGCGTCTCTGTTGTAGACACGTACAAGCTGTCTGTTCTCATCGTAAAACACGAATGACGCATTCAACCAGTCATCATCAGTTGGATGTTTGTTTGTCAAAGGGTTCAAGCCCTTCCAGACATGCCACATGCGATCGACATTCGCATGATGGACGTAAAAAGCCGGGTCATACCCGGCTGAGTAAAAGTTTCCCATGTCCTCGTGGTTTGGCATCCTAGAGGTGCCAGTCCATATGTGCACCGATGTGTGAGCACCGTTCTCTATGCTCCCAGGAGTACCTTTACCATCATCACCGATGTTAGTCCCAAAGAAAGTATCCGTAGTTTGGTTCATCATTTGGCTGTACATTGTTGACAGATTAGTGTTTATCTGGTCTCCACAGTCAAGCCCACTCTCTATGCCATGGAACTGGAGATCAACGATGGCGGGAGGGAGGTGCTTCACATCCCGGAAAGGATCAAACAAGGGGTTCAATAACTGGTTCGGTCTATTTTTATCGTCAAAAACCGGGGCTTCTAGCATGGCAGGAAGCATCATTCCCGTGGGATTGTCCCAGTTCCAGTACGGCAAAGCGAAAGTATCATCACCAATCAGCTTGCCCAAGATCCTCTCGTAGAAATAGAGGTACCACCGGTGGAAAGGATAGAAGAGCGAGGAGTTGTGGATCTGGAGTTCTACATCCGGAAGACCATTCATTTCCAGATTGTACCCCCCATTGCAGTAGGCGCAGTGGATCTTACCTTGTTGTTTCCAGCTGTGTGGATCGTGATCAGGAAGAGCCCGCATGGCCGCAATTGCGGCTTGATACTTTAGTATGTACTTATCATCGACCCGCTGTGCCGGGGGTCGAATACGAAGTTTGGTGAAGTTAGGCAAGACGTAATCTGGTGGGATTGAGTCTGATAACTTTGGAGGGCAACACGCTGTGCCTCTTATAGCCTCTTTTGGATAATTAATGCCATCAGTGGCAGTAACGCAGTCTGCAATATTGTCTGGAGCAGTGACGGGGAATGCTGAGGCGGACCCGATATTGGTCAAGCTGGCGGCACCGTATAGGCCTCCTAGACCAAGGAGCATGTTTCTCCGGTCTACATTAAGTGATGTACTTTTTGGAAGTATGAGTTTAGGGTTTTCATCTGCTGAAGAAGAGTTGCATGAGACATTGAAGCGATGGGTGGAGGTTGTGGAAAATACGGGCGAAGAGCGAGAGGACAAAGGGGTGGTGGGAACAGCAGACAAGCTAAGAGAAGCCATTGTCTTTGGTTAAGTTGTGCTCTAAGTTGGCTCCCGAAAGCCACTTATATAGAGAAGTTTCCGGCAAAATCGGATCTGAGGCGTGTTTGTAAGGGTGTTTAAAGATGATGAATATAAGCAACAATATCATCAAATCGTTTTTTAAGTATTTATTTCAGATACGGATTTTGGTATTCAGACATTTTGTCATGTGTTTCTTTTTTTAAAGTTTAGTTTTAAGTGATTTGATTCAGTCATGATTTCTTTTGAAAGAGGAAAGTTATTGTATAAATAATTTTGTCATGGGATGCGTCGGCAACGCATGGGATGAGTCACGGACGCATGAGATTATGGGATGAGTCACGGACGCATGGGATGCCTCAAATCTCGCTAAAAGTAAATTTTATGAGTCACGGACGCATGGGACGCATGGATGTTATTGAGACATGTGTCACTTGTATATTGGCGGACGCATGAATCAGCCCTGCAGACGGAAAATGTGTCTCCTAATCGGTGACGTCCTGCTTCATCGACGCATGAGGTGCCCATTTTGGTAAGTCAAACTTATTCTTAGCCATTATAAATATGTATTAGATGTCATTCCATTCACCCGTAGAAAGCAATATTGTCTCCATTCTTTTGGAGTGGTCGTCGTTGAATATGTAAAAAAAGTAGTGATAATAATAATAATAATAATAATAATAATAATAATAATAATAATAATAATAATAGCAAATATTACAGTAAATAATTAAAAAAATATTAATAGAAAGTAATCACAAAAATAATAATCATAACAATATAGCATTAACATTGTTATGTAAGTAGGAACGTCTAACCTGTTTGACCAGTTTCCTTTTAATAAGACTTGACGCTCTTATTCATGGTACTTATCACACCTTATATAACTTAGATTCTTTGTAAAAACGAGTACTATCGACCTATGTGTTCAGACTAAATTGCAAAATATTATCGTCAAAATAACATTAAACATTAAATATCGTGTAGTTGTAAACAAAATTCACAACCTCGGATACTCTAATCTACTATTTGAACATTTCATGTGGCAAGAAAAGATTGGGTTCTTCAACATTATCGTCAAAATAACATTAAACATTAAATATCGTGTAATTGTAAACAAAATTCACAACCTCGGATACTCTAATCTACTATTTAAACATTTCATGTGGCATGAAAAGATCATAGTTCTTCAATTGGTTCTGTAGATACAAAACATGTGTAAAGTGCTTCAAATTCCACCCTCAACTCCGCTTGTGTCTCATGGATACCAGCAACTTTCATTGTTATTTCTGTAATCTTTTGTTTGAGGCGTTTGCCGGACTTAGTAAGTTCATCTAACAGTTTTTGTAAGTATTCAAGATGATGATTTTCATCCATGCTGGTCATTTAAAAACCAAATAATGAAGTGAGCGTAAGAAAATAAAACGAAAAGCAACTTGAATTTATATAGCTAGCCTGAGGCTCATAAACGCTAGCCCATTGTGGTTGCAAGTATGATAATTACCACGCCATTTTTTTGCGCATATTACCTCCAAATATTTCATTTTCAACTTATAGGATCTACACAATTTCAAGCATGTACCAAATTCATCAACATCAGGCATATGTATCATGATTTAAAAAATCAAGGGTCTACACTGATGACCTATGCACAAAAGAACCAATCAAGCAAAAGGTACAATCAATGCATGCATATATATGACTTGTTTGTTAAGCATACTTCAGTACGTCTAGAGAAGTGTGTAGTGTGGGACATAGTATGGATTCAGGTATGTTAATGCCCATTTATATGAGTATGTGTCTTCAAGACCGAGTGCATACTTCTCTTATAAGGGGATGGGTAAGTAGTTGATTTGAGGATTTCCATGGATGCTCCACGATAGCTTGTTGTTGATTATGTTTATAGGCTAATGTATGTGTAGATAAATGTATGTTGCCATTTGGATAGCTTGTTGTAGATATGTTTATTGGCTAATGTATGTGTAGGTAAATATATGTTGCCATTTGTCTGTCTTGGGCAGGGACGAGTCCACTGTAGGCAATGGTTGCATTTAGGTGACGTTAGCCTTAAGCCTGTGGACAAGTAGTTGTGTTGAGGTGGCAAAATACCCAAAGATGAAGACGGGAGCCGTGTTGAGATGGCGAAACGTCTAACGATGTAGGTTGTTGTTGCGTTGGTGACGGGGTGTTTAAAATGATGTAGAAAGCTGTTGTGTTGAGGTGACACTAATCAATTATGTCTTAAGTTCATATCATTATTGTCACATTCCGATATTTCCACGTATTATCGGTGGCCCTGGTGGGGAGTAGCGTGACGTAGTTGATATCATCATAGTCGATTAATCACAGTTTAATGCACAGCGGAAGACTAAAAGTAATTATACAAACCGAATTTGAAAAGTATAATAAAATATTATACAAACGATTGTGAGTGGATCCACAGGCGGATCTAGAGTAGAATACACATTATCGTTCAGTAGACTTTAAGTACTAAGAACTTGCAAGATTCCTTAATTAGAGCTCAGGAGCTTCCAACCAATTTCGCGTAGTACCTGCCACTTAGCCTTTTTGAAAATACGTCAGTTTACACTATTAAATACAATTAACTAACTCTTTCGAAACATTTATGAAAATTAGTTTGGATGCACAAAGCTCAAAATCTTTTATAACTTGGGACAATTATTTAAAATAATATTGTATAAAGATTTATATGTTTGCCGTCCATTCAGTAGCCCGGGTTAGAAGTACTGGGTTTAAGATTAATAGACACACCACTAATATAATCCCAAGGCGAGTTATCCTCAACGAGTGGTTATATCTTTTACATACGCAACTGTCAGGTGTATGCCTACACCCCGTGCTTAAGTCATGGCCATTTCAAATGAATGAGCCGAGGATATCTAGGACACGGTCATTAACCCCCCAAAGGCATTGCATCAAACAAAACAGATTAAAACGGGTTATCTCAATGATTTAACCATTAATTGATTAAAGATTCAATACCCGACCAAGCGGTAATAATTTACCGTATCCCAAGTCCGTATAAGGGAAAATAAGTTAAAAGTATTTACCTGAGCTAAAATATAATTTTATTCTCAGTCGTATATCAATCAGCAAGTACAAGTAGCTTTTACTGGGCTCCTAATCTGGAACGAATGTTTTAATAACCTATTAGATTCCTAACGGGTCTTATTTAAGTTATAACTCAGACCGGTTAGTTTTAAAGAAAGGTTTACGATTCAAAACGCAAGATTAAGCGAAGACCGGATTAGAATGTGATTTAGACCCAACAAGTATGAAGACTTGTATAAAATGGGTAAACTAAACACATTCTGGATTTTGAAGTAAAAATGATAAGGTTTGACCCGTTTCGGTTAATTTATGCAAACTAGTTACATAAACCGTACCGAACGTGTATATGCATAACGGGTAACCGAATGAGTCATGTACAAGTTCCATAAGTTACTATGCTAAAATTATGTTGTGATATCAGTAGGATATCTTCCATTATGCCCAAAACGAATTTAAAATCAATTTAAGCCCCGTAAGGGTATTTTGGTCATTTTGAAGTTTATAAAAGAGGTTAAATAGAAATCTGAGGTTCTGGTCTAAAACAATCAGTAAAAATATTTATTTTAGCAAGTTATATCAGTAAGACATCATACATATGTGAAATTTATCATTTATGGCCAAACTATGCACCGTAGGGGCATTTTGGTCATTTCACATATGCTTTATGGGTCAAATTTGGAAATCTGAGCTTAAAACATATACTTACTGTTAAAGTATAAAAATTTTATTTATAACATCAGTAGGTAACAAGTTTTTGGCATTAGATATGGTTTTAAACCATACTATGCGCTTAATAAGCGAAAAAGTCGGTATTTAACGATATTTAAAATGTTTATAAAATTTTGAAGTTTTGATCTGTCTCTAAAGCTTAAAATATTTTATTTAACATATGAAATCAGTAGGAAAAAGTTTGGTATCAAAATGTTATGTAAAACTCATTTTATCAATGAAAAGGGCAATTTTGTCAATACCGAATTTACACTAGAACTCTATAATATAATCAGTATAAAATTTGACAAAAATTTCCCAAAATCCCTAAATATTATATTATAACTGTGGGTAATGGGTTTAATATGATTTATGCCAAAACTGATATTTAATTAACAAAAAGTTTTTGTTTTACGAAATCGTGCATAACTCTTATTCCAGACGAGAAACTAATGTCAAATTTTTAGAACATACTTATATATCAGTAATAAAACTTTTTGTCCTCTCACATTTTAAAAAATCTCGTTTTAATATCAAAAGGGCATAACGGTCAACTTTTAAGCATTTAACGGAAACATGCAATGAACTAGGATTTCTATGGAACCATGTTGTATAACCTCAGAGGGTTATACTAACATATAATATGGTCCTAAAGGAACCCTAAGGCAGAACTAAACTAAGCTAAATCGGGTCATAATCGAAAGTCAAAGCAAAAGTCAACTTTTGCGACTTTCGGTTGCGAACCGAGCCTAAACTCAGAATTGTCGGGTTGAACATGCCTGTACATGTTCAATTAATATTTACCAAGTTGTTAAAGTGACAAAACTGATTTTATTGATTTTACATCATTAGTTATGAATTTTATTTAAAAACCGACTGTTTGACTTTTATTTTAATTACTTTGACACGACAATTAATTAAGCAAACGTGATAATTAGGATGTGCCCTTTTGAGGGTTTAATACCTACCTAATTACGATCACGTAGCCATGTTCGTTGCGAACGATGGCTTGACCATTTAAGGTCTAAAAAGTCAAAGTGTTTATCGTAAACGCTTGACTTTTCGGCTCTACAAGCCAAATAAAATAACTAAACACGGAAGGAACACTTACAAGTGGTTCTTAGGACAGAAAAGAACACAAAAGGAGGTTCCATAATAATTAGGATCCTCAGATTTGAGAGAGAGCAAGAACTCGAGCAAGTGGTGTGAATTTGGAATGAAGGTTCATCACCTATTTATAGTGTTGTGTGAGTTCATGGATGATTGACACGTGGTTGGGGGTGTTATGAGACTTTAACAGGTGTATAACCAGCTTCTAAATCAGTATAATAATCACTGGTTTACTAAAAATGGTTTTGGGTCTCAAAGGAATTAAAACCATCAACCAGGAAACAAGTTGCTGTTGCTGTTCTGTCTTCGCGGCCCGCGTAGGAAGCCCATGGGGGCTTCGCGGCCCGCCAAGAATGGCCTAGTTCAACGGGATGTTTGGCAGATTATCCGATTTGGTCCTTGAAATCACTTTTGTTCATATTTAACAGCATATCAGTTGTTGTTTTACTGTTCGGACGGCCCGAGAGGAGGAGTCAGGCCCAGACCTGAGTTGTGGCTCGTGACAAGGGTCGGCCTAGGCAGCAGTTTCTGTGGTTTGGCAGTTATAAACCCTGCTAAGTTTCATTCACTTCTTATCTTTTGAAAATGATCTTTTAGCGCATAACTTTCTATACATACGTGTAATATTAATTTCAAGCATAAAATCCTTTAACGTAAAATCTTAGGCATACCCAGGGATGCGGCCGAGCGTTGCGGAGTTCTCGGTTTGATCAAAAGGCCTCTCAAAGGCGTAGATTTAATAGTTGACGCTTTTGGTCCCTCTAATGCGCAAACTTGCGCATATCACCGTTTAATAGCCTCATAGCCCTATCTAATCCATATTAGGCATTCTTGAGAGTATTATTAAACACCACAATGCTTTGGGTTCATAAAAAGGTCATTCAGAGGTATAATTAAACATATTGACGCTTTTAACCCCTTAAATTTGCAAAGTTGCGCGTAACGTCACTTATAGGCATAAAAGCCTTAGATGGCCAATATTTGGCATTCCCAAGAGTATAATCAAACATCATGATGCTCCTGGTTTGTTAAAAGGTCACTCAGAGGTAAGAATTTACATGTTGATGTTTTTAACCCTTCGTCGCGCAAACTTTCAATTAATTACGCAAACGGCTACTCTTGATCAACAAGTGGCTCATTTGTGAATATGAATGCCGTGTAACGTCATTCAGAGGCTTATGTTAAGCGTGTTGACACTTTTAGTCCTTTTGCATTCAAAGTTTTCGATTTTTTTTGCAAAATTAGTCCATCAAATTCAACGTTTGACTTTATTAGGGTTTAGTACACGTGTCTATATATCATTGGAAGTGATTTTACGAGGTGTTACATCCTCACCCCCTGAAAAGAAATCTTGACCTCGAGATTTGCTAATAAGATAGGAGTTCTTTTGTTACAAAGTAATTACGACCTCTCGTATACATTCGGGGCCCCAACGGTATCATGTTTAACCATTACAATAGGTATATGCTTTCTTTTGGAGCTTTTAATCCTGTCGATCCTTAATCGATACTGGTTTCTCAACAACCATAAGTTTTCATTGATCTGCCCATCATAATGCTATCGACTTAATGGCTAGACATATCCTTAAATCACTAGTGTAGAGCACATTGTGATTTCCATCAAGCTCCTTAGGCAAGTTTCAGCTTACTAGCTACCGATCTTGACATACTCGTTTTTTCTCGAATGGTCCAATATATATCCAGAGCTTAACTAGCCTGTTATATTAAAATTCAGCACACCCTTCTAGGGTGATACTTTCAGTTGAATCTTATTCCTTATTAAGAACTTAAGAGGTTTGCGACTTTCATCAATCATTGATTTTCCGCCGATTACTGGCAGCTTCCAGACGATCATAAATTTATGTCATCTTATCCGTCGTCTCCAGGGCAACTTTCAGATCCTGGTGATTGGACTTAGTAGAGTCATGTCCATCAAACGGACGTTTGACATTCCATCTATACAAGGTCCCCAAAGGAGCAGCCTTGATACTTATATAACAACTATTAGTTATAGAAAATCTTATTTAAGGTGAGATGGTTATTCCAACTACTGCTTAAACCAATCTCAAGGAATAGCTAACCTCACAGTTAGTCGAACAAATCGACGATCCTGGGCAGCTGATGGCGATTCCTAATTGTTGCCTAAATAGGGTTGCGGTATACAATACATAAGCATAATGAACCGTTTTTCTTAATTAATAATATCGGAGCTCTCAGAATGATGAGCTAGGCTTTATGAGATCTTCTCTAAAAGCTTTTCTAATTAGCTCTTAGTTCTTCTATTTCTGTTGGTACAACCCGATATGGAGTTCTTACAATAAATGCAGCCCTAAGCGAGATATTAATCTTGACTCTACTTGCCTCTCAGGAGGTCACAGGGTAGTTCTTTGGGGAAGACAATCGAGATTATAACAGAGATATTCTGCATCTCAGGCTTCAGTTCATCTATCGTTATTTGTTGCCATAAAAATGACACATTTTTCTTTATGCATGCACGGACGCCTTAATTAGTGACACTTATTTGGACATTTCTATACTGGATATCTTCTTTGAATACCATTAGCTGACTTTTAGTACAATTAGTAACACTTATTTGGACATTTCTATACTGGATATCTTCTTTGAATTCCATTAGCTGACTTTTAGTACAATATGACCATTGGAATATCTTAGTGGTTCCGTGCATTAAACCTCCATACTGATCAGGCATGGAAGCAATCTACGGGACACACTAGGATACACCAATCCTCATATGGCGCTTTTATCAGGCATAATCTGGAATTTGCAGGTGATAGAAATCGATGAGATATCAAAAATAAAGTAACACATATTGTCGTACTCCATCTAAAGATAGAGTACTCTAGATCTTATAAATGAAGATTTCCGATAAGAATAGAAGAAATGGTTCCTATGGTTTTCATCGGCAGGTTTTACCTTACACTTAATATCTGGAGTTCTTATGGGGAAATTTGAAAGTTCGCTAAGCTTATGATCTATGAAAGACTTATTATTCTCTGAATTAAATCAAGACACTTAGCAGAAATTTTCGTTGATAACGCTAAGGAATGTACCTGATGATATTATTGATATCTACTGTCTCTGGCATTTATTCGGTAATTCAGGCGTTTCCTTCCTTAGCCATTCCAAGCTTAGCTATACCCTTTTTGACAGTTTTAGGGCAGTTAGTCTTGATGTGGCCTTTCTCGCCACAGCCGAAACAGACTGCGTTCTTTATGTCCCTATATTCGAGGGACTGATGACCAGTTCTTTTACAGACGCCACACTTCTTTGGCCTTTGTTTCATTCGACACCGACCCCAGTGCTTTTTATGGCAGGTCTTGCATACAGGTTTCTTGTTGGACTTTTGTGGGTTCTTATTGAGCTCAATCTTACCCTTTTTCTTAGAAATCTGGGAGTTATCCTCCTCCCTTTTCCTTTTTGGTTCATTCTTTGCATTCGAGGCATGAACAAAATCCTTCTCATGAGTAAAGAAGTGTGGTTTTAAATGGGATTCGAAGCAAGTAGCATTGGGCTTTTTGAACTTTTTTTTCATGACCTTTCTCATAGCTTTTCTAACAGCTGCGTCAATCATAGCTTGGAGATCATTTCTGTAAATTTTGAGGTTCACAATTGTAGCATCATTAGTATATCTCGCATCATCAATGACTCGAGTGTTGGCTGTCTTATCCGAGTTTGCCATACTCGAGACTGGGTCCCTAACACCAAACGAAACAATTACTTAGTTGTATTACAACTGCTAGTCATCATCCTGATGACCTAACATATACTAACCATGGTATCATTACACCATATAGGCTAATAGGTTATGAACATTCCTAATGAATGTTGTTTGTATGCACCTCAATTACATTCAGCCTAGGTCACAAAAGGACCATCAATAGCCTTTAAGGTTTGGACGGAGTCCATTTGCTTTTGGACAGGGGATCACAATGTGACAAATGTTCTTGTTATACTGACGATTTTTTTTGGGATAGTTCGAAAGCTTACCATAAGAAAATTTTAAAGTTGGAACATAAGTTCGTCACGTAGGACATGAAAGTGTAGTACACAGGCTCGTCTCAAAGGACATCTAATAGCCATATGGCACAAAGGCCTTGTCACAAAGGACATATAGGGTATGGCACAAAAGGCCTGTCACAGAGGACATTAATATATAAGTCGCAATCTCATTTGATCAAGGATTTTAAGGTTTAAACATAGTTCTTAACCTTTAGGCAGAGAGTCATAGGCTACATCTGTCATTGCTTGAAAGACACATTAGTTTGTCACATAGGCCAATCAATAGACATCACTAATGGATGTTTATACATATATGCGTATATAATTATCTTATTTGAGGATATTAGCCATGATCATGTCGATCTTATAGACTATAAGGCTTGGGCATTGACCATCACCTTTGACGGTGAACCATAACGGTCACATTTGTCAATGTCACTAAGGGACAATATAGTATATAGCCCGTAGGCGAAACATCACTAAGGGATGTTAAATAATATGATCATCGTATCAGATGATATTAGTCATGATCGCATTGATCATATAGACTATCACGTTTGGACATAGTCCAATATCTTTAGACAGGGGGTCATAGACCACCACTATCGTTGTCTTATCGGACAACAAGCATAGCTCGTAGGCACTTCATCACTAACGGATGTTTATATTTTGGTCATCACATTTACGCTACTTGTTATGATCTAATTCGATCATATAGGCTTTAAGGCTTGGACAAAGTCCAAAATACCTTGACGGCTGGTGTGGTTTCTCAAGTCACACTGCCAGGAGTGTTAACATGTTCTTAGATGTTAACAAGGATTAATTTGTCTTAATGGTTACACAATATTACCATGATTGCATTGATCATATAGGTTTGGAGGCTTAAACATAGTTCACCACCTCTGGATAGAAGGGGTATCTCCCTTAACTATCATAGTAGAAGGAATAATTATCCTTAACTACCGAAAGTTTTGGCTAGTAGAAGGAATAATTATCCTTAACTACCGAAAGTTTTGGCCAATTAATGTGGACTTGCCACTTGGCAGGGGTAAACCATTAAGAAGATCTTTTGAAATTATTTAGCTGATCGATAAAGTTCGAATAAAATTGATACTATTGCTTGATAAAGGACGAAATGAGTACCTATATAAAATTTTCAAACCCTCCTATAAATTATTAAGAATTCTACAATAGTGCCTTAATCAGGACTTTTAGTGTCATATTTGTCCGTATGGGGACTATTTAAAATAGTATAAGTCCGTATGGGACTATTAAAATATTATAAATTCGTATAGGGACTATATCGAAACAACTTGCCCGTGAAGGGTTTATGTTGGAATGTCCTGTCCGCTAAGGGACTATAGTGAAATCTCATGTCCACCAGGGACTATTTCGAAATAGTATATCCCCAAAGGGATTTTAATAAAATAACATGTTCATAAAAGGACTATATTGATACATCGTGCACACTAAAAGGCTTTGCTGAACAGATGTCCTCACAGGGACTTAAATCTAAAGATATGTTCATATAGGGATTTTAATAAAACAAACGTCCATACTGGGATTTTATAGAAGGGATAGGTCCTTATAGGGATTTTGAAGCGATACAAAACTATATGGGAATTGGAAGTAAAATATAAGTCCTTATGGGGACTATAAGTTATATTAACATTGGGATTATAGTGCAATAATATGTCCTCGAAAGGACTATTATGAATTATTATATTCGAAAGGGGACTTCGACAATATAACATGTCTACAAAAGATTTTTAATGAAATAATAAGTTTACAAAAAGATTTTTATTGAAATATCACGTCCATGTAAGGACTATATAGCAAATGCCCATACAGGGTCTTAAGTCAAAAGGTATGTCCACACAGGGACTATTTAAATAGTGTATTCACAAAGGGATTTTTAATAAAATCACTTGTCCATGAAAGGACTTTATTGAAATAGCATGCCCATCGAGTGACTTTATTGGTTTATAAGGTCCACAAAGGGACTATTTAAAATATAATGTCCATGAAAGGACTATTTTGAAATATCAAGTCTGTGAAGGGACTATATAGAATTATGACGTCCACTAAGGGATTTTATTGTAATATAATGTCCACGAATGGACTATTATAAGATACGTATATACAAAGTTTTATCAGGAAACGTAGGTCCACAAGGATTATGATGAAATAATATGTCCACAAAGGACTTGTAAGACCCTTAATCCATTTTAATCAGTTAACCAATAAATTTCGACTATAATAGTGTATTAAGATTTAATATACACTTAAAAATACGAGTTTGTTTAAACATTTTATTAAATAAATCATTCCAACATTTTGTAATTTAATTCGCCGTTTTAAAATGTGACGACGAAACTATTCGTGGAAGCTTTGATCTCGATCGTGTTCGGTTCTTCATCTGGCTCGGTCGTCATCCGGTACTACTAGGCAACCTACATTCCATAAACATGAAATGATTTTAGTTATACGTGGTTTAAAACGTGTTTAAACGGATTCGCGAAACAAAACTTAACAAAATAACTGGGCGCCACCGTAAGTTACGGTAGCCACCGTAAGTTAAGGTAGCCACTGGGGTTTCAGGGGCTGCCATAAGGCAGTACAATTCCACCGTAACACTTCAGTCTCTACCGTAAGTTACGGTAGCCACCGTAACTTACGGTAGCTCCCTGGACAGAATGTTTTGCAACTTATGCTGCATTTTCCAGCTCCAATTCTTTTTACGAAAATGTCCATAACTTTTAATCTACACATCCGGTTTGCGCGATTCTTTTTCCTACGCATTCGTAATTTGATTCTCCATCTTATGGAGTTAACATCCGACATCCGGATTGACAAATTTATAGAGTTTTAAGCTTTAGGCTTAAGTTAAAATTTACCTACTTTGACCCATTCATGTATTTATCAAACAAAGTTGTTTGTTTGATTACAAATCCTCGTGAATCTCCTAATTTCTATATTGTCTATCATATTTGGCTCAAACCACGGGTTTCCTACGCACTTAAAACCCGCTTATACTCAAGTGCTTATTTTGACCCGTTAAGGGCATTTATGTCCTTTTAAGCATAATTTTGCTCATTTCCCTTATGCCTCATAATTTCACTCATTCATTTTGGTTAGTCTTCCACCACAACCTTGAACGTGGTGGATTTAATGTAATAGACTATTTATTCCGAGTTATATCCCTTAAATATGTTATTTTTGTGGCAATACACATTTTAAGGCATTTAACCCTTGATTGTTTATGCCTACAATTTTCATACACATCTAAAGGTTACAAATCATAATATAAGTTCCTAACCAACCTTTATGGGTCGTTTGCCCAATTTACCCTTCAAGGGCGTTTTAGTCAACATTAGCCCCTCACTTACTATGAAGGGCTTTTGCTACATATTTGGCCATGAAGTATGTTATCCATAATCATATTTACACGTACCTGGCTCTGGTCAACTTATTGACCCGTTTCGATACCTTGTCTCTATAATATGCTAATTCGTAGCACTTTAATCCATAAACCATTATTATCCTGTAAGCATAAGACTTGACAGGTACTTATTAGTCGTCATTTGTCAAATGGCACTAAAAGTCACCCTTTGACCCATTTGGTCTAAACGACCAAACATTTTGCATTTGAATTTAGAATGGTATATATATACCATCTCGTTATTTAACCCATTTCGGCTTACGCCGTAGGGTGTCTTATAACTTTTACTTATATTTATCGACACACGACTAAATTACCATTTTATCCCTATTCTTATTATGAGTTACCCCATACGGTAAAATCTCAAGATTCATTGTATGCTTGTCATTTACGGCTATATTACCATTTACCCATATTTACCATTCATCATGGTTTTTATCAATTTTGTGTATGTCCCGACTCGTATCAATTGCGAAGGAAATCCATGTTTCCCAATATTGTTTTTATCTAGTTTAAAACTTATAGAATAAATAAGTATTCTACAAAATGGTGTAAGTTTCACGTACCTTGCATCCGGTTATTGCTCTTTTCGCGTACACGTTCCGTTTGACCCGCTTCTTTCCCAAGCCTCCATCTAGCTTGTCAAGAGTCAACCTATCATCATAATTCGTAAGACGGTTAGATTAGTCATCATTATTATGACTATTTCATCTTACGGATTTTACGTCGAAACTTCTATTCTACTTCATCATTGGTTAGTTTGACTTTCTAAAATGAACTACCTTTAATCATATAATATGCACAATCAAGGCAAATCAACATTATGATTAGAAATCGTTTTATCCCATATCTTATGTAATTAGTCAAGTTAGCTAATTACGCGTTTCTTTCATAATTCCATCTTTTCATACCAAACCCAATTCATGGTAATTATAATTCATGTACCCAAACACCTAAATTGTTCAAGTACTATATCTTTACTATCTAATATGATGATTCTAATCACAAATTAGACACTAACATCATCATATTATAAAAACCCATTTCAAGTCATGTATGATCAACACTCAAACTTGCAAATTGTTCAAGTATCTTGTTTCTACTATCAACTATGATGATTTTAAACATGTGTATATCATCATCTTCACTACATAATCAAAACCCACTTGTCTAAAAGTGGTAAATCATCAAATTACTCGAATCATAGCAATTTTACTTCAATTTTCTACTTAGGGTTTGTTCCTAAGCAATCACACTTCATAAATTCGGCCATAGCCTCTATGATTCATGCATAGATCGCATCATGCAAAGTTAACTAATTTTCACACCTTCATGAATGTTAGAAATTCGACATACCTTACGATCCCCTTGACTTGGTGATCGTTTCTATGTATTCAAATATGGATTTGGCCTTCGATTGATCCTCCAATTTGAAGGTTTTGTTGAGTTTTAGGGTTAGCTCCCATGGAGCTTGTCTCCTGATCATCTCACGCACGCACGCACACACAAGAGTGTGTGTGTTGTGTTTTGTTTTTTAGTTTATAATTCCATTTGCAAGATACCCGGCTTTGGTCCCTCGTGTTTGGTTAGTTATTAATTAGGTCACAACCTAATTATTTTCAACAATATTCTCACTTATAAACTAGGTTTAATATTCCTAGTTAATTTAGAGGGTTCGGGAATATTGATGACTAAGTTTATTTTAGGTCCCGTTAACTCGGGCCTTTTATAAACTTTATTTTCCTTAGAAGCATTTATTCACGTTTTATTAAATATTAGGTTTATCTATTTAGTTCCTAATATTTACCGGGTTACTTTTACCGCTAACGGTATTTTACCCGTATTTTATTATTAACGTGGTTTGATTACCAAACCCGTTTTCGGGGTGTTACAAGTCTACCCCCCTTAAAGAGGTTTCGTCCTCGAAACGTTTCTTACGCAGTTCCTCAGGTTTGACTCCTTGGACTTAGTTTCGATAATTACTTGAGCATTGCTCGCATCTAATAATCTTACCAGGATAATATGGTAATGCCCTTTTGGCTTCCAAACGTATGCGCCTTTCACGTATAAGGCCTCGTGGGCCGTAACTTTCATCTTGTATTTCATATCTTTATTAATTATTTATTTTGGCGGTTAGACTTGTTAGTCACTGGTTACCTTATACCCCATTGCTCGGGCATATATCCATATCGCCATCTCCGGCCTTATGTGCGTTTACGGTTTTCTAAATCGTTTCATACCACTTATGTTTATTAAAACGTTGCTTTTGACTAAAAACTAAATTTTTAGTTTATGTTTTCTCTTTGTCTTATGTCTTTCTCTCATATCTAGGAATGTTGCTTCTGAGGATTTGTTCCTTTCCAATATCTTTTAATGCGGGGAATTTCAACTAGTTCCCACGCTTAACCCAAATAACCCGTAGGTTCTTTCGCTTAGTCTCGTAGACTATTTCTTTAGATTTCCACCTTTTTAAGGTGAGACCCAACAATTTGTTTCTTTCTATTTATGACCCAAGGGTCTTCTTGGTCCCGTAGACCTTAACACTATGTTTAATCCCGTAGGTTATGATAATCCCGTAGATCATCTTTTATTCAAGTCTTTATTCAACTGTATATGTATATGGTGTCAAGGCACCCCTTTTATGTCTAGAACTATTTACTTTTGTTTTTTGGATTTCATTTGACCTTGACCGTAGTCTAAGGCTACATTTGTTCTCTTTCGAATTATCTTTCTGACTTTATGACTTCTAACGTCATTTACACGTCGGTTTGTCCTACACTTACCGTTACCCGGTTCTTACCTATACTTCTTTACGACCCATTACCCGGGTTCTTTATCTTAGTGTTTTTAACATTTTTTTGTTTCGCTAGTTTGCGTTTTTCCTAGATATATTCCTTTATGACCCATCACGTAGGTTCATTAATGTTTCGCGCTTCCATTATTCAGTTTGCGCTTACTTGCACTACCATGTTTTTATACCTTATTTATCTCGTTTGACTTGTTCGTGTGAAATTTCATCACTTGTGAACGTCAAACTCCATTCTTTATTCGACCTGTTCAACTTTAAAATAGTTGAGCGTAGTTATTAACATTTATGTTTGCAAATTCTCATTGTCTTTTAGTCATGACTCATATTCCGAGTCTTTTGACTTTCTATTTCGCGTTCCCGTCTCTTGGTTTACGCATTCTTTCCAAATCCTACCCATTCATCGGGTATCTTTACCGTAATCATTTTCAAGTAACCATTCTTATATGGTTTTCGACGTTATTTTAATTTATTTGGTCGTCTAAGCGAGATCCATCGCTTTTATTCAATCAAGTCCTTTATTCTTTATTCAATTCGTTTGACTTGTCCATGTAAATTTCATCACTTATGACAGTCAAACTTTTATCCCTATGCCTTAGCATTCCTATTGGTCGGTCTGTATTTTCTTTTTACTTGATCCTTGTCCCTTCTCTCGGGCTCGTTATTCTTACGTAATACGCTTCCGTCATCCGACTTACGTTTACTTTTACTATCAAACATCTTACTTATTTGATTCATTTGGGTACCATTTAAGTTAGTCCCATTCACCCCACCCTTACTACATCGGACATAAATGTGTCCATCATAAGAAGTTCATGGTACCACGTGTTCACTACTTACTTGGCCAGAGTAAGCGATCAACACCTTGTATACATGACCTTTTTATAATTTTCACATTACACCCCATGTAAGTAATGCCTCTATTTGTTTTTCTTGGAAACAATATCCCAGATAGGTTTTCTATTCAGGTTTTTCCAAGTTTTCAATCTACATATGCAACTTTCAATCTCTACGTATTTGTTGCATATTACCATTTATGCAATAATTTAAAACGTGCACCTGATAATGCTTGCTCTAACAGTCTCTCCTTGCCATTAACTTATTCGCAATCGTTGCGCGATTTAGGTCCTTGGTGAGCGTGCTCTATTTGTCGTACTTTGGACCGTTCCTCTGTCAAATCCATGATTTGTTAAACTCTTGCTATCTTCATATGCGAGTGTTCTTCAATCTAAAACGTTTACAATAGTTAGTAATTTCGACATTAATTGGTGCCCGTATTATAATACGAGGCTTTTCTACTATACGCATCAACGTGTGTAATTTCGTTGACTATATCTATTCTATATCAATTTTATTGGTGTAACGTGTATTACACGATAACAATATGTGTTGTTCTCAACACTTTAATCATACTAAACCATTGATATACATGTACTTACCGGATTTGCGATCAAGCCTCGAACCAAACACATTTGTCAACCATGAGCTCTGATTACCAACTTGTAAGACCCTTAATCCATTTTAATCAGTTAACCAATAAATTTCGACTATAATAGTGTATTAAGATTTAATATACACTTAAAAATACGAGTTTGTTTAAACATTTTATTAAATAAATCATTCCAACATTTTGTAATTTAATTCGCCGTTTTAAAATGTGACGACGAAACTATTCGCGAAAGCTTTGATCTCGATCGTGTTCGGTTCTTCATCGTGCACGGTCGTCATCCGGTACTACTAGGCAACCTACATTCCATAAACATGAAATAATTTTAGTCATACGTGGTTTAAAACGTGTTTAAACGGATTCGCGAAACAAAACTTAACAAAATAACTGGGCGCCACCGTAAGTTACGGTAGCCACCGTAAGTTACGGTAGCCACTGGGGTTTCAGGGGCTGCCGTAAGGCAGTACAATTCCACCGTAACACTTCAGCCTCTACCGTAAGTTACGGTAGCCACCGTAACTTACGGTAGCTCACTGGACAGAATGTTTTGCAACTTATGCTGCATTTTCCAGCTCCAATTCTTTTTACGAAAATGTGCATAACTTTTAATCTACACATCCGTTTTGCGCGATTCTTTTTCCTACGCGTTCGTAATTTGATTCTCCATCTTATGGAGTTAACATCCGACATCCGGATTGACAAATTTATAGAGTTTTAAGCTTTAGGCTTAGGTTAAAATTTACCTATTTTGACCCATTCATGTATTTATCAAACAAACTTGTTTGTTTGATTCCAAATCCTCGTGAATCTCCTAATTTCTATATTGTCTATCATATTTGGCTCAAACCACGGGTTTCCTACGCACTTTAAACCCACTTATACTCAAGTGCTTATTTTGACCCGTTAAGGGCATTGATGTCCTTTTAAGCATAATTTTGCTCATTTCCCTTATGCCTCATAATTCCACTCGTTCATTTTGGTTAGTCTTCCACCACAACCTTGAACGTGGTGGATTTAATGTAATAGACTATTTATTCCGAGTTATATCCCTCAAATATGTTATTTTTGTGTCAATACACATTTTAAGGCATTTAACCCTTGATTGTTTATGCCTACAATTTTCATACACATCTAAAGGTTACAAATCATAATATAAGTTCCTAACCAACCTTTATGGGTCGTTTGCACAATTTACCCTTCAAGTGCGTTTTAGTCAACATTAGCCCCTCACTTACTATGAAGGGCTTTTGCTACATATTTGGCCATGAAGTATGTTATCCACAATCATATTTACACGTACCTGGCTCGGGTCAACTTATTGACCCGTTTCGATACCTTTTCTCTATAATATGCTAATTCGTAGCACTTTAATCCATAAACCATTATTATCCTGTAAGCATAAGACTTGACACGTACTTATTAGTCGTCATTTGTCAAATGGCACTAAAAGTCACCCTTTGACCCGTTTGGTCTAAACGACCAAACATTTTGCATTTGAATTTAGAATGGTATATATATACCATCTCGTTATTTAACCCATTTCGGCTTACGCCGTAGGGTGTCTTATAACTTTTACTTATATTTATCGACACACGACTAAATTACCATTTTATCCCTATTCTTATTATGAGTTACCCCATACGGTAAAATCTCAAGATTCATTGTATGCTTGTCATTTACGGCTATATTACCATTTACCCATATTTACCATTCATCATGGTTTTTATCAATTTTGTGTATGTCCCGACTCGTATCAATTGCGTCAGAAATCCATGTTTCCCAATATTGTTTTTATCGAGTTTAAAACTTATAGAATAAATAAGTAATCTACAAAATGGTGTAAGTTTCACTTACCTTGCATCCGGTTATTGCTCTTTTCGCGTACACGATCCGTTTGACCCGCTTCTTTCCCAAGCCTCCATCTAGGTTGTCAAGAGTCAACCTATCATCATAATTTGTAAGACGGTTAGATTAGTCATCATTATTATGACTATTTCATCTTACGGATTTTACGTCGAAACTTCTATTCTACTTCATCATTGGTTAGTTTGACTTTCTAAAATCAACTACCTTTAATCATATAATATGTACAATCAAGGCAAATCAACATTATGATTAGAAATCGTTTTATCCCATATCTTATGTAATTAGTCAAGTTAGCTAATTACGCGTTTCTTTCATAATTCCATCTTTTCATACCAAACCCAATTCATGGTAATTATAATTCATGTACCCAAACACCTAAATTGTTCAAGTACTATATCTTTACTATCTAATATGATGATTCTAATCACAAATTAGGCACTAACATCATCATATTATAAAAACCCATTTCAAGTCATGTATGATCAACACTCAAACTTGCAAATTGTTCAAGTATCTTGTTTCTACTATCAACTATGATGATTTTAAACATGTGTATATCATCATCTTCACTACATAATCAAAACCCACTTGTCTAAAAGTGGTAAATCGTCAAATTTCTCGAATCATAACAATTTTACTTCAATTTTCTACTTAGGGTTTGTTCCTAAGCACTCACACTTCATAAATTCAGCCATAACCTCTATGATTCATGCATAGATCGCATCATGCAAAGTTAACTAATTTTCACAACTTCATGAATGTTAGAAATTCGACATACCTTACGATCCCCTTGACTTGGTGATCGTTTCTATGTATTCAAATCTGGATTTGGCCTTCGATTGATCCTCCAATTTGAAGGTTCTGTTGAGTTTTAGGGTTAGCTCCCATGGAGCTTGTCTCCTGATCATCTCACGCACGCACACACACACAAGAGTGTGTGTGTTGTGTTTTGTTTTTTAGTTTATAATTCCATTTGCAAGATACCCGGCTTTGGTCCCTCGTGTTTGGTTAGTTATTAATTAGGTCACAACCTAATTATTTTCAACAATATTCCCACTTATTAACTAGGTTTAATATTCCTAGTTAATTTAGCGGGTTCGGGAATATTTATGACTAAGTTTATTTTAGGTCCCGTTAACTCGGGCCTTTTATAAACTTTATTTTCCTTAGAAGCATTTATTCACGTTTTATTAAATATTAGGTTTATCTATTTAGATCCTAATATTTATCGGGTTACTTTTACCGCTAACGGTATTTTACCCGTCTTTTATTATTAACGTGGTTTGATTACCAAACCCGTTTTCGGGGTGTTACAGGACTTTAGTAATCAAATGCCCATACAGGGACTTAAAGGTAAAAAAAAATTAAATGTGATGAAAGAAAGGTTTCTAAGGTTTTCCTTGCTTTATTCTGATTGTTTCTTCTTCTTTATTTATCGTGCGCAGTAGCGACTTTGAAGATTTTAGTGAATAAAGTAATATTTCAAATCAGGGTCCATTGCAGAAGTAGAATCCAAGGATTCAATGTTAAGGAAATGACATGGATCACGGATTAGGTTTTGACTGGTATAATCTAAGTCTGAAATTCCAAAACTCGAAGGTAAGAAATAGGGATTAATAACATCCACATGTATCATCTTCAATGTGGGAGCCTCAGGGACATTTAGGTATGGACTCCGTAGTCTGGTTAAGGGTTTAAACAAGTTTGGATTTGGGAATATGTCCATAAAGTCTTTCCTCCATCAGTTGCACGCTTATCCTAGCCGCGGTACGAAGCTTGGCATTTCTAGGCTTCGGATGTGGAGAATTTCCATCACGGCTTCTTTTCCTGGCGGCATATTCAAAATACATAAAATCGAAAACAATGTCTACTTAATAGAGATGACAGCATTCCTATGTTAAGTCTAGACTCAGAAGGTCTAAGGAATATGCTACTGTGTCATTTGAGATTAAACACTAAAGGCTAGTGTTTAATTCACTCAAACGTTGGCTCTGATACCAACCTGTCACACCCCGATATTTCCGCGTATTACCGGTGGGCCTGGTAGGGAGTAGCGTGACGTAGTTGATATCATCATAGTCGATTAATCACAGTTTAATGCACAGCGGAAGTCTAAAAGTAATTATACAAACCGAATTTGAAAAGTATAATAAAATATTATTTAAACGGTTGTGAGTGGATCCACAGGCGGATCTAGAGTAGAATACACATTATCGTTCAGCAGACTTTAAGCACTAAGAACTTGCAAGATTCCTTAATTAGAGCTCAGGAGCTTCGCCAATTTCGTGTAGTACCTGCCACTTAGTCTTTTTGAAAATACGTCAGTTTACACTTGTAAATACAATTAACCGACTCTTTTGAAAACATTTATGAAAATTAGTTTGGATGCACAAGGCACAAAATCTTTTATAACTTGGGACAATTATTTAAAATATTCTTGTATACAGATTTATATGTTTGTCGTCCATTCAGTAGCCCGGGTTAGAAGTATCGGGTTTAAGATTAATAGACACACCACTAATATAATCCCACGGTGAGTTATCCTCAACGAGTGGTTATATCTTTTACATACGCAACTGTCAGGTGTATGCCTACACCCCGTGCTTAAGTCGTGGCCATTTCAAATGAATGAGCCAAGGATATCCAGGACACGGTCATTAACCCCCCCAAAGGCATTGCATCAAACAAAACAGATTAAAATGGGTTATCTCAATGATTTAACCATTAATTGATTAAAGATTCAATACCCGACCAAACGGTAATAATTTACCGTATCCCAAGCCCGTATAAGAGAAAATAAGTTAAAAGTATTTACCTGAGCTAAAATAAAATTTTATTTTCTGCCGTATATCAATCAGCAAGTACAAGTAGTTTTTACTGGGCTCCTAATCTGGAACGACGGTTTTAATAACCTATTAGATTCCTAACGGGGTCTTATTTAAGTTATAACTCAGACCGGTTAGTTTTAAAGAAAGGTTTACGGTTCAAATCGCAAGATTAAGCGAAGAACGGATTAGAATGTGATTTAGACTCAACAAGTATGAAGACTTGTATAAAATGGGTAAACTAAATACATTCTGGATTTTGAAGTAAAAATGATAAGGTTTGACCTGTTTCGGTTAATTTATCAAACTAGTTACATAAACCGTACCGAACGCGTATATGCATAACGGGTAACCTAATGAGTCATGTACAAGTTCCATAAGTTATTATGCTTAAATTATGTTGTGATATCAGTAGGATATCTTCCATTATGCCCAAAACGAAATTAAAACCAATTTAAGCCCCGTAAGGGTATTTTGGTCATTTTGAAGTTTATAAAAGAGGTTAAATAGAAATCTGAGGTTCTGGTCTAAAACAATCAGTAAAAAATATTTATTTTAACAAGTTATATCAGTAAGATATCATACATATGTGAAATTTATCATTTATGGCCAAACTAAGCACCGTAGGGGCATTTTGGTCATTTCACATATGCTTTATGGGTCAAATTTGGAAATCTGAGTTTAAAACTTATACTCTGTTAAAGTATAAAAAATTTATTTATAACATCAGTAGGTAACAAGTTTTTAGCATTAGATATGGTTTTAAACCATACTATGCGCTTAAATAAGCGAAAAAGTCGGTATTTAACGATATTTAAAATGTTTATAAAATTTTGAAGTTTTGATCAGTATCTAAAGCTTAAAATATTTTATTTAACATATAAAATCAGTAGGAAAATGTTTGGTATCAAAATGTTATGTAAAACTCATTTTATCAATGAAAAGGGCAATTTTGTCAATACCGAATTTACACTAGAACTCTATAATATAAACAGTATAAAATTTGAAAAAAATTTCTAAAAATCCCTAAATATTATATTATAACAGTGGGTAGCAAGTTTGGTGCCAATATTTGGGTTTAAATATGATTTATGCCAAAAATGCCATTTAATTAACAAAAAACTTTTGTTTTACGATATCGAGCATAACTCTTATTCCAGACCCGAAACTGATATCAAATTTTTAGGACATACTTATATATCAATAATAAAATTTTCGTCCTCTCACATTTTCAAAAATCTCATTTTAATATCAAAAGGGCATAAGAGTCAAGTTTTAAGCATTTAACGGAAACATGCAATGAACTAGGATTTCTATGGTACCATTTGTATAACCTCAGAGGGTTATACTAACATATAATATGGTCCTAAAGGAACCCTAAGGCATAACTAAACTAAGCTAAATCGGGTCAGAATCGAAAGTCAAAGCAAAAGTCAACTTGTGCGACTTTCGGATGCGAACCGAGCGTAAACTCAGAATTGTCGGGTTGAACATGCTTAGACATGTTCAATTAATATTTACCAAGTTATTAAAGTGACAAAACTGATTTTATTGCTTTTACATCATTAGTTATGAATTTTATTTAAAAAACCGACTGTTTGACTTTTATTTTAATTACTTTGACCCGACAATTAACAAAGCAAACGTGATAATTAGGAGGTGCCCTTTTGAGGGTTTAATACCTACCTAATTACGATCACGTAGCCATGTTCGTTGCGAACGATGGCTTGACCGTTTAAGGTCTAAAAAGTCAAAGCGTTTATCGTAAACGCTTGACTTTTCGGCTCTACAAGCCAAATAAAATAACTAAGCACGGAAGGAACACTTACAAGTGGTTCTTAAGACAGAAAATAACTCAAAAGGAGGTTTCATAATAATCAGGATCCTCAGATTTGAGAGAGAGCAAGAACTCAAGCAAATGGTGTGAATTTAGAATGAAGGTTCATCACCTATTTATAGTGTTGTGTGAGTTCATGGATGATTGACATGTGGTTGGGGGTGTTATGAGATTTTAACAGGTGTATAACCAGCTTCTAAATCAGTATGTTTATCCCTGGTTTACTAAAAATGGTTTTGGGTCTCAAAGGAATTAAAACCATCAACCAGGAAACAAGTTGTTGTTGCTGTTCTATCTTCGCGACCTGCGTAGGAAGCCCAGGGGGGCTTCGCGGCCCGCCAAGAATGGCCCAGCTCAGTGAGATGTTTGGCAGATTATCCGATTTGGTCCCTGAAATCACTTTTGTTCATATTTAACAACATATCAGTTGTTGTTTTGCTGTTCAGACGGCCCGAGAGGAGGAGTCAGGCCCTGACCTGAGTTGTGGCTCGTGACAAGGGTCGGCCCAGGCAGCAGTTTCTGTGGTTTGGCAGTTATAACCCTTGCTAAGTTTCATTCACTTGTTATCTTTCGAAAATGATCTTTTAGCGCATAACTTTCTATACATACGTGTAATATTAATTTTAAGCATAAAATCCTTTAACGTAAAATCTTAGGCATACCCAGGGATGCGGCCAAGCATTGCGGAGTTCTCGGTTTGATCAAAAGGTCTCTCAAAGGCGTAGATTTAATAGTTGACGCTTTTGGTCCCTCTAATGCGCAAACTTGCGCATATCACCGTTTAATAGCATCATAGCCCTATCTAATCCATATTAGGCATTCTTGAGAGTATTATTAAACACCACGATGCTTCAGGTTCGTAAAAAGGTAACTCAGAGGTATAATTAAACATATTGACGCTTTTAACCCCTGAAATTTGCAAAGTTGCGTGTAACGTCAGTTATAGGCATAAAAGCCTTAGATGGCCAATATTTGGCATTCCCGAGAGTATAATCAAACATCATGAAGCTCCCGGTTTGTTAAAAGGTCACTCAGAGGTAAGAATTTAAATGTTGACGTTTTTAACCCTTCGTCGCGCAAACTTTCAATTAATTACTCAAACGTCTACTCTTGATCAACAAGTGGCTCATTTGTGAATATGAATACCATGTAACATCATTCAGAGGCTTATGTTAAGCGTGTTGACACTTTTTGTCCTTTCGCATTCAAAGTTTTTGATTTTTTTATTCGCAAAATTAGTCCCTCAAATTCAACGTTTGACTTTATTAGGGTTTAGTACACGTGTCTATATATCATTGGATGTGATTTTACGAGGTGTTACAATTATGTGACTTCTTTGATATATGAGCTCTTGGTTCTTTTGGTATTTACTGATGTTGTCAGTTTAAAGTTCCACAGTGTGTCGGTTTAGAATGTCCAAGAGAGTTATGTGTCTGCCATAATCATGCCATGAGGAGTACTGTTTAAGATTCGTAGAAAGTCTACAGGACTGAGTCATGGACAAAATGTTATGTATTTCGAAATGGGTCGATCTGGGTAGATTTACCTAGCTAGGTGTACTATAACCAAAATCGGGTCAGTTTAGGTTATGTGTTAGACCTAGATGTAGGTGGACTTGGATGCCAAGACTTGTGAAATGGTAATGACTAGGTTGTGTTGAATTAACATGATTACAAGCTTTATTTAAACCGAGTTTTTGTATTTAGGGGTAGGGGTGATCATCACTTGTACAAATTCAATCACTCCCAACATCCAATCAAGTTCCGTCATGTCATCAACCATTATTCCATCACTCACAACCTTTTTTTAGTGGAAATGCCAATCACTCACCACCACACGCAACAATTCCCCCCCCCCCCCCAACCAACAATTTCCCTCATAACACTCAAATCATCACGCCTAAAAAATATAACGGGATTTAAGTTCCACGTGTAATGGTAAGGGAGTGGTGGTGGTATTTAGCCAAGTTCCACGCGTGGAAAATATCCATCACGCACAAATTAGTTACCACCTCGGGTGGCCTTATAACTGAAGCGTTTTGATATCACTTTATTGTTTAAATTTAACTATTAGAACTTACTTAGCGTAACTAACTGGTCCTAGCATGTTAGACTATCGGGTGTGGAGGGTCTTGGGTTGAGGGCATTGCTCAACACGTGGTAGGTGTGGACTCCACCAGTCCACATCCAAAAAAGTGGGATGTGGAAGGGGCGTGGCCATGCGACTTGGGGTGCCATATGGCCCCTAATTTTCTTTTTTTATATTAATCATATAATTTAGTAAATTAATTTTAAAAACACATTTTATTTATATTAAATAACTACAATAAAAAAAAATACATTACATCACCCAAAAAAATAAAGCATCTTCATCTTTATCTTCACTTGAGTCGAATCTAGGAAGTGTCAAAACATGTTCTGCCAAATCAGCTCGAAGATTTGAATTTATTTGTCTTAACTCGATTAGATATCGGTTTTGTGTTCTCTCTTCGTCACTAATGTCTTCATTATATGATTCGGGCTCCTCGCCATAATATTCAACGATCGCATGCCCTTCATCCTCTAAAATCATGTTGTGTAGAATGATGCACAAGTACATCACGTTTCTTATTTGATCTTTTTCATACAATCGACAAGGCATGTCCAAAATGCGCCACCTTTTCGGCAAAACACCAAATGCTCACTTGATGTTTTTGTGTGCCGCCATTTGAACTTTGTTAAACTTTATTCTTTTAGGATCTATGTTTCCATCTCTTGAATATGATTTCACAAAAACAACATACTCAGGGTAAATTCCATCAACAAGGTAATATACATACTTGTATTCAACCCCATTTACAAAAAAAATGTTCCTTTCGGTCCAACACCATTTATTCGATCATTGAAAAGGGGCGAGTGGTGTATAATGTTTATATCGTTGTGTGAACCGGGCATGCCAAAGAATGCATGCCAGATCAAAAGATCTTGTGATGCAACCGCTTCAACCATTATAGCCGGCATCCCATGATATCCACTTGTGTGAGAGCCTTGCCATGTAGTTGGACAAAGTTCCCACTTCCATTTCATACAATCTAAACTACCGAGCATCCTGAGGAGACGATGATATTCAGCGTGATGTCCCAAAATTTGTTGCATATCACTAAACGTCGGTTTTCTCAAGTATCTTCTCATATATAGTTCAATGATATACACACAAAAATTGTGAAGACTTTCTCTAGCCACTCATGTAGTTGGACAAAGTTCCCACTTCCATTTCATACAATCTAAACTACCGAGCATCCTGAGGAGACGATGATATTCAGCGTGATGTCCCAAAATTTGTTGCATATCACTAAACGTCGGTTTTCTCAAGTATCTTCTCATATATAGTTCAATGATATACACACAAAAATTGTGAAGACTTTCTCTAGCCACTCGTGCCGACGTTTTTAAATAGTGGTCCATTATTTCGGAGCTATTGTCGTAAGACAATTGTCTTAGGGCGGCCGTAACCTTTTGCCACATGGTAAATCCTAAATTGCCATGCGTATCGGGTCTTTGTCGGAAAAAAATACATAATTATCCTCTAAATCCTTTGATATTCCTAAAAATAAATTTGTAGTCATACGAAAATGACGTCTAAACACTCTATCATCATATGTTGGTTCGGGTGACAAATAATCGCAAATCGTTTGCGGTTTTGCGTTCAATAACAATATACTTCCTCCGTTTGGTTTGAGGGTGGGAAGTCACTTCATCTGCATCTTCAACAATAGCTTTCACCACCAATGACACTGCTGATAATAATAATTCCGTCCGATCGTCGATGAGGATGACAAAGCAAATTTATCATATGAATCGCTTGAACTTGAAGAATCCACTATATATATATATGTGTATATATATATATATATAGAGTGCCGCTAAAATAGAAACCATCCCCAGTTGTAAGAACCGCGAGAACCACTCTCAACCAATCAGAAAAAGGATATTTTGGTCATTTACCCCAAATGTAAAATCTCCCCTCTCTCTTCATCTAATCTCATCAGATCACATCTCCCATCTCTCTCTCTATTTTAAATCCCTCACATTTTCTTCGTTTCATACCTACTCCAAACACACACACGTACCTAATCCTCTCTCTCTTGAACCTTCCTCACCGGCAACAAGAACTAGCCGGACTCTGGCCGACCTCCGGCGGTGGTCCGGCCACGGCGGAGATAGGGCGGCGCCACAGCGACGGCGACGATGACATGTTTTCCGATGAAACGAAGGTGCACACCCCTTTAATCGGACCTTCTAAACCCATTTCTGGTCTCCATTCTCTGATTTGAACGACGATAATGACGGTTTCAACACCAACAGCCGCTGGCTCCGGGTAAGCCTCGAACACCCTCTTTTTCTTTTAGATCCTTCCAGATCCACCATTCTCCGGCTCTTTGCGTGTTGTTTCAGATCCACCACCATTTTTCTTTTAGATACTTCTTGATCCACCACCATTTCAACACCAACAACCGTTGGTTCCGTTCATGGGGCACCACAGCTTCTGCTCAATCTGTTTGCACTTGTGGCAGTGTTAGCTCACCTTCTACCGCTGCTCACAAGTTGAATCATCTTGATATTCATGTTGATGATGATAAATCTCAAGGGGCTGTTGGGTCAGAACATTTGGTGTAAGTTTTACTTAATTCTTGCTTACTGAATGTTGTATAAGATTAGGGTTTAGTTTGCAGTTTGATACTTTTATTTTTGTATTTGTTTTGGTGTTGTTTTGATGTAAAAGTTGGACAATTGTTTTTGGAAATTTAGGGGGTAAGACTTTTTTGGGGGTGTACATGGAGTGTTGACTTTGTAAGCGTCAAAGTTTTACTTAGTGTAGGTTAAAAATTTCAGAAATTCTGAGCCAAAACGCCTTTTTTTCAAGAATCCACACATTATTTTGATTTTTGTTGTTGGGTTTTTATTTTCCCCCCAGTCGATGATGATAGCAATCTATCTGAGACACCTACCGAGTTGCAATTTCTGGGTGCGTTCGTTTTTGTGTAAAAAAGTTTTGTAAAAAAGAAGTTAAAACCGTAAAGTTTTTGACTTAAAACTGAAGGGGTATAGTCCCAAAAGTGCCGCGCAGATCATTCTGGTCGCACTTTGGACCATACTCCTTAATCACTTTGGTGATCAATCTTTAGACCCGCGCGGGATGCTCAAGCAGAGCTTGACCTCACGCGAGGCCCAAACAAGAAATGACATCAACTTCTATACTTAACGTTTTGAATAAGAGCCTTCACCTACTGCAACCCTGCGCGGGTTACTAACGTGCCCAGTAAAGGTCGCGCGGGAGCCAAGGAGCAAGGAGCAAGGCCACTTCAGAAAGTACCAAAGGTACAAGTGGTAGAAGAACAAGCCAATCAGCGTCCTCCAGGCTGTGCTCAATCGTGCTCCAGGATCGTCTGACGTGCAGGAGACGGAAAGTACACAAGGACGCCTATGTGGCACCAATCACGGGGCGGCGACACCTGCCCCATGATCTCTGCTTGATGGCAGAGGGACAACAAGGCCGACAACTGAGACATGTAGCTCCAATCACAGTGCACCAGCACCAGAGATCTTCTAGAAGACACTAACGGTCGACACCAGTGAGACAAAGAGCATATTCTCAAGTTGTCGCCTTCCGGCCCAAGGCCCATCAGCCCATCTCCTCTTACACCTCTCCGACTATAAATAGAGACCTCCATACACAGGTTAAACATTCCATTCCCTCTACTCTCACTCTTAACACTCAATTATTTCCTCAAAGAAAATATTTATTCTCACGCCGGAGTCTGGTTAAGAGGGAAACCCCCATATTCCCCTCTTAACGAGCTAACGGTGTTCTTTTTTGCAGGATTATCGGATCAAATCGGAGCTCAGAAAGTTTAAGGAAGACTAACCCTTATGAAAGGAACATAAACCAAACTAATTAACCCAAAATTAGTTCTGTGTTTCTTCATTGGTGCCCACCGATTTTTTCAATCACTTCTCAACTTCTTTTTCTGAGTTTTTTCTAAGTTTTTGTTCCGTCGATCATGGCTGGTCAAGGAATTTTTCCTGATTTCAGTTTTGGAACGAACTCTAACGCAGGATTGGGGGAGGACAATCCGAATGTCCAAGTCCAACCTGCCGACGAGATAGGTGAAATTGAAGTAACGAACACTGGGAGACCCCGCGCGAGCTTCACTTGCATCACCCAAACGGGAACCCTAGCAAGTCATGTCGCTGATCCTTCAAACCCAGCTCCAAATCCGAACATTTCGGCGCTACTAGGGCTACCAGAAGGTGAAACTTTAGCTTCCTGGTACGCCAAGCAAATAGCCACCATAAATACTGCGAATCAGTCATTGAGCGCACAACAGGCAATCTTACAAGCAGAGCCATCCTTGGTTACTCCTCCAGGTCCAACTCAGGGGGTGCGCCAGACGCCCCCACAACAAAATTTTCAAGGAAGAATCAACAGACCTCCTCCTCTGAGAAGACCAAGCGTACACGACATGCGTGACACATATGGAGAAACAGACACGTACGGTGAGCTCCCATCCTATATGCAGCACAAACGTCCAGCTCATAGCCGGCTTGGGCCACACAACGTGAAGAATGAATGGGATGACACAGATCTGAATGATCCCACTTGGTAAGATGACGAGGGTTCGTTAGTCTTTAACCGTCTGCAGAAAAATCACGAGTCTTACAAGCCAAGGCAGCGCATCGCATACAGCGAAGAAGCAGAACGAGATTTCAGCCTCGCCTATAGGCCAGCTGAAGCTGCTGAGCACTCAAAGTTTATTCCAAAGATTGCTCTAGCCCCGCTCTCAAGAGAAAAACTACCCCCAACAGTGGGAAAGTTCAACGGTCTCACCGACCCCGACGATCATGTTCGAGTATTTACAAGCGTTGGTGTTATGGGAGGATGGAACATGCTAATGTGGTGCCATCTGTTTATCCGGACTTTCACAGGGGCTGCTCGTACCTGGTTCGACAGCCTTCCACCTGGAAAAACCAGTTAATGGGTCGATTTCAGAACACAATTTTTAAACCACTTCAGCCAGCAAAGACGTTATCAGTGCGATACGTCTGAGGTAACAGATATCTGGCGCAGAGAAAACGAAGGTTTAGAAGACTTCATCACTCGCTTCAATAAGGAGTGTTTAGAAATCGGTGGTGTAATGTTGATACATTTTGTGTGGACGCGGCACGTTCGGTTCAACACTTTTACGGAATGAAGACCAAGTCGGATATCCTCCTATCCTACTTGGGTCCGACAAGTTTGTCTCGTTTGTAATGTAATGTATAAATGAACAATGCATGTTGCATAATTGGTTTATGTCTGTTTGTGTGTTTATATCGGTCTGCAGCAAACTGTTAACAGTTTGCAGCATATCCTGTTTGGCAGCCCTCGACGAAACTCCAAGTTTCGTCAAGCTCTTGTATGGCGAAACTCCCAAGTTTCATCTAAGTTTCACCATGATGAAACTCCCTCATGATGAAACTCCCTTGTGATGAAACTCTAAGTTTCACCATGATGAAACTCCCTCTTGATGGAACTCCCTTGTGATTAAACTCTAAGTTTCACCATGATGAAACTTCCCTGTGATGAAACTCTAAGTTTCATCATGACAAAACTTCCCTTGTGATGAAACTCTAAGTTTCACCATGTTAAGTGACGAAACTCTAGGAGTTTCATCAACCTTGAAGTTTCGTCGGCCCCCTTTCAAGTTTCGTCATATCTTGTGTCATGTTGCCTATATAAACACCACATAGTTTCACTTTGAAACTATGAGAACATAACCTTCTGAGAGTTTTACTTCAAACTTTGTGTGTATCTGTTTGAACCGTGTTCTCATCTAATCAATTGAATGTGATTCATTGGTTATATCGTGTTATTACAATCTGTGTTTGGTTTGGCATAGTCACGGGGATTCCGCACTCATGACCGTGTTTGTGATAAACAGGTGATTTGGTTTCGAAATCGATCCTTCGAGAATCGAGACCTACATGTAAGCGAACAACTCATGCGCGCTCACTTTAAGAAAGTTATTTGATGTGATAGCCTCATCAGAACTATCACTGGAGAAGACGGCATGCCCAAGGAATGGGACAAGCTTATGGAAGCCTCCAAGATAGTAGCGCAAACTGAAGAGTCGCTAGCTGGAGCCAAAAACTCCTACACCGAAGACCGTTTTTCCAAGAGAAGCTCGCGCGACTATGGCAAGCGCAACAAGAACAGAAATCATGAATGGAAGACCGGACAATCCAGCAGTTATGAGGAAAGATCGCGCTACAAAGATGACGCGCGAGATACGATTGACAGTCAGGAACGAGAATCGAGAAAAGAACTGGACTCCGCTCATTAAGACACCAAAAGAGGTGCTCATGACGGAGAATCATGATTTCAAGGCTCTAAAGCCTATGACAAACAAGAAGGGGCAAGACCCAAACCTGTACTGCGATTTTCACAAGGATACAGGTCATTTGACAGATGACTGTATCAGTCTAAGGCAGGAAATCGAGAGAGCACTGAAAAGCTGGAAGTTAAGCCATCTGGTAAAGAATGTGCGCAAGGAGACGTGCCAGATTCAGCGCAATGATGATGGAAACCAGAAGAAGGTCAGGCGCCTGGAAACACACATGGTCAACGGACCAAGATACAGCGTGAGAGATAAAGGCAAACGCCCATTCGAACATGCATGGCAAGAGCAACAGGTCATCTTTCCGGTAGTACGTGGGGGACCACGCGCCCCGTCGTCATTAATGGTATTATCGGTCATTACGAAACAGAATACATATTCATTGATCCGGGAAGTACAGCTGATATCATCTACAAGCAATGCTTCAATCAGTTTGATGATGAAGAAAAAGCAAGACTCGAGCCGGTTGATTATCCTCTATCAGGATTTTGCAACGAAATGGTCTTCCCACTAGGCCAGATCAGTTTCCCAATCACACTATCTGACAGGAAACATTCAAGAACTACAAATGTCAATTTCATGGTGATGCCAGTCAAATCAAGGCATGATGTTTTAATTGGGAGAGAAACCCAAGGAGAGCTAAACATAGTAACCTCCACACCCCACTCAGCCATCGGGTTCCCAACCGAGACGAGGGTGTGGATTATCTATGCAAAGAAAGAAGTGATGTCAGCAGAGGATGCGCGCCTAGCCAAAGCGGCGAAAATTTCAACGACTGAACCAGGAAAAGTGGGTTTTGAACCGCAAATACCCAGAACAGACGGTGACGATAGGCCACGCAATCTCACCAAACATCAGGACGCACCTCAAGCAACTTTTGTTCAGAAACATGGACATTTTCACCTGGACTCCGGCCGATATGACTGGTGTCCCACGCGATGTCACTAAACACTGTTTGAACACTTATCCTTCCGTCGAGCTGAAAGCACAAAGAAGGCGCAACCTAGGAGCGGATAAGACCAAAGCCATGAATGAGCAAGTCTGTGAATTGTTAAAGGCAGGTATACTGAGAGAGGTGCGCTACCAAAGTTGGGTTGCAAACCCTGTTATGGTTGAGAAGTCTAATGGAGGATGGCGAATGTGTGTCGATTACACTGATCTCAACAAGGCATGCCCCAAAGATTGTTATTCATTGCCTGAGATCGACAAAAAGATAGACTCTCTCGCGCCATACAAGTGGAAATGTTTTCTGGACTGTTACAAGGGGTACCATCAAGTCCAGATGAAGCTGGAAGATGAAGAGAAGACAACTTTTCGTACCGACATTGGAATCTTCTGTTACACAAAGATGCCGTTCGGCCTCAAAAACGCTGGCGCAACCTACCAGCGTCTGATGGATACGATATTTGCTGATGACATCGAAAAGCATATCGAGGTTTACATTGACGATCTTGTGATTAAAAGTCCCGAGGAGGACCAGATGTTAAAGGACATTGAGAAGACGTTTAACTCTTTGAGAAGCGTGAACATGAAGCTGAATCCAGCAAAGTGTTCTTTTGGTATGGAGGAAGGTAAGTTTTTAGGCTTCGTGGTTACAAAAGGCGGTTTTAAGGTTAACCCCGAAAAAGTTCAAGCCATAGAGCGGATGTCGTCACCGTGCATGATCAAAGAAATGCAGAGATTAGCCGGCCGCCTAGCCGCTCTTAATAGATTTCAAACCACGCAGCAAAATCGTACCCTTTCGTCAGTACTTTGCGTAATTGCGTGAAAAAACAAGAATTCAAGTGTTCACCAGAAGCAGAAGCTTCCTTCCAGCAAATGAAAGAGTGTTTGATCAAGCTCCCTACACTAACCGCGCCATTTGAGAAGGAACCACTCATTCTGTACTTGTCTTCTTCGGACAAGGCAGTTGGGTCGGTATTGTGGGTAGAAAGAGATGGAGTTCAGACTCCAATCTACTACGTTAGTAGGGTACTCACAGATCCAGAAACTCGATATTCAACCATGGAAAAGTTAGTGCTAGCGCTGCTACACGCCTCCAGGAGGCTGCGCAGGTACTTCACAGGGCACGTAATTACTGTACTCACTAACTTCCATATCGGCACAATATTGCACAAACCAGAGACGTCAGGTCGGTTAGCAAAATGGGCAATCGAGCTGGGGGGCCACAACATTCTGTACAGGCCGCGCCCAGCAATTAAAGGCCAAGTGTCAGCGGACTTCATCACGGAAGTTCCAGAAGATAAGATCAAAGATTGTGAAGTTGTCGATACTCCCATCAAAGACACGTCAGATGGGTTATGGTTGTTATACACTGACGGGGCCTAAAATGAAGACGGCGCAGGAGCTGGATTGCGCCTTGTTAGCCCAGAGAAGCATGAGTTCACTTATGCCATCAAGTTGGATTTCAAAAATACCAACAACGAGGCAGAATATGAAGTGTTCTTGGCAGGCTTATTCCTAGCCATCAAGATGGGAGCTCAAAACCTATAAGCGCATGTCGACTCTCTCCTCATCGTGAGTCAAATTAACGGGTTGTATGATGCGAAAGGTGAAGTTATGGCCTTGTATTTAGAGCAAGCGAAAGAGTTGCTTCAACAATTCAAGTCATACTAGGTAGTTCATATCAATCGGTCAGAGAACAAACCAGCAGACGCTTTAAGCAAGCCCGCTTCAACAACTTTTCAACATCTCACCAAAGATGTCAGAATTGAAGTCTTAAAAAACCTCTTGGTTTTGTTGCGTCAAGTGAATGTGATCGAGATAGGGCAACCATCTTGGATGACCCCTATCATCCGGTATTTGCAAGAAGGAATCCTCCCTGAAAACAAAGCAGAGGCAAGGAAGATACAGAACAAAGCATTGTTCTATGAGTTGAATGGTGGAATCTTGTATCGAAGATCCTTCTTGGGACCACTTCTGCGCTGTGTGGACCCCCAATATGAAAGTTACCTGATCAGGGAGATTCATGAAGGCATCTGCGGCATTCATGCGGGCCCGCACATTGTTGTTGCGAAGATAATGAACGCTGGTTACTATTGGCCAGGGATGCACGTTGACGCTATAAAGGAATTGCGCAAATGCGACTCCTGTCAAAGGCACGCCCCAAAAACCCTGCACCCTAAGAATAATCTCATCCCTGTATCCACTGCCTGGCCCTTCCAGCAGTGGGGGATTGATATGGTGGGACCTTTCCCTGAAGCTCCTGGAGATGTGAAGTTCATAATTGTTGTCGTCGATTATTTCACCAAATGGGTGGAGGCCAAGGCACTCGCTTTAACTACTGCAATGATGGTGCACAAGTTCATATGGGAACACATCATTTGCAGATTTGGTCTCCCACTCAAGATCGTAACTGAAAACGACACAAATTTTGCTTCTGAAGACCTCCAAAAATGGATGAAAGAGATGAAGATTGAGCACACTTTCTCTTCCGTTGCGCACCCTCAGGGCAACGGCCAAGTAGAAAGCGTCAACAAAAGTATCATCGAAGGGATATAGGCCAGACTGGGCACCAAGAGAAGAGGCTGAGTAGATGAGCTCCCGAGCATCCTGTGGGCTCATCGAACCATGTCGAAAACGAGCACTGGTGAAACCCCCTTTAGCCTGGTCTACGGCTCAGAGGCGGTTATCCCAGCTGAAATTGGCCTCCCCTCGCCGCGCTTGACAGCAGTCAACATAATCGATAACACGGCGGAGCGCCATCTAGACTTGGACCTACTCGGAGAGTGGCGTGAAATAGCGCGAATCAAAGAGGCCAAGTACAAGACACAGTTGGAGAGGTACTACAATGCAAGAGTGCGCATTTGTACCTTCACTCCAAGAGATTACGTCTTCAGAGACAATGAAGCCTCCAATCCTGAACGCCCCGGAAACCTAGCACCAAAGTGGGAAGGCCCATACTTAATACATGAAGTGCTAGGAAAAAGGGCATACAAGCTGCGCACACTGGATGGATACATCATCCCGCGCACTTGGAACGTACAGCAATTGCGCAAGTGTTACATGTGACTACTCTCGGCCATGCGCCCCTATCCAGTTATGTTGGCCACGCGCCTTTTTAATTACTTAAGTCGGCTTTACGCCCTTCTATTTTGATTATGTATGTTGGCCTTGCGCCTGTTTCAAAGCTATTTAATGAAAGCATTGACTATGCCTTTTGTTTTTAGCATCATGACTTCTACATTACAAATGCATGTTAAACTTTTGATTAGCATGAAAACACTCCAGTAAATTACGAGCTCTTGAGTTATGCCTCCAAGGTCCTCCGCAAACATAGCGTGCGACCGGGCAGTTATACTCATACACAAGCCACACTTACATTTATTCACGCTAACTTAACCAAAGTTTCTAACAACAATGCAATAATTCTAACTCAACAAATTAAAGGCAAACATAATGCTATATTCTAAAAAGCGCGTCGTGCGATGATCACATAGAAAATAACACAACATCATTGGTTCGATTCAAAAAAGCACGACCACGCGATAAGTTACATTAAACATCTGAAAGAAAATTAGAAGGCATAAAGCCTATCAACACTATCTACTCATAACCATCACCACCCTCATCGTCATCATTCCCATCGCCATCGCCATCACCACTGGCTGTTTCTTCCTCATCAGATAACTCCACAGTCTTTGGAGGGTCTAGAATAGTCCTTAGCCGCTGGCACCAGTCATCATGCTTCAGCGCTTCTGTGACCAAATCCATCAGAGGAAGTGATAAATGGTCATAGACCCCTTCAGCGTGGGCCAATACAGCATCAGCCTGATCGGTTACTGAGCAATGACTGACATCGAACTCCTGTCCTAATCCCTCTTCAACATGTTGCGCACACTCCAGATAACCTCCACGATGACCGACCGCGCGTGAGGCATCTATGAGAGCAGCAACAACCGCATCCAACTCAGAAGCATTCAAGATTGAGTTGGCCATCTACAAGAAAGGCAATGGATAAGAAATAAGATTAACAAGAAATAAAGCCTAAGTTTAGAAAGGGAAACCTTACCAGAACTCCCCCTCTACCACGCAGCCATTCAGTTTCAGAGACCAGCGTATCTACGATTGATTGAACTTCAGCGTAATTGTTTTGGGCTACATTAAGAGCAGAGGTACTAATCTCTCGTGCTTCGTTGGCCTTCTGCCTGGCCTCCTCAACGGTAGCAGCCTTAATCCGTTCAGCCTCCAAATCAATCTCCAGCGATTCACTCTTGTCAGTATGCTCACGCAATCTCCGCTTCAACTCCCCAATTTCCACATCCTTGGCATGCAGGTCCTTGTCCTTGCAGGCCACCTGCGCCTTTAACTCAGCCTGCAAGGGATGAAATAATGACTTAGTAATATTTCGACAAGTAAAAAGCAACATAAAGAAGAAAAAGCTAGGGCTTAAAATTGAACCTGGACGCGCTCTTTGTCCGCTTCAGCATCCTCAACCTTCTTTGTTAATGTGGCAATTTGAGGCTCAAGGTCGGTAATCTTGGTACGAGCAGCAAACATGCGCTGATTATCTTTTTTGGATATTTCTTTCCAGTCAGCATGCTCTTTTGACAAGAGCTCTTCAGCAGCACGCAACTTGCTCTTTTGGCCATCTCTCCCCCACTATTCAGATTTTTTTCTCCACTTCAAAGGCGGCCTTCTCTTTAGCAAATGTAGCCTTCATCTTCTCAAAATCCTTGACCTGCCTTAGCACACGTTCACGGTATTTTTCCCAATCACCCCGCACTTTAACCATCGTATGCCACTCGTGCATGATTTGGTGGTTAGCGACGCGGGTGTTGGCTTCTCCAACAACATAGGCATGGTACAAGGAATCATGGGATCGCGCCATCTGCCGGTTAACTTCCTCAGGAGGGAAGGAATTCAAGACCCAATAACGGCAAGGAGCGAACTCCAGGAAGGTATCCTTCTGCTTTAAACCCCATGGAGCTCGGTGGGGAGCATCACCGCGAGCCTCCTCGGTGTAAGTCTTGTTATAAATATCGCCTAAGGTATCCTTAGTGTAGGATCGTTTTACCGACCAAAATGAGTCGTTCAGAGGTGTCCTACTGTCGCAACCCCCGATCCCTTATATGTCCCGGGAACGGGCGGACGCGAACTCATTAGTGGGGGTATCAGTTGTTTAATTTGGCAGCGTAAATTACATCAGGACCATAGTTAGGAAATGTTTATCAGAGTAAAACCACCTTCTTTTATATTGATAATCACATGGGCAAAACCCAAGTTTCTTATTACAATACATTTATAGGGATAAACCCTCTTTTATTGAATTTAAAACATCGTCTTTTAGGTAACTTTTCTAGCCACATTTTTGCCAAGCCTACAGTGCTCTTCAGCTGGCTTTTTACTAATTGGCTGTCACATTGTGTTACCTGAAACGCGTTTTAAACACATTTGTCAGTGGGAAATACTGGTGAGTGAATCCCAGTTTAATCAAGAAACATTTTATCAATTAAAACAGTATTGAGAGCGATCACATTGTTTATTTCTACACAATTACTCATTCAGTACTGTTAATCCTGACTTGTGGGTCATATTACACATTGGCTAACTCGTCGTCCAATGGTAACGTACTGTCATCCCCGACTTACTACTCACAGTGTAGTAAATTTTGTATATAAAACCCCAACATACCGGCAGTAATTGAAGAACTACAAAGACTCAATCACTGCTTAATCATATTATTAAGCATTAAAGGTTTTGTAAACAATTATAAAAAGGTTAACAAAAAGAGGATAAACTCACATTGCTATCTTAAACTGCGCGTAAGGGTTTCCTGGATATAATCTATAATTTATACAAATGTACATTGGTTATTATCATAACCCTTTGAAAATATTAATGATACCCTCCCCGAGACGGCATTCCAACAACTATGTCGGGCAGAACCATGACAGTTGTTACGGAACCCTAAATCAATCGGGCAGCGTATCTATTATGAAACTGGGGTTATATTACTTACAACGGAGCAGAACCTCGCTAATTAGGGGGATATAATACCCGATTATAACTTCTACTACTCAGAATTCGTTTAGAAAGAAAAGAAGTGAGTGACGGAAATGAAATCCCGAGGCCTCCTTATATAGTTGCTGAAATCTGGTCTCCACGCGGCTAGCGTAAGCGTAGCCTTAGGGCTACGCGGCCCGCGTCAAACCTCGGTCAAAGCATAGCTCGTCCGGATCACCATCTAGACTTGACACGATGATGACACGTGTCATCACCAGGCTGCGCCACAATTTAGATCTTACGCGGCCCGCGTAAGCTTAGGGGAGATCCTATGCGGCCCGCCTAAACTTAAAGAAATCAGCGAAATCAGGTTCTAACCCTGATACCGCCCGCGTAAGTGGTTGGGGTGGGTCTACGCGGCCCGCCTCAGGCCTAGATTTAAACTTTTTTTTATTTTAAATACTATTTTATATATTTTGGGCTCGGTTTTCTTAGATGGGGTGTATATAAAGATATATTGGGACATTTTAAGATATACTAGGGCGTCGGAAATATTATGAGGGTGTTGGTTTTACCGAGGGTTGTTACATTCTCCCAACCTTGTTTTAGAGCTCGTCCTCGAGATCTACTGGAACAAATGCGAATATTTCTTTTGCATTTCTGATTCAAGCTCCCATGTGTACTCAGGTCCTCTTTTGGAGTCCCACTTCACTTTGACCAGAACTAGTCTCTTGTGTTTGAGATTCTTGATTTTCCTGTCTTCAATCTGTAGAGGCCTTTCTACAAACTTGAGTTGTTCATTTACCTCTATATCCTTAAGAGGTATTATTAGTGATTCGTCAGCTAAACACTTTTTGAGATTTGATACATGAAATACATCATGTATTCCTGCCATTTCCTCTGGCAGTTGGAGTTGATAGGCTACAGGTCCTATTTTTTTAATAATCTCAAAAGGTCCAATATACCTGGGACTTAGTTTTCCCCGTTTGATGAATCTTACTACTCCTTTCCAAGGAGAGACTTTCAACAATACTTTATCTCCTACTTGAAATTCCAATGGCTTGCTTCGGTTATCGGCATAGCTCTTTTGTCGATCACGTGCGGCTTTCAGTCGTTCCTTGACTTGAATAATCTTGTCGGTTATTTCCTGCACTATCTCAGGTCCAGATAGTTGCTTCTCCCCAATTTCTGCCCAACAGACTGGGGTTTGACACTTTCGTCCATAAAGTGCTTCGAAAGGTGCAGCATTGATACTTGTGTGATAACTGTTATTATAAGAAAATTCTATTAAAGGTAAGTGGTCGTCCCAATTACCTCTGAAATCAATTACACAAGCTCTAAGCATGTCTTCCATTGTTTGAATTGTCCTTTCGCTTTGTCCATCCGTTTGAGGATGACAAGCTGTGCTCAACTTTAACTTGGTTCCCATTGCTTTTTGGAAACTTGACCAAAAATGAGAGGTAAATCGGCTATCCCTATCAGAAACAATTGATAAAGGAATGTCATGTAAAGAAACAATTTCATTTACATACAACTTAGCTAACTGTTCCATACAGAAAGTTTCTTTCATTGGTAGGAAATGAGCTGACTTGGTTAGCCTATCTACAATCACCCAGATTGTATCATTTTCTTTCTTTGTTTTGGGTAATTTAGTAACAAAATCCATTGTTATCAATTCCCATTTCCACACCGGTATTTCTAATTGTTGTAGTAATCCTGAGGGTTTCTGGTGTTCAGCTTTGACTTGTGAACAAGTTAAACATTTAGAAACATAGATTGCTATGTCCTTTTTCATTCCTATCCACCAGAAATTTTTCCTTAAATCCTGGTACATTTTATCATTTCCTGGGTGCATCGTATACTTGGACTTATGGGCTTCTTCTAATATACGATTACGCAGGTTTCCTAATTTAGGTATCCATATTCTTTTTTTATGGCATCTCCAAATTCCATCTGTCCCTTGTTCTAATTCTTTTAGCATACCTTTTAATTTTTCAGTATCATCATTGATTACTGATTCTTGTGCTTCTCTTATCTGATCATTTAAATCTACTTGTAGATTTAATTTGAGAGAATGTACCCTTTTTGATTTTTCATGATACTTTCGGCTTAAAGCATCTGCCACTACATTTACTTTTCCTTCATGATACTGGATATCACAATCATAATCACTGAGCATCTCCATCCAGCGTCTTTGTCTCATATTCAATTCCTTTTGCTTGAAAATATACCTTAAACTCTTATGATCAGTGAATATGGTAAACTTACTACCATAAAGGTAATGTCTCCAAATCTTAAGAGCAAAAATTATAGTTCCTAATTCTAAATCATGGGTTGAATAATTATCTTCATGATTCTTAAGTTGTCTGGATGCGTAAGCTATAACCTTTTGTCGTTGCATCAACACACATCCATAACCTGATTTGGAAGCGTCACAATAAACTACAAAATCTTCAGTTCCTTCTGGTAATGCTAATATGGGTGTATGGGTTAATATTTGCTTAAGAATTCTAAATGCTTCTTCTTGTTTTAATCCCCATTCAAACTTAACAGATTTACAGGTTAGCTTAGTTAAGGGAATGGCAATTCTAGAAAAATCTTGAATAAACCTTCTATAATAACCAGCCAATCCTAAGAAACTTCTAACCTCGGTTGGTGACTCAGGGGTTTTCCATTTAGTAATCGCCTCGATCTTTGTGGGATCCACATGAATTCCTTTATGATTAACTAAATGTCCAAGAAACTGTACCTGTTTTAACCAAAACTCGCACTTTGAAAATTTAGCGTAAAGCTTTTCCATTCTTAATAAACATAAAAGTGCGTGCAAATGCTTTACATGATCCTCTTTATTCTTAGAGTAAATGAGAATATCATCTATGAAAACAATTATGAATTTATCCAAATATGACTTACATATTCGGTTCATCATCTCCATAAATGCAGCTAGGGCATTGGTTAAACCAAAGGGTATGACAGTAAATTCATAATGGCCATACCTCGTTCTAAATGCGGTCTTAGGAATGTCCTCTTCCTGTACCTTTAATTGATGATATCCCGAACTTAAATCGATTTTAGAGAAAAATCGAGCTCATTGCAGTTGATCAAACAGATCATCGATTCTCGGTAATGGGTACCGATTCTTAATCGTAACCTTATTTAATTCACGGTAGTCAATGCACATACGCATTGATCCGTCGTTCTTTTTAACAAACAGTATCGGTGCTCCCCATGGTGATGAACTTGGTTGTATAAATCCTTTATCTAACAATTCGTCCAATTGTTTCTTTAGTTCATGCATTTCGGCAGGTGCCAAACGGTAAGGTGCTTTGGCAATCGGTGATGTTCCTGGTATTAAATGGATTCTGAATTCGACTTCTCTATCTGAAGGTTGTCCTGGCAAATCTTCTGGAAATACATCTGAAAACTGAGATACTACTGGAATATCTTTTAGTTCTTTTCCTTTAGTGTTAGTGATTATGGAAATCAAATACACTATAGAACCTTTTCTTATATAACTTGCAGTTTTCATCACAGAGATGAATTTTGTAGTTCTAGATGGTTTATCTCCTTTAATTTTGATCATTTTACCTTTGGGTGAATTTACTTGAATTAACTTTTGATCACATAAAATATTGGCTTTATTGGCTATTAACCAATCCATTCCTAAAACAATATCGAATCCTGCCAGATTCATGGGATAAAGGTTTGCAATAAATTTCTGATTTAAAATCTCTATTCTTGCTCCCTGCAAGATTTCAGAAATCCTAATGGTTTCTCCATTAGCTGTCTCTACTAAACATTCTTGTGGTAGTTTAGTTAATGACTGATTTAGAAATTTGCAAATTGATGTATTAATAAAACTTTGGTTTGCACTAGAGTCAAATAATACTTTAGCAAAAATATCATTAACTAAAAATGTACCAGCTATGACATCTGGAATCATCTTGGCTTCATCTGCAGTCAGAACAAATGCTCTAGCATTTTGAGTATTCTTGTTGTTTGTTGCCGGAGCTAATTTTGGGCAATTAAGCTTGATATGACCTTGTTCTCCGCAGTTGTAACATATCTTGTTATTACCTTTCTTCCTGCAATTTTCTTCCATGTGTCCCGATATTTTGCAAATGTTACAGTACATGGAGCATCTTTCTGAATGCTTTCTTTTGCAATTCTTACAGTAAGGTGCAGAGGTAGAACCTATATTTCTTCCACGATTAGAATTTCCAGAACGAAATTCTTGTGTGAGCTTCTGGGTTAGGCTCCTCCTTTAATCTTCTTCTCGGGTATGGACTAATTCGCCTGTCAAGGTATTTGCTAGTTCTACAGCTTCTTCTATGGTTTGAGATCTAGCTGCCTTGACTACGTGTCTTATTTCTCCAATTAATCCCCAAATATAACGGGAGATTAACACTGGTTCTGGTGAAGCAAGAGTTGGCACTATTCTAGCATATTCAAAGAACATTTTAGTGTATCCCTTACTATCCACACCAGTCATCCTAAGGTTTAAAAATTTTTTTGCTATCTGTTCCTTCTCATTGGGTGGGCTGAATTTCCTTTCTACCTTGTTCTTAAATTCTTCCCATTGCATATTGTAGGTTCTATCACTTCCTCTTGATTGGAGGATAGTGTTCCACCATTCTAACGCCGAATTCTTAAACAGATTAGAAGCAAACAATATCTTATCTTCTTCAGCACACTTGCTTATTCTTAAGACTGCCTCAGTCTTCTCTATCCAGCGTAGAGTTGCAATGGCCCCTTCGTTGCCCGAGAATTCCATTGGTTTACAAGACCATAATTCTTTATAAGAACAACTGTAAGACACGGTTCTTCTTCTTTTGGGAATAGGCATTTGAAGTACGGGTCCATTGTTTACGCTGTTTTCAGGTTCGATGGGTTGCTTACTGCTATGCTTACTTTTATTATTCGCTTCTTGAATAGTTTGAATAATAAATAGCATTGCATCTATGATTCCTTAAGCCACTATATGTTGAACAACACTATTATCCATTTGGTTTCCATTGTTATTGATGCTTGGATTCTCATTAACCATGTTAATGTTACTCTGGTTATTATTATTCAGATTTCCTTGATTTCCTTCGTCGGCCATCTGAATTTTAAAGATTTTCCCCATATTAATATCACAAAATAATATTTAATATAGTTAATCACATGATACTCAATATAGCCAAAAACGTCGATCATTGCGACTTTTACTCTATTTTCATATACTATTATGCATCTATTACACACTAGTACTGAAATAAAATTACAATACCAACAGAAATAGAATCACACTAATAGTAATATGCATCCGTACACACATTTTATTTTTATTATATTATTATTACTATTACCAACTCCTCTATCACATCACATATATGGATTTCTCCAAAAATCCATATTACGCTCATCGTATTTCCATACGAGATGCTCTCCCACCTGTCTTATTCTCTCACTGCTTTCTAAAATCTCCTCTCCAAAAGTCCTAAGTTCTTGCACGTTTTCTGCACTCATTAGGGGTGTAGGTTCTAGGACTGGGTTCGGAATCTGGGGTGCGGGTTCCTGATATGGGGGTGAAAGTGCCTGAAATCGGTAAGGATCTTCTAAGATCTCCCTAATATATTCATCGTGGTAATAGGGATCTAAAGGGTCCATACCTGGATAGGCTCCTATGTTCTGTATGGGTGTGTCCTCATGTATCGGGTAACGTTGCACAAAGTCCCTATTGTCGTCCCACCAGGGGTCGTAATTTGGGTCTAGGGGGTTTGGTGCAGGTACCCTAGGGATTTCTTCTAGGTTTTAGTCATGCATCTCCACCTAGTTTTCAGTGTTTTCTATCTCCATGGGTTGTTCTGGGATTTGTGGTTGTGGGGCTACTAGTTGTTCCAGACTTGGGTCAGCAGCAGTTGTAGCTAAGATGTGGAAATTGGCTAGGCTTTTATTAAGCATATCCAGTGTATGGGCATCTGTCTTTCGCTTAGCGGCTGCTAAAACTCTTTGCTGTTGCTACTTTCGCAATTTTTTTCCTACGTGCAAAGGCTTCCTTACTGAACCTTCCTCTTTTCTTATGAGGGAATGGCTCTTCTGACTGAGCTTTAAAAGCAAACATTCCTTCTTCCTGATCAGCAGAATACCCAGAAAGGGCAGGCTGTGAAGAGGTAGCTTCACTCCTAGGTGAATCAGACAACTGACGACTCATGTTTGAGGGTCCTTGATCACTCATACTGTAAACTAACAAATAGTCAAATAAGACATAACAAATAAATACAGTTATGCACGTATTTCCGTAATTTATTTCCTAACACAAAATTTAGAATTTAAGTGTCAGCAGAACACTTCTTTGGCTTAGACTAGTGGCTAGGCTCTGATACCACCTCCTGTCGCAACCCCCGATCCCTTATATGTCCCGGGAACGGGCAGACGCGAACTCATTAGTGGTGGTATCAGTTTGTTAATTTGGCAGCGGAAATTACATCAGGACCATAGTTAGGAAATGTTTATCAGAGTAAAACCACCTTCTTTTATATTGATAATCACATGGGCAAAACCCAAGTTTCTTATTACAATACATTTATAGGGATAAACCCTCTTTTATTGAATTTAAAACATCGTCTTTTAGGTAACTTTTATAGCCACATTTTTCTCAAGCCTTCAGTGCTCTTCAGCTGGCTTTTTACTAATTGGCTGTCACATTGTGTTACCTGAAACGCGTTTTAAAAACATTTGTCAGTGGGAAATACTGGTGAGTGAATCCCAGTTTAATCAAGAAACATTTTATCAATTAAAACAGTATTGAGAGCGATCACATTGTTTATTTCTACACAATTACTCATTCAGTACTGTCAATCCTGACTTGTGGGTCATATTACACATTGGCTAACTCGTCGTCCAATGGTAACATACTGTCATCCCCGACTTACTACTCACAGTGTAGTAAATTTTGTATACAAAACCCCCAACATACCGGCAGTAGTTGAAGAACTACAAAGACTCAATCACTGCTTAATCATATTATTAAGCATTAAAGGTTTTGTAAACAATTATAAAAAGGTTAACGAAAAGAGGATAAACTCACATTGCTATCTTAAACTGCGCGTAAGGGTTTCCTGGATATAATCTATAATTTATACAAATGTACATTGGTTAGTATCATAACCCTTTGAAAATATTAATGATACCCTCCCTGAGACGGCATTCCAACAACTACGTCGGGCAGAACCACGACAGTTGTTACGGAACCCTAAATCAATCGGGCAGCGTATCTATTATGAAACTGGGGTTATAATACTTACAACGGAGCAGAACCTCGCTAATTAGGGGGATATAATACCCGATTATAACTTCTACTACTAAGAATTCGTTTAGAAAGAAAAAGATGTGAGCGACGGAAATGAAATCCCGAGGCCTCCTTATATAGTTGCTGAAATCTGGTCTCCACGCGGCCCGCGTCAAACCTCGGTCAAAGCGTAGCTCGTCCGGATCACCATCTAGACTTGACACGATGATTACACGTGTCATCACCAGGCTGCGCCACAATTTAGATCTTACGCGGCCCGCGTAAGCTTAGGGGAGATCCTACGCGGCCCGCCTAAACTTAAAGAAATCAGCGAAATCAGGTTCTAACCCTGATACCGCCCGCGTAAGTGGTTGGGGTGGGTCTACGCGGCCCGCCTTAGTCCTAGATTTAAACTTTTATTTATTTTAAATACTATTTTATATATTTCGGGCTCGGTTTTCTTAGATGGGGTGTATATAAAGACATATTGGGACATTTTAAGATATACTAGGGCGTCAGAAATATTATGAGGGTGTTGGTTTTACCGAGGGTTGTTACATCTACTCAATATGAAAGGCGGAAACCGACATATTGAGTTCAATTCAGCTAGATATTCACTTTAAATGTCTTTCTGATTGTTTTGACAAAGTTTTACAACGAAACGACACTTCGGCAGGACTTCGGCTCCGGAAATCAACATCCAATAATTACTTCTTCAAACGACATCAGGACACTCCTATATATAGGCAAGTTAATTTCGCTTGAACAGGCTCAAGCGAAATTACCTTTCACAAGGAATTACTATTTCACACGGAATTAACAAGCTGATTTCGTGTGTATCAGGTGATTTCGTGCGGAATTACAAGTTCTAATTCCATGCGAAATTACCTCTCATCCTATTTTTGACATTTTTCTCGTATTGCATGCCCTGATCTATCTAAAAAATTACAAGACTCGATACAAGACGAAATCGACAGACGCATGCACCAACAGACTCCCCCTCGAATGTTGACGAGTCTTCAGTGTCGAGTCTTCAACATCTTCAGTCTTTATCAGTCTTTAACTCTTTCTGAAGTATCTGACACTGTAAAGCATCCTCAAACTTCTTTCTCTTTCTTCCAGAATCGCAACCTGGCTCTGTGCTCTTCTTGATCAGGTCTCTTGATTCTTTAAGTTCATCAGCATCAGCAGCTTGCGTGAATTTCAGTTCCAAGATCATAACCTGGCTCTCAATCAACTCAGGATTATAACCTGGCTTGCCTTCTGCTCAGAATCGAAACTAGGCTCTCTCTCATATCAGCACAATCTCTACCTCACAATAAATTTCACAAATTTATGATTTGACAAATTTATTCTCTGCTTACCACTAGTAAATACAAACACACCATCAATTGCAAGTTTCGTACAAAATGATTTAACATTTTTATTAATCACTGATGAACAACTTGTATGAAAAATATTTTCCTTTTCAAACAATTTTTCAACTCAAACATTTCAAATACACTCTCCCAAACCTTTTGTCCGTCATGTCTAGCACTTGGAATTTTGAAAATCAGCTCTCCAACATCAGTTGTCGAAAATCTTTTTGAATTTTTCAAAATTTATGCTAAAACACACTAAAAATCTTTTTGGATTTTTGAAATTAAAGAAAAACAATAAAGAAATATTTACAAACAATATTTTTGTGAGTTTGTGTAAAAGGATCATATCAGTTTTTGAGACAAATCACCAACACCGTTAAGCTTTAAACATTTTAAGTTCTAAACGATTCACTTAGATTGTCAGTATACTGATCCGCTTAAATTTTCATACAAAGTTCAACTATTTCAAGATACGAAATTAATGTTTTAAGCACTTAAACTTATTCATGTGTCCCACCTCAGAATATACTCCCGTATCCAGATCCCAATATTCAGTCTTACAGGTGAGTATACCACAGATGATACCTGTAAAGGGTAAAAATGCGAGGGCCGTGAGAGTACAGGCTATTGCTTCCGCAAAATCAGAGATATAACGGATTCGACTTTTAGGTGTGTTCCCTTTAGAGAATCTTTTCTTCAACAGCACATGATTAGCATTTTGCAATGTTTCATCATTTTTTGTACTGAGGGCGATGCTATATTTCAAGCAAGCAGAAAGTATTATACGGGGACTAGGCCATTGCTTCCACAAAATCAGAAGTCCCGGGATAATACCCCAGATATCACTGAGTATAAAGACCTAGTATCTCAGAAAGAGGGACCTTTCAAACAAGATTTCGGGGGTTACCCATATATCCGAGAGATGTTCCCCACGATATAAGTAAGTTTGAAATTTAGGTTTATATCTCGACACAATCTACTAAATGTGTAAAAACTTGCTGGCACATCATTAGTGAGACCGTTTATCACATTTTAACTTTTCAATTCTTTAGCATGCTGTGATAGTCCACTGATATACTATCATTTCCTCTTTTTCACAACAAAACTCATTTTTTTTATTTTATCATGTTTTTGGCTTTTTCAAATTTTCAAATGTTTTTGGATTTTCTGAAAATACTTACTCCCCCTAAAATGAAAAATCATTTAAAAATTTTTGAAAACAAACTATACAAGAAAAATGACAACTGATATCAAATCGCTTCAAATCGCCATCCACTTGGCATAAACAATCAGAACTCCCCCTTACAACAAACTATTTTCCCATTATGATTTCAAAACACTTAAGTTTGTTTTAATCAAATGGTTTTTCCGGAAAATAAATTTTGTTGATTTTATCACTTGTAGGTTAGGGGATCAATTCATTACCTTGTTTCTCAACCACTTGAAGAATGTAACAATTTTAAAATCAATCAACAAATACCATCTGTAGAAAATCAAGTACAACTTAATGTCCCTGATTTACCACTTGTAAGACGAAATCACTTTTGTGAATTTCTCAAGAAAGATGCCGATACCTGCTTCACACTTACCAACCTGGAAGCTCTGGCAAGTCAGATTTTTTACATATGAAAAACAGACATCCAAGCTTCACCAAACTTGGATGTTTCCTCCTCAACTTCACCTGGGTAATAAATTGCTTTCTTTGTTTCATAAAAATCTTTAACCCCTGTGACCTTTCCATCAACCATCTTCCCAAAAATCTTTTTAACATTCCCATTAAAAACCTTTTCGACATCAAATTCTTTCTTTTCAGAATAGAATTGATTCGAGATCTCAACCTTTCCAACTTTTTGTTTAAAATTTTCAGCCCTCGATGGTGGAAAATTGACATCATCCATTGGAGGTACTGAGGTTTCAATTTTTAACTCAACTTGTGGCTCCTCTTACTTTGTGAAATCAGATTCATCGCCAGATTTCACATCTGATTTCTTAACAATCCACTTCTGGTTGTCAAGATTTACTCTTCTTTTGTAAAACTTTTTCTTCGAACATTCACCAACTTCATATGTAGAATTTTTAAAAATTTGAATTTTTCAGTTGGTGGTTCATTTTTCTCAACAATCTTTTCTTTTAGTTTAGAAACAACTTCCTGTTTAATGTTGGTTGCCTTAGGACAGTTCCAGGCAATGTGACCAACTTCTTGACATCGATAACAGGTTCTTGTCTCTTTTCTCTGATAAGCTCCATTCTTTTCAAACTTTTGTTTTTCTGCAAAGAACTCTTTGTTTGTTTGCTTCCAGAATAAGCTCTTTTGTTCTTCTTCCGAACTTGTTCCTGAAACAAATACAGTTTTGGTTTTAGAAAATTTTTCATTTTTATGATTTTTCGGTGGAATAAAACCGAGACCTTTCTTTTTGTAATTACCGTTATGGTTTGGTTTCTTTTGAAAACCAGAACCAGAACTGTAACCCTTTTTCTTGTTTAAACGTTGTTGAACTCTTGAGGTGTAAGGTTTAGGTTTTTTAGAAAGATTTACATCTTTTATTTCAGACATATTAATTTCTGTTAGTTTGAAAACTTTTTTTTATCATTTCTGGTTTAACACCTCTTATTGGAAATTCCACATCAGAATATAATTTGTCTGAATCATTCAAAGTATATGCCACTTTGATTGGTCCGTCATTCAAATTAGATTTTGATAACAGGAATTCTTTATTATAAACCCTTTTAACTGACAACTTTGAACTGTTGACCGCTGAACTCGAACTTTCAGACTCAGACTTTGACTCCGACTCTTCATCTTTATCTAACACCTGATCGGCCACCTTTTATATTAACTCAGACTCATGATCAGTGTCAGACGATGTAAATGTAACATCAATGTTTTCTGGTAAATCGTCGGTTGTTTCAGACTTTAACTCTATATTGACTGCCTTTTTGACTTGCTCCTCATTTGGTTTTCTAGGAGAATAACCTTCCCAAATCGGAGGAGGACACTTGTTATAATTTGCACATTGTTTCTTACCAGTATCCTTTTCTTCAGGATTTTTGTCTTGAAATGCTTCAAAACCTGCAACAGTTGGATAAATTCGATCAATCAAATAATCAGAACTAGAATAACTTTGCAACAATCTTCTAATTCTTTCATTTTCAATCCTTTCTCTTTCCAACTCCTGCTTTATCGTTGCACATTCTTCAATATAATGATTAATAGTCTTCTGCTTTGTCATCATCACAACATTCATCATAGTCAACGCATCTTCTCTTTCTGAATTTGTCTTTTGTAGACCAGTTACTGTTCTATTCAGCACATCATACGATTCTTTCACATAGTTAAGATTGAACAGTAAATTTTCTTTCATCTTGTCTTGCTCACTCAACTTTTCCTCTTTCTCTTCACACTGCTTGCAAGATTCCAAATGTTGGGTTTTTCTCATGTTTATCAAAGTAATTTCATCCTTGTGAAATAAAACGCAGCGGAAAATTATTATTTAAAACATGTTACTTACAAGATATAAAACTCATTTTATTATGTAAAACCCAATCCCGGATCCATATACGAACATGCATGCTATCAAAATAAAACACAACCATAGAGTGTTTAGAATACTACCTTCCAAGGAGTAAAGGATATGAAGAGGATGATGCTTCTTGAATGGTTGCCTTCAAGTGTAGAAGACCTCAAACTTGCATACCACAAGCCTTCCGACAAACACCTTAGTTTTAGCTAGGATTTGAACACTTGTAAACTCACTAAAACTTCCTTCTTGGAGCCAACCCTTGGCCGAAAATTCCACTAGGGAATATGAGAGTTCTTGGCACTTGAATTACAAACTTGAAAACCTCTTGAACCAACACTTGTTGGCCGAAATTTAGAGAAGAAATTCTCTAGTTTTTCTTTCAAGTTCATAAGTCTTGCAAGTTCTTACATTTGTCATCTAAGTATTTATAGAACTGTTTTGGTCAAAAATTACCAAAGCAATTTAGTGATCAAATTAGTAATGTGAGGTAGTGTGCTAGAAAATATGCTAGTTAAGTTGTTTATGAAAACAGTTTCCAGGATACGGCTCAGGATATTGAGCTGTATCTACGATCAAACAATGAGTAAACAACGAACAAAAAGTAAAGGAAATGACACGAGATGTACGAGGAAAGCCCTTGATCAATCTAGATCGCCGGCATAAAACCTCGGGAGCTGACAATCGCAGCTGCCTTGTTCTTCTTATTGCTTCAAACTTCAGGATACATTGCAGGATATAGACCAGATCGCTAAGTGTTACAATGCCTTTGTATGAAAGTGAGAGTTGCTCGAGAGCAAGTGTTAGAGTGTAGCGAGTGTGAATGTGATGTCCTAGTTGATCTGGTATACCCACCTATTTATAGTAATGAATTACAAACAATAATCCCTACAAATATGGGGTACTCCGAATATTCCATTATGAACGTTATTGACCGAGTAATACGGCTTCAACGTCTTCATTTGAACGACTTGGACCGAGTCTTCCGCGGAATGAGTCTTATGAACGTTGCCAGCTTCCAACCCACGTACCTGCACATAATCCATTAGTAATCCTGAGGATACCATTCAGGATATTACCAATATCCTGAACCAGCATCCCGGATGTAAACAGATACTACATAACCAAGATATAAACCAAGATATTTTCCAGGATATAGGGGTTCAGAATTTCACCCATAACAATTGTCCCCAAAAATGTTACCGTTTGATATCCTGCACTAACGGTTACATTTTTCACGGTGGCCGAGGTAATTAAGAGATAAGACCATTGATGTGACAGCTTTCAACCACCCGGCCTATATTTACTCATCATGTCCTATATCTTCTCATCCTCATCTTCTTTTTTAACCACAATCGACAAGAAAAAGGTAATATTCTCTCCCTCATCTTCATATTCATCTTTTATCTTTCTCCGGCGAGAATTCAGGCGACCAAATGCCTAGGCAAACAAGGTCCAGTTCAGGCGACTCGGCTCCCACATTCATCCAACAAAATCTTCTCCAAGAACCGGAGAATGAAACATGCACCTTTGACAGTGCCCACCTGTCAGCCTTGAAATCCTCCGGTATCTTTCCGGCAGGAACTATATTCCGACCCTTTGATAGAGAAATCCGGTCAGATATGGTTTCCAACGAGTGGATTTGTTTCAATGCTTTCCCCTTTACCTTAGGGTTACAATTCCCCTTTCCAGACTTCATCACCGAGTTCTTTAATATCACCAAAATTTCTTTCAGCCAAACCATGCCAATGCTCTGGCGTGTTTTGTCTGTTCTTGATCAAATCAAGAGAAACCACATACCTGACCTTTCCATCCATGATCTCCCTTTAGCCTACAAGCTTAGATGCCATGGCTCATCTAGGTTCCTATTTTATTCTACTTCCGGTGACCTATTGATACTTCGTGCCACCAGGAACGAGGATGGTTGGCAATCCAAGTTTTTCTTTGTAAAAAGGGATTCAATCCCTGGTGGAACGGATTATCCGATGAGATGGTTGAGAAAGGGTAGGACTTAGGGTTTAAGAATGATCCTGTCTCTTATCTTGTCTCATATCCTCAGCTAATGAATTTTATTTCTTCTGTTTGTGTATACAGCTGATTTCAGGAAGATCGCTCATCCCCTTGCTGATTCTCAAAAATGAATAGACGCCATCAGACTGCTTTCAGAAGCAGAGAGAAGCTTCAATCCATCTCCACCAACTCCAAGCCCTCTTTCAAGTGCAAACATGTCTGGTAAGAATCCTGCAAGATATCCTGTACACACATGTGTTTATTTGATATTCTTAGAAGAGATTCAGAATTTTACTCCCTGTGTGCAGATTCCAGCAAAGTTCCAGTCTATCTAGACCTTGATGAACTCGACAGCTATCCAACTCCGGCCACAGTCAAGAAGGAGACTCCTGCTGCTACTAGCTCCAAACCACTCCCGGCTCCCAAGGCCAATCCAAGAACCCGTGCTTCCACAGCGAAAAAGAGGAAGGTTCTTGAAGTCAGTGCTCCAGGCTCAGAAGGGTTCTCCTATGACGAACTCAGCTTCTCTGATTCCTTAGAGCCAATAACATCCTTCCTTAACAAGGTAATATCCTGACGCATATCCTTCATGTATATCCTGCACATATATCCTGCACGTATATCCTAACAGGATATCCTGATAGGATATCTTGGTCAACATATATTCTAACCTTATACCTGTAATTGATGTGCAGGGCCTCCAGCATTTTCTCCACTTGTACAATGACGCTTGTGGTACTGTGGCACTTCATGAAGCCAGGATCAAACAGCTCGAAAGCACCGTTGCTGACTAGGGTGCCATTGCTGAAGCGAAGACCCGGCACTACGAAAGCCTGCTGAAGAAGGTCACCCAAGACGATGAGGTCAAACTTGCCACCGTTCAAATGGATCACAATCAAGCCTTGGTCAATTTCCGGGAGGGAATTAAGGCTTCTGCTATCGACTCCTTGTTACAGGCACGCATCAAGATGGCCTACGAGGCCAAGGAGACGGGCCTTGTTTGTCCCTCTTGGCCAGTTGAATCCTGGGTGGCCAAGTTAAAGGAACTCGGAGGCAAAGCCGTGCCACTTCCTGCTGAAGCTGGTGAGTCTTCTAAATCAGCAGAGGTGGTGGTCCAGGCTGGAGACAAAAAGGATGCTGGAGCTAATACTGGGATGGATACTGGCGAGGATGCTGGTGCTGAGAAGTCTGAGAAGGTTGGAGGAGATGCCGCTGTGTGAGGGCATTTAGGTGGGCGATGACGGATATACATGCCAAGGCCAGAGCCCACCTTTTTGATTTTGAATGTTGGTTTGTAGTCCCAAAACAATTTACTTTTCCGCACTTTACTTTCCTGCACCTGAACAATTTACATTTCCTGCATGCTTTTTGAACAATACAACAGTTGAAGGTGGATGGGTCTCGGTTTGAGATGAAGCCTTCAACTGTTGGGTAAATATGGTAATGAACTATTAGTGCTCTTAGTGGATGGGCCTTGTTTTGAGGTGAAACTAAGAGCACATCTTTTGGCATGTTAATAATATAACTTCTCTTTTGACCTTATTACTGTTGTCATTGCTATGAAAATCGTAGTTGTAAAAATTGTTTGGTTTGTACACTTTTAGAAATATATTATAGATGTATCCTGAAAGGTATCCTGAAAGATATCTTGATAAGGATATTAAAATATCACCTATAAATTCTCCAAATAAAAAGGAGAGATCATACCAGAGATTCTTACAGAACCAATTTTAGTCCTCCATTATAAGTTTTGTCCCCAGTGCATACTTGTGAACTTGGATCCATTCTTTGAACAGTATAATGTACGTCCCCTGTGTTTGACACAGAAACGCAAATGCATTTATATCTTGCCTTAAGTAAATTCCGCATACCCTGGGGCAAAACCCCTGATATCCTGAAATGAATCTTTAGCATACTTGGGATAGACCCTTAATACCCTGGGGATAAACCCTAAATTTCATGCGCTACAGGCGAGAGTGTACAAACTCCAATTCTTAGAAAGGTGAAAACCTTTAAACCTTTGAGAGTATGAAAATACTCTTTCGTGAGAGAGGGTGATCAATCCTCATATACCTTTAGGATCCAGGATATAGCCAACAGTAACGAAATTGTCAGCCACTTTTACATGAACTGGTCCCGTTACCTTGAACTATACCTAGATAACTTGCGCTCCAGGCGAGGTGTTTAAACCCAATTCGAAAGAAAGGTGAATACCTCTAAACCTTTGAAGGGACCAGGATCCCTTAAACGTGAGAGAGGGGGCCAATCCTCTAATCTTTCGACTTATCCTAAGCATATATCCTGGAGCTATATCCTGAAACATATCCTGCAAAACAATTGTAAACTAAGGTGGGTGTTAGCTTGGCTAACACCCCTCCGATGCTTAAGTCAGTATTGGGTTCAATAAACAAATATATTTAAAGACAGAATACATACCATTCCGAGATAGAAAATAAATTCTACTCTTACTTGAAATAGAGCTTCAAATGTATTGCATTCCAGGATCTTGGTAGCATATCCCCTTCCAGATTCCTGAGTCGATATGCTCCTTTCCCTGCTTCTGACTCGACTTCATAAGGTCCTTCCCATTTCGGAGCTAGCTTGCCATCGGCAGGATTAGTGGTATTTTGAAAAGCCTTCCTTAACACCCAATCACCAACTCGAAATCTTCTCGTCCTTATATTCTTATTATATGCTCTGGATATTCTTTGTTGATATGCTGCCATCCTTAGCCTTGCTGCATCTCTTTTTTCGTCTATAGTATCCAAATCCTGACATAAGACTTCAGGATTCTGTTCAGGATCCTGCAGCATAGATCTTGCAGTAGGTATCGTCATTTCTGTTGGAATCATCGCCTCTGCTCCAAATACCAAGGAAAACGGGGTTTGGCCGGTTGCATTCTTTACCGTTGTCCTATCATCCCATAAAACAAAGGGTAATTCTTCCGCCCATCTTCCTTTTTTGGCTCCAAGCCTCTTCTTTAGGTTATTGACTATTATCTTGTTCGAGGATTCGGCTTGTCCATTCGCTTGAGGATGTACCGGAGTAGATGTGATCATTATGATTCCCCAACTCTTGCAAAAGTCAGTAATCCTTTTGCTTATAAACTGGGACCCATTATCACAAATGATCTCAGCTGGTACTCCAAACCTAGTCAGGATATTCCTCTTTATGAAGGATACTACTTCTTGGTCTCTAACTTGAACAAATGCTTCAGCCTCAACCCACTTAGAGAAATAATCTGTCATAGCTAACATAAATACTTTTCCTCCCGGAGCTTTTGGTAATTTTCCTACTATATCCATCCCCCATTTCATGAATGGCCAAGGGGAAACTACAGGATATAGTGGTTCAGCTGGTTGATGTAGTATGTTACTATGCCTTTGACATGCATCACATCTTCGAGCATATTCTGCAGCATCTTTCCTCATTGTTGGCCAAAAGTATCCTGTCCTCAATACTTTCGAGAAAAATGATCTGCCCCCGGTGTGATTACCACAATCCCCTTCATGTATATCCTGAAGTACTTCTTTGGCTTCAGGATCCTCCAAGCATCTTAAATACGGTCCTGCAAGAGATTTCTTGTATAAAACGTTATTTATAATAGTGAATCGTGATACCTTCATCCTAAATGCCTTAGGATTTTCGTTTCCGGGGATGTGTCCTTCTTTAAGATATTTCACAATCGGAGCCGTCCAGGATTTAGGATCCTTTTTAGGATATTCCGCCCCAGGATCCCGAATACCTGCTACTTCTTTATCCTGAGGATCCGTTGCAGGATACAAGACATTTAATACTGGTATTTGGGTTCCTTCCGGTATCCTGATTGATGATCCCAGATTTGCTAAGGCATCCGCTTCAGCATTATCCTCCCTTGGTACCTGTTCAAGTGTAAAAACATCGAAATATCCTGCTAATTTTTTGAGAATATCAAGATATTCTATCAATTTCTCACCCTTAACTGCATAGGATCCATTAAAATGGTTAGTAATTAACAGAGAGTCAACATATACTTGTAAATTTTTGATACTCATGTTCTTAGCCAACTCTAATCCTGCAATTAAAGCCTCATATTCTGCTTCATTATTGGTAGCAGGAAATTCACACCTAATAGCCTGGGGTAATATGTCCCCCTGTGGTGATTTTAGTAGTATTCCTAATCCTACTCCTCTTATATTAGATGCACCATCAGTATATAATATCCAGGATCCTGAGGATTCTCCTAACTGTTGAACTTCTAGATCTACCTCATCCTGAATGTCACTACTAAAATCAGCCACAAAGTCAGCTAAAGCCTGAGACTTTATGGCATTCCTAGGTTCATATACTAAATCATAGGCACTTAACTTTACTGACCACTTAGCCATTCTACCCGACATTTCCGGTTTCCTAAGTACATTTTTGACAGGATAATTTGTTTTAACATGAATCCTATGTGTCTCAAAGTAATGTCTAAGTTTCGTTGACGCCATGACTAATGCTAGTATTAATTTTTCTAAATGAGAGTACCTAGTTTCAGCATCTAACAAACTTTTACTAACATAGTAAACAGGATATTGCTGACCTTCATGGTCTTTTATAAGAACGGCACTTACAGCATTCCCTGATACAGCAAGGTATAGGGATAGTGGTTCACCATTTTCAGGCTTCATTAATAGAGGTGCGGTTGAGAGATATCGCTTCAAATCCTGTAGGGCCGCTTCATGCTTCTCACCCCATTCGAATTTTTTGTTCTTCTTCAGGATATCATAAAAGTCTTTGCATTTCTCTGAGGATCTTGAGATAAATATGTTTAATGCTGCCACTCGCCCCGTTAATCGTTGAACATCTTTCATATTTGAGGGCGATTTAATATCCAAGATGGCTTTAATCTGCTTCGGGCTCGCTTCTATTCCTCTTTTGGTCACCATATATCCTAGAAACTTTCCTGCCCCCACTCCAAAATGGCACTTAGCAGGATTCAGCTTCATATTATACTGATCCAGGATATCAAACGCTCCTTTAATATCCTGGAGGTGATCCTGAGCTTTCTTTGATTTTACCACCATATCGTCGATGTACACCTCCATGGTATCCCCCAGTTTGTCTTTGAACATCATGTTTACCAATCTTTGGTATGTTGCACCTGCATTTTTCAAACCAAAAGGCATAGCTGTATAACAATAAATACCTGTTGGTGTCATGAAGGCAGTGTCTTCCTGGTCAGAAGGCTCCATTTGGATTTGTTGAAATCATGAGGATGCGTCCATGAAGGTCAGCATTTCATGCCCGGCAGTAGCATCTACCATTGCATCAATGTGGGGAAGAGGAAATGGGTCCTTAGGACAAGCTTTGTTCAAGTCTGTGTAGTCTACACAAACTCTCCATTTCCCATTTTTCTTCTGTACCACAACTACATTTGCTAGCCACCTTGGGAACTTAACCTCTCTAATCATTCTGGACTTCAATAATCTCTCAACTTCCTCTTGAATAATCATATTCCGCTCAGGAGCAAACTTCCTTCTTTTCTGTTGAACAGGCTTGAATGATTTATCAATTCCAAGCTTGTGGGTGATGATGTCTTTGGATATGCCTGTCATATCCTCATGCTTCCATGCAAACGTTGACATCCTGCATTTCAAAAAGTTAATTAACTGTTCTTCAATATCCTGAAGGATATTGGTTCCTACGAGCACCGAAATATCGGGGTTATCCTGATCCAAGATAACTTTCTTCACATCCTGCTCCGGATCCTCCACGATATCCTGGGCCCGCGTCTTTAATTGCTATGCTGCACTAGGCTTGGTTGAGGATTTCATCGAGGATGAGTAGCATTCTTTTGCCTCCTGCTGATCGCTATCAACTTTGACAACTCCCCAAGGGTAGGTATCTTGATGCATTGGTGATACGTTGACGGTACAACCTTCATATCGTGAATCCACGGTCTTCCTAGTATGATATTATAGCAGGATAGAGAATCCATCACACAGAAACGTTGTATCGAGTTGACTCCTTCAACGTATACTGGCAACTTTATCTCTCCCACTGTGTTTCTAGCCTCTCCACTGAACCCAACAAGCACGGTAGACTTTGAAGTGATATCCATTGGAGATACATTCATTCTTTTCAGCGTCTCTAGTTGGATTATGTTGACGGAGCTGCCATTATTAACCAATATCCTGCGTACAAAGTGGTTAGCCACATATAAAGTTATTACCAGAGCATCATGGTGAGGATCCTGGACAGTATCCCTGTCATCAGCGTCAAATGTGATCACTTTGTCAGTTGTGAGGGTAGTCATCCTGACAGGTTTATCTCCCCTTTCGGCCTTAGCCTCTTTTGCATGTCTCTTTGCTACCGAATACGAAGTCCCACAAATGTCGGATCCTCCCGAAATGAAGTTGATTATCTTGGCATCCGCGGGAGGTGATGCTGCTCGCTCAGGATCCTTCTCAGTATCATGACCCTTATTCTTCTTTCTTCCCAAGAGATCTTTCAGATATCCCTTGCTTAGAAGATAGCTTATTTCTTTCCTCAAAGCGATGCAATCCTCAGTCATATGTCCGAAATCTTCGTGGAAAGCACACCATTTTGATTTGTCTTTCCAATCGGCTTTTTGTTGATTCTTTCGAGGCCATCTAGCCTTGTCTCCTAGACCCTACATGGCATACATCAATTCAGGAATGTTAACAGAAAAGCAATATTCAGATAATTCAGGATACTCTTCAGGATCCTCATCTTCAACAGCATTCACTCTCTTGTTTTCACTTCTACCATATGGCTTAGGCCGATATGATTTGAATGAGGATTCTGACTTCCTGTTAGTTAACTCATAAGTGTTAGATGAGTTCATCCTTTCTTGCATCTTTCTATCATCCTCCAACCGAATATATCTTAGGGCCCTGTTCCGAGCTTCATCCAAGTTCCTGCATGGGTTCATTACAAGGTCTTGATAAAATTGAGAATCTTTTTGCAGCCCCATCTTGAAAGCTTGCACAGCTGTTGCAACATCAAGATGAGGAATGTCTAGTGATTCCCGGCTGAACTTGTTCACATAATCCCTAAGGGATTCCTGAGGCCCCTGTGTTATCCTGTAGAAATCACTTGTTAATTTTTCAAAGCTTCTACTACAAGAAAACTGACTATTAAATAAATTTACTAAGTGATCAAAAGATGTAATCGAATGTGGAGGAACATTCAAGAGCCATTTCAAGGCTGATCCTGTCAAGGTTGAACCAAAACCCTTGCACAAGCATGCTTCCTTGAGATCCGGAGGGATAGGGTTAATCTCCATCCTTTCCATGTACTGAGCAATATGCTCCTCAGGATCCGTTGTTCCGTCGTAAAGCTTCATGTTGGGGGTTTGGAATCTCTTTGGGATCTCAGCATCACAGATAGGATATGCGAAACGAGATATCTTGCGGCTGTCTTGGGACACTTCCGGGATCGGCTGGACCACCCCGGGTACACTAGATATCATGTCCTTCAACTTCTGAAGTTCCCTAGTAAGCGCTGATGTCACACCTGTATCCTGCAAAGATCCACTATTGTTAGTAGCATGAGTATTATTATTATTTGACACGTTACCCGTTGGAGGATTTTGCCCATATCCTGAGCTCCTTATGGTCGACATCCTGACCGAGGAGGGTATTTCAGGAGTATGATTCTGAGGAAGGCTGGGCACAATATTCCCCCTGTTATCCTCAGTATACACAGCTGAACTGAAGTTCAACGTTCTGGGATGTAATGGAGTGACAATATCCTCAGCAGATCTGCTCGAGTCAGACTTCAGGAGTTGTATTTCCCTTAAAAGCATTTGGTTTGTTTCCTGTTGCTGCCTCATTTGTTCCTGCACACTTCCAAATAAGGTTAAAATTTCATCATTAGAAGCTAAAACGGGAGCAGATCCCTGGACACTTCGAGTAGGGATAACATCTTGAGATTGTGTAGAGGCTGGCATCCTTGGAGGAGGTGGTGGAAGCACCGAACCGGTAGTAGCCGAAGTCATAGCAGACACAGTAGAGGAACTCATGTTTGATCTTGAGGCCATTATGGACAATGTGGCAAAAAGTTTTGAAAATAGAAAACCGATTAGCGATTTGATAAAAAATTTTAGTAAAGAGAGCACCACTTTCCCCACGGTGGGCGCCAAATTGTTTTGGTAAAAAATTACCGAAGCAATTTAGTGATCAAATTAGTAATGTGAGGTAGTGTGCTAGAAAATATGCTAGTTAAGTTGTTTATGAAAACAGTTTCCAGGATACGGCTCAGGATATTGAGCTGTATCTACGATCAAACAATGAGTAAACAACGAACAAAAAGTAAAGGAAATGACACGAGATGTACGAGGAAAGCCCTTGATCAATCTAGATCGCTGGCATAAAACCTCGGGAGCTGACAATCGCAGCTGCCTTGTTCTTCTTATTGCTTCAAACTTCAGGATATAGACCAGATCGCTAAGTGTTACAATGCCTTTGTATGAAAGTGAGAGTTGCTCGAGAGCAAGTGTTAGAGTGTAGCGAGTGTGAATGTGATGTCCTAGTTGATCTGGTATACCCACCTATTTATAGTAATGAATTACAAAAAATAATCCCTACAAATATGGGGTACTCCGAATATTCCATTATGAACGTTATTGACCGAGTAATACGGCTTCAACGTCTTCATTTGAACGACTTGGACCGAGTCTTCCGCGGAATGAGTCTTATGAACGTTGCCAGCTTCCAACCCACGTACCTGCACATAATCCATTAGTAATCCTGAGGATACCATTCCGGATATTACCAATATCCTGAACCAGCATCCCGGATGTAAACAGATACTACATAACCAAGATATAAACCAAGATATTTTCCAGGATATAGGGGTTCAGAATTTCACCCATAACAAGAACCATGAGAGAGAATTGCCGCCCACCTTAACCAATCATGTGCCAACTTACACATGCAAGTGCATGCATCCCTATTGGACCAAAATGGTTTTGGGAAGACCATCCAATCAAGAGGCTTCTAACTTATGACAATTGCATGTGTCTTGATTGGTGGAAAACCCTTGAGAAGAACACCAAGGGGGGGGGGGGGCACTCTTTATTTTATAAAAAAAAAATTCTTTTATAAAATTAATTTAAGTCTTGATTAATTTTATAACTTTTATAAAATTATAACATCACATGTTATAAGACTTATGCAACTTTTAAAGTGTTATTTAAACCATTAAATAACAAAATAAAATATTCTCTCAAAATAAATTATCCATATAATTTATTAGTTTGTCAAGTGCAATTATTTAGAAAACCGATTTCTAAATATTATAAGTGTTAATATTTATTTGTTTGATCATATCACAAATAAATATTCTAAGTGTTTGTCTAGCTTGTATTTGGGTATGACTCGACTTGGATCATAACGTACTAGCCACATCAATTTAATATGTGTCTTGGGCATACAGAGTCCAACAATCTCCCACTTGCACAAGATACATAGAAGATTGATGCCAGTAGTAAATGACGCCTAACTACGGTTCACTACCCCCAATACGTATGACTATATTTGCCATTCAATAACATCATCCCTTTCAAGTCCCTTACTTGAACATGATTTAGGTGAATCTATCATTTATCCTTTCGTTACAGATGTCATGTTAAATCCAGAGACCCAGAGTGATCACTCTCTGTTGATTTAACTTTAGCAGGCTTTAGACGTCTTACTCTCAACGAATAAGAGGAACAAATCCTATCTTGACTACATACGTCTCTCACAATCACCTTGTACCACACCTGAGCTTAGCCTTATGTACTGTCATATTACTAACAACGAAGAAATAAGTCAAGGTACAATATTTGGTGAATATCAAGACCCAATATGTATCTCAGGTCTGAGGATACTATGATATTCTCCTTTACTCAAATTTACTTATGATCAATCACAAATGATTCCATGCAGTAATATTTGAGAGCGAGTCAGTCCAATATTTGTCTCCCACAAATATCTATGAACTTTGGCAGCAACACTTTGCTCTATATTCATATCTAATGAATATCCACCAATCCAAGTTCATAATAGTCTTATATTCATATTTGTTCCCACAAGTATGATCGACTACGGACATTTAGAATAAATAACTTATTCACGGATTTAAACATGCTAAAATGGAACATAACTCAACATACCATAAAGAGTTATAATAACAGTTGTTCCAATATCCAAATACAAAATAGATCAAATCCAATCACTAGAATATCGAAGTCCTTAGGCACAAGTATGACCCTTCATGCTTTGCCCGTTCAAGGAGCTTCGTGAGTGGATCCGCAATATTTTGCGAATACATATCTTTTCCTTTTTCAACTCCATCCCTTATGTAGTTGAAATTCCGCTCAATGTGCCTAGTCTTTCGATGTACACGAGGTTCCTTGATTTAAGCAATCGCACCTTCGTTATCACAAAGATCTCTAGGGGTCCTGAATGGTATGGACTACCCCTAGATCAATAATTCTAGTGGCAACTTCATATGAATTATCTGAATCAATGAAGCGGCGATGTATTCTGATTATGTAGTGGACAATGCTACCCTGATTGTGATCGAGCACCATCTCGATTAGTTTGGAAACTCGTATCCATGTAACCATTTAAAACGAATTCCAAAACTCGCATCCCTGTAACCTTTTATAACGAGTTCTGTTCACCAGATCTATATATTAGAAATATATCCTTAGTCCTTTTTAGGTATTTCAATATATTTATAACAGTCACCCAATGACCGTAACTCGCTGGTATCTTCTTGTCATGCTTAAAGCGCATAACTTGTCTGGTCTAGTGCATATCATTACATACATAATGAATCCTATAGCTGACGTATATGGGATTCCTTTCATTCTTTCTTGCTCATCCTTTGAGCCTGGACATTGAAACGCATTCAATATTGTCCTCTCTTGAATAGGTACCAAACCTTTCATAGAGTTCTCTATCTTGAACCCTTTCAAGACTTTGTCAATGTATGCACTCTAGTTTAAACCTATCTACCGCCTTGATCTATCCCAATAGATCTTTATTCCCAAAATATAGGCGAATTCACCAAGATCCTTAATGGAAAAACAACTTTCAAGCCAGGTTTTATACCTTCCATGGTTGGAATATCATTCCTATATAGTAGAATGTCATCAACATATAATACTAAGAAAGTGATGATGCTCCCACTAGCCTTCTTATACACACAAGCTTCATCGACGTTCTTGATGAATCCATATTCCCTAATCTCTTCATCAAAACGGTGATTCCAACTTCTAGATGCTTGTTTCAATCTATAGATTGATTTCTTTAACTTGCATACTTTGTCAGGATGTTTTGGATCGACAAAACCTTCAGGCTTAACTATATAGACATCTTCCTCAAGATATCTATTAAGGAAAGTCGTTTTGACATCCATTTGCCAAATCTCATAATCATATTGTGCAAGTATGGCAAATGATATCCTAGTTGACTTTAGCATCGCCATGGGCGAGAAGGTCTCATCATAATCAACCCTTTGAGTTTGAGTGAAACCTTTTGCTACAAGTCTCCCTTTATAAGTATCCAAGTTTCCATGCATATTTGTTTTCTTCCTGAAAACCCACTTACTTCCAACTACTTTGGAGTTAAGAGATGACACAACCAATTCCCAAACTTGGTTGTCATACATGGATTGCATCTCTACGTTCATAGCTTCAAGCCATTTGTCACAATCGGATTTTGACATTGCATCATGGTATGTGGTAGGTTCACCTGAATCTTCCACGTAGTATCCATCCAGAAAAATCCATATATTTCAGGTGGACTACTAATTCTACCAGATGTATGAACGTTTTATATGTATTGATCAACCACTTGATCGTTGTCAACAACCTCTTGTTGAGTGCTAGTATCAGCCAAACGTGTATCGGCTTGTGGTTCTTGATCCTTATCAAGTTCCACTGTTCTACTAATTCCTTCCATAAGGAAATTAGCTTCCAAGAACTCAGCCTTTCGAGCAACAAATACCTTTTGCTCTATTGGATCGTAGAATTAATATCCTATACCATCTTTAGGATATCCTACGAAGATACACTTAGTGGATCGGACTTTCAATTTATTTTAGGTGTATAGCTTAACATAAGCTTCACAACCCCTTACTTTTATATATATGATAATGATGGAACCCTTCCATGCTATATTTCAAAAGATGTCGTATCCACTTTCTTGGTTGGGGCCATACGGGCCGTGGAGAGCAAAGCAACCCCAAATGATAGAGATGATGCGCTCCTAGCCATCATAGATCGAACCATATCCAAATAGAGTTCGATATCTCCTCTATCAGAATGAAGAACTTTGATTGAGTTGATTTTGTACTTCACCTTTTGAAGGTTTTGAACATTTCAAAACTTCTTCTTTATGTCAAGTACACATAACCACAACTACTATAGTCGTTGGTAAAAGGTAATGAAGTATCTTTCACCACTCCTAATTATTGGCTTAAAAGGATCACATACATCCAAATGTATAATAAATCTTTTCCCCTTTTCCACTAAAGGGTTTCTTGGTCATTTTACCATGTAAATAAGATTCGTATGTATCAAATGAACCAATTTCATTTGTTTCCAAAAGACAATTCTTTCGAAGTGTTCACATGCGACATTTGTTTATGTGACCAAGGCGATAATGCCAAGGATAGGTCTTACTCAAATCCATTTTGAGTTTCTTAGTGATTGAATGGTACATTAAACTATCAAATGATGTATTATTATGAACCAATTCATGAATACCATTTGAAGGCTTAGGTTTAAAGTAAAACATGTCATTCATCAATATAAATGTCAATGTTTGCAAACTTTAAGTCAAAACCATATTGTCTTATAAGGGAAACTTACATAATGTTCCTAGTCAAACTAGGAGCATTCAAGACATTTTAAAACAATTTCCAAACCATTTGGAAGTTTCAAAACATAGTCTCCTTTCTTGTAATGTTTATTTCTTTTGAACCTTTTGCAACGAATTGCAAACATGAGTTCCACATCTGGTATCTAATACCCATGTGTTAGAAGAAATAACATTAAGGTCAATATGTATCATTAAGATTGTGCCTGAGGTTTGCCTAGCATCCCTCTTGTTTTTCAACTCTTTGAGATAGGTTGGACAATTCCTATTTAAATGTCCTACCATACTCAAAACATGGATCGTTCGTGGCAACCTTTGCCTTCTTATATTTTTGGTTTCGGTGGTTGCGCTTTAGCCTTTCTTTTCTTTTCTTTTCCCTTTGAATTACCCGTTTCCATTTTAAACATTTGCTTTGGTGTCGGGGTGATGCCCTTTCTAATTGCCACTCTCATTGATCGTTAGAATGGATAAAGCCCTTTTACCCATATTGAGCCTTTCGAGGTGATCAATTCGGCTTTTCATCTTAAAGACATAAGATGAGTCCGATTGGGTTTCCTCCATTCGACATGCATGAAGCGCTCGAACCGTTTCGAAGTGTTCTACCCTTGCATATTGTAGGAACATTTCCTTCAATTGGGTAATCACATCGTATGCTCATGATGTTCAAAATCCCTTTGAATTACAGAAATCATAATTCCTCACATGAGGCAAGAGGCTTGCATAGTATCCTCGATATACTTAGTCAATCGTTATAGGCATCCTTATCTTCCATAAGATGTTCATCGGGATTAGGATCGTTCAACACATAGAATATCTTTTACTTGAGAACGATTCTTAAGTTTCGATATTAATCCATGAAGTGTTATGATTGAGACGATCCTTGTCAATGATTGTTTTTAGTGATAGGTTACGGACGGTTTGGGTAATATTGTTAGCGGCCATCTACAAAATTCAACAAGGTTCAAATTTTAGTATTTTCAATATTATTATATTTTAATTATTAATACCCTTTTATGTCTCATAGACAATTAATAACTAAAATCTAGAATCCAACGTTACATTTAAATATCGGTTAGGTGACCTTTATCCCTTTATTTAAATTAACATGGTAGTCAACGTTTGACAATTGCAACCCTTTGCAACTTCTAGCCATATGGTATCGGTTAAACATCTTTATGTTTAGTTGGCATGTTTAATCCCATCAACACCTTTGTTCCCCATGCTTTGGTGACCCTAAGTTCATGGTTTCCAAATCAAGTCGTCCAACTTACACACACGTGTGAGTTTATACACATAAGTGGTTAGGTGACCTTTATCCCACAAACATGGTAAACCCACCTCGAATATACAAGTTCCCTCAAATGTGTTTAGGTGACCTTTATCCCACAATAAGAGTTACCAAGTGATTCGAGTGTTGTATAAAAGGATGGTGTTTGACTTGTTTTATAAAAGGGATTTTGAGTTTTCAAAATTCTAGTTTAGAAAACTTTATGTACCATACATTTGCATGCATTCAAATCCTTGGTACTCTAGTGAAAATAAATTTTCAAGGTTCTTTTTAATAAAACCCATTTTATTATAAAATCATTAATTTTTAATAACCTTTTATTAACCAATTTTAATGATCTTTTAAAGAACCAATTTTAAGCTTGTTGTTGATTATTAGTTTGTTAAGCATGCATATCCAAATATCATCAAACAACAAAATAAACAACCACACAAGCACAACACACATATCATTAGGTGCATAACCATAGCCAACTATTTTGACCACACTTGTTAGCCGAAACAAGTGTGCCAAAAGGTCCTTCCTAAAGGGTGAATATTGACACAAATAATGTGTCATTGAACTCCCACTTGATCCCGCATCCGAATGCTTCAAGTCTTCTTCTTGTGTTGTGATTTCTTCACATTCTTTGGTCTTCCAAATGTCTTTTATATTCAGCTCCAAACTCCTTTGGACTTCAAAAATGTGTTTTGGTTATCGGGCTAAAATCCCGTTAAGAACCGTGAAGTCCTTTAGGCCCGAAAATAGCCATAACCAAAAACGCATTTTTGTGTGCATCTTCTTTTACAAAAAAAAAATATCCTAATACATTTTTTTCTAGTAAAATAAAATGCACCTAATCTATTTACTTACATACCAAATGAAAATAAATAAATTACATATTTTACAAATGGAAGAACAAAGATAATTAATTATTACAACCCATTGAAATAATCAAATATAAATCACAAACACAAATATTCAACATATTCACACAAGGTCATGGCTAGGTTATGAACACCAAAATATATATATCCACATTTATAAAATTCAAGAAGCAAAATAGTTTCCTTTTTACAACCTACTTTTCGGTCCAGAATGAAAAAAAAACGAAAAAGTGGGTTTTTGTCCAAACAAACAAATCATCCAAATGACATAATTTTTCAAGATACTTTTATGCATGTATTAAAATAATCTTGAAAAACAAAAGGATAACCATATATAAAATTTCAGCCATAGGGTTTTAACCAAACCCGAAACCCGAAAATTTCATATCCTATGAAGCATGCATTCATATAAGCGGCTCTGATACCACTGTTGGGTTTTTCTCATGTTTATCAAAGTAATTTCATCCTTATGAAATAAAACGCAGCGGAAAATTATTATTTAAAACATGTTACTTACAAGATATAAAACTCATTTTATTATGTAAAACCCAATCCCGGATCCATATACGAACATGCATGCTATCAAACTAAAACACAACCATAGAGTGTTTAGAATACTACCTTCCAAGGAGTAAAGGATATGAAGAGGATGATGCTTCTTGAATTGTTGCCTTCAAGTGTAGAAGACCTCAAACTTGCATACCACAAGCCTTCCGACAAACACCTTAGTTTTAGCTAGGATTTGGACACTTGTGAACTCACTAAAACTTCCTTCTTGGAGCCAACCCTTGGCCGAAAATTCCACTAGGGAATATGAGAGTTCTTGGCACTTGAATTACAAACTTGAAAACCTCTTGAACCAACACTTGTTGGCCGAAATTTAGAGAAGAAATTCTCTAGTTTTTCTTTCAAGTTCATAAGTCTTGCAAGTTCTTGCATTTGTCATCTAAGTATTTATAGAACCATGAGAGAGAATTGCCACCCACCTTGACCAATCATGTGCCAACTTACACATGCAAGTGCATGCATCCCTATTGGACCAAAATGGTTTTGGGAAGACCATCCAATCAAGAGGCTTCTAACTTATGACAATTGCATGTGTCTTGATTGGTGGAAAACCCTTGAGAAGAACACCAAGGGGGGGGGGGGCACTCTTTACTTTATAAAAAAAATAATTTCTTTTATAAAATTAATTTAAGTCTTGATTAATTTTATAACTTTTATAAAATTATAACATCACATGTTATAAGACTTATGCAACTTTTAAAGTGTTATTTAACCCATTAAATAACAAAATAAAATATTCTCTCAAAATAAATTATCCATATAATTTATTAGTTTGTCAAGTGCAATTATTTAGAAAACCGATTTCTAAATATTATAAGTGTTAATATTTATTTGTTTGATCATATCACAAATAAATATTCTAAGTGTTTGTCTAGCTTGTACTTGGGTATGACTCGACTTGGATCATAACGTACTAGCCACATCAATTTAATATGTGTCTTGGGCATACAGAGTCCAACACCAAATACTTTAGACAAGGTTTAATAACTTCAACAATCTTTTCAACTTCGATAATCTTTTCGACTTCGATTATTTTCTCAACTTCAATCATTTTCTCAGTTTCAATCACCTTTTCAGCTTCAATCACTTTCTCCTCAACATCAACTGCCTGCTCAGTAGCTTTATTCTCTTCACTTTGTTCAAAAATCTTTTCCGGAACAACACTCTCACTTTGTACCTTTTTCTTTTCTTTTACTACTTGTTTCTCCTTCAGCTTCTCCACTCTATCTGCAAAATAAAATTTAAAACATTCAGGAGATAAATGAGTTTTTGCAATATTAATATGCATTTCTTCCTCATCATCAGTTGATGATTGATCAAACACTTGTGTCTGTTCTGAACTATCATCTGAAGAAACAAACTCTTCATCTTGACTTTTCTCATCACTGACAAACGTTTTCATCCATTATGTCATCAGATCTGGCTCTTGAAGTATTTGTGCAATGAGAGCTTCTACTTTTGAATCAGGTGGAATATATTTGTCCTAGCTAAAGCCTTCTGCCAGTTTTTCATCATCTTGATCAATTATGCCATAATAAGCTTTCTTATTTGCATCTTCGATCATTTTGGCATGAGCAGTTTGTGGTTCTTTTTGTTGATATGTTTAATGAGCAACTTGTTGATATATGGCTTTCCGATAGTAATCATCTTTTCCAAACGGATTCTTTGCTCCACTTGCTTCTCGATTAGTACATTCCCTCTTGAAATGACCTTTCTCCCAGCATCGAAAACAAGTAACTTTAGATTTATCAAAACCCAAAGTAGAAACTTTTGCATCTAAAAAATCATCTCTTCCTGTAATCATTTTAAACTTTTCAGCTCTCCTCAACACACTCGCTAAACACCATTTTATATCCATCAGGTCCATTTCTTCAGCATCTATCTGATCATAATCCTTTTTCGTCAACATAGGATTTCCGATTCTTCCTGTAACCAATCCTTCATATGATTCTAATACCGTAACAAGTAATGCCATATGACTTTTGACAACTTCTTCAGAAAAATTTTGACCATTCTGAAGATGCAATGCAATGTTGCAATTTAAGACATGACCATTATTGCTGTTTGAGCTTTGAAATTGATTACTTGAGCTTGAAGCTTTTGGATTAACACTCGGATATGAAGAAAAACCACTACTGCTGCTTGAACTTTGTTGACTGATTCAGATGAGTTTCCTGCACTAAAAGCAGTTTGGATTTTAGGACTTGCTTCGACATTTTGAACACTCCCTTTGAAGTACATCATAACATCTTGTTGTGCACTCGGATTGTTCATTCTTGCAATCTTCTGTTGCTCAAGATCTTGTCCTTCAATCTTTTCAATGAATTGTGAAATTGTCAAACCATCATATTCACCAGTATTCTTTAGTATCATTAAAAATGTACCCCATTCTTTTTGAGGTAAAGCATCAGCTAATTTGTCAACCCATTCCTCACGATCTTTGTTGATGTTTAACAATGACATTGACCGTACTAAGTGACAATATGTTTCGATCAATTTCTTTGTATCTTCTCCTGGCAAACATGAAAATAAATCAAATTCTTTCTTTAGCAATGCTTTCTTACTCTTGATCATCTTTTCACTTCCCTCAAACTTAATTCGAAGTGCTTCCCAGATTGAACGTGAAGTTTTATCATGTTGAAGCAATACGAATATATCTTATTTAATAGCTTGCTGGAGTAAACTGATCATCATCTTTTCTGCTTTATATATGTCTCTCTCTTTGTCTGAAAATTCATAAATCTTCTTTTCTATTCCCAACTCTGTGTGTGGTAAAACATACTTTTTCTCAACACACTCCCAAGATCTCAAATGATTAGCTTGAACCCAGTTTTCAAATCGGTCTATCCAACCACAATATTCCTCAATTCCCATTAGTTTCGGGGGGTTTTTGCAAAGTTCCAGTTTCATTTTCCATGTTCATTTTCTTAGCAATGTCAGTAGGAGTAATCGGGGTAGCAAACGCATTGTCAAATTCCTCTTCCATGTTTTGGTAAAAATTTTCAAAACCTGACACTTTCAAACGAAATCAAACTCAAGCGAAATCACCTCTTCAAATGGAATACTCTTTCAAACGAAATTACAGTTGAAGCGAAATCACCTGTACAACAATCTCAAGCGAAATTAGTGATTTCAAAAGAAATCACTCAAGCGAAATAACTATTTGGAGCGGAATAGTGATTTCAAACGGAATCACACAAGCGAAATTAACAATAACTTCAAGCGAGATTATAATTCCGTGCGGAATTAGATGCAATTTCAAACGAAATTATGCTGATGTCATCATTTCGGTCAAACTTTTGTCAAATTGATCAAGTTTTAGTCCGATTTTTTATCTGAAACTTTCAAGGGTTTGTTAAAACACTGTTTCGCATATAATGTGAGAAATTCAAACAATTTTAACCGTGAAATTTTGGACAATTTTGAAAACAAGGGGTAGAAGATAGAAAATCCGATGAAATCAAGCTGAATAAGGTAGAACTCTTCTTCCTGAGCTCTGATACCACATGTAGGATCGTTTTACCGACCAAAATGAGTCGTTTAGAGGTGTTCTACTCAATATGAAAGGCGGAAATAGACATATTGAGTTCAATTCAGCTAGATATTCACTTTAAATGTCTTTCTGAATGATTTGACAAAGTTTTACAGCAAAACGACACTTCGGCAGCACTTCGGCTCCGGAAATCAACATCCAAGAATTACTTCTTCAAACGAAATCAGGACACTCCTATATATAGGCAAGCTAATTTCGCTTGAACAGGCTCAAGCGAAATTACCTTTCACACGGAATTACTATTTCACACGGAATTAACAAGCTGATTTCGTGTGTATCAGGTGATTTCGTGCGGAATTACAAGTTCTAATTCCATGCGAAATTACCTCTCATCCAATTTTTGACATTTTTCTCGTATTGCGTGCCCTGATCTATCTAAACAATTACAAGACTCGATACAAGACGAAATCGACAGACGCATGCACCAACACTTAGGAAGGATAGCAGTTTGTGGCAAGGACCCTCCAGCACCACCAGCCGTACCTGCGCCACCTGCAATAGTAGTCTCTTGGTGCGCAGCAACAGCCGATCCCCCAACAGCAAAAGTGACTTGAACAGTTTGGGTGGGGGCATCAACTTGCGCAGGCTTGGTTGGCTTGATAACCTCGGGTCCCTTCCCTCGAGTAATTTCCTTCTTTTTCTCATGAAGGGGCTGGTCAAGCCCCGTAATATGGACGACCTCTGGACCCAGCGCCTTCTCATGTGCAATAGTAGCAGCGGCCCCGGGCTCCTTGGATTTATCGCCCTCAGGCTTTTCCGCAACCTTCTCTTTCTCTTTTTCTTTCTCCTTCTCAACAGACTTCTCAGCAGCCTTCTTTTTCTCTTTCTCAGCCTCCAACCCAGCAGACTTAAGAGGCTTGATCACAACCCTGGTTCTCTTCTGCGCCAGTTCTTGGGGGTCTTTAAACTCAACACCCTTCTTTTCAGGGGTCTTCTTCTTGGCCTCTACAGAAACTAAGTGTTAGAAAGGAATTTCATTAAAGAAAGCATGAAGGAAGAAGTAAAAACTAACCCAGAGAGAATTTGTAGAGAGAGCGCAGACTGCTTTGTTTGCCTATTAATGGGGCTTCCCCAGTCTTCTGCGCCACCGGTGCGCCCGCATTAGTCTCTTCTGTGCTTCTCTTTCTGCTTATCAACTTGACAGCAGGTTCTTCCTCTTCTTCTTCATCCAGCACAATGGAAGAAGGGGTAGCACTAGCATCTGGGTTCCGTGAACCCGCGCTCCCTGCGCTCTTTGAACCATCGGCGACGGTCTTCCTCTCGCCTATATGCGACAAACCCTCAAGTGAGTCACTTGCAATAATGTAATCCTCTAAGTTACTATGACGAAATCGTAGAGTACCTTTATCAGAAGCACCGGCAGTCGCACGTCTACTCCCATCCTTCTTGCTGGTCACTTCAGCATCGATGGTAATCACTTTTTTCTTCTTGCTTGTTTTTTTTTCTTCTCCTCTGGATCAATCCCAAGGTCGCGCAACACACCTGCAAAGATGTTAGACCAGGAACTTAGCTCCCCAATTGAAGACCCTACAGACTCGTCGCTGGAAAGATAAAGAATCTCTTTCCCAGCAGAAGTCACAGCTCGCAAGGGCCTGGGGTTAGGTATATGCGCACCTTCGGTTGCGGTGGGTGGATTGGCAAAAGCCCCAGCAAGAGGATACATAAAATGACCTTTGATCCTCTCATACCAGTATTGCTCCCCTGGTTCCAGCGGGCGCACGCCCATGGACCCACCGAAGGTGGGGAATGCAGCTTGATAAAGGCGCGCTTCTACATTCAAAATCAACAATTAAGCGCAACTAAATTACAAAAAGAGGAAATAATCAAAGAAGTAACTAACCTCTATCTTGAAACTTCAACACGGGCACTTCAGTGCTATCTTCCGGCCATTGGTCACTCATCTGCGCCGCGACCAGAACGTTTTCGCCGAAAACTTGATTAGGTGTGGCAGTGAGCTTAACGTACCAGTCTTCTTTCTTAGGAATCGCCAGTCCCTCCTTCTCGATCACATCCGGCGCACGGAAGATCATAGCAATCGGGATAACTTCCTCTCGGATGAAGAAGAACTTATGTTTCCAGTCATGGAAACTCTTCGGAGGATTCAGAAGGATCTTCTTGGCAGACCCCCGGTTGCCAAAGGAGTAGAACCCCATGTTCCTAATCAACTGATAGAATACCCTAAATCTATCCACCGTGGGCTCTATATCATGGGATCAGCATAAAAATTCAAAGTGTCTCACCCTTACCATGTCGGGTGGACTCATTTGTGAGATATGAAACCCATAATAGTGAAGGATATGGGCCATAAAATCCGTCACCGGCAACCGGAAGTTTCCCTGTAGAAAGAAATCTTTGAAAAGGGTAATATACCCCGGCGGTGCGTCAACAGCTGTTTGGTTTTGACCGGGATATCATGCATCCCACTCCGGTGGAAACCGGAATCCCCTAGTGATTTGTTCAAATAACCCCTGATCCCACTTGAGGATGGGGAGGGGACCTTCTTCATGTTAAGACCCTTCTTCAGCCATGAATGCAAAGCAAACAAGAGCAAGTTGAATATCTTTGAACTTCTGAGAAAACTTGAAGATCTGCAAAAGAAAACTTGAAGATCTGCAAAAGAAAACTTGAAGATCTGCTAAAGAACTTGAAGACCTGCTAGTGTTCTTTGAAAACTTGAAGATTAGAGAGCAAATAGAGGAACAGAAGAAAAGTTTGTGATCTTCTCTCCCCTATCATCGACTATATATACTCATCGCATTTAATGCGATGAGTAGACGTGCCGGATAAACCGCGCGCGTATCCAATCAGCAGCTGCCACGTGCGTCGTAATTCCCGGAGTGACGGTTAGTGACAACTTGATGATGGCCGTGTCAGCAGTCACCTCAAACGTCGCCATCAACGACATTTCCCAACAACCTATCAGAATTCAGAATTCTAGGTTTTTCCCGCTCAAATTTACTACAAACTTCATGCAGAAGTTACCTAGGCGCGCAACATTCACAATTCTCCAATGAACCCGCGCGCATACACTCAAAGGCAGAGGATTTTCAACAGACAAATCTGGTAGTCGTGCCGTAATAACTGCTAGACAATTATACGCGCGCGACTCACCAAGATCCAGCAAACATTTTTCTAACCCAGCACGTCCTTTTTTCTAAGTCCAGAGCTCCAACCACTCACTCCGCACGTGATGCAGCACTGGACTGGGGGGACTTGAAGGGGTATGGTCCCAAAAGGGCCGCGCAGATCATTCTGGTCGCGCTTTGGACCATACTCCTTAATCACTTTGGTGATCAATGTTTAGACCCGCGCGAGATGCTCAAGCAGAGCTTAACCTCGGCGAGGCCCAAACAAGAAATGACATCAACTTCTATACTTAACGTTCTGAATAAGAGCCTTCATCTACTGCAACCCTGCGCGGACTACTGACGTGCTCAGTAAAGGTCGCGCGGGAGCCAAGGCGCAATGCCACTTTAGAAAGTACCAAAGGTACATGTGGCAGAAGAACAAGCCAATCAGCGTCCTCCAGGCTGTGCTCAATCGTGCTCCACGATCGTCTGACGTGCAGTTGACGGAAAGTACACAAGGACGCCTATGTGGCACAAATCAGGGGGCGGCGAAACCTGCCCCATGATCTCCACTCACCTGCTGATGGAAGAGGGACAACAAGGCCGACAACTGAGACACGTGGCTCCAATCACTGTGCGCCAGCACCGGAGATCTTCTAGAAGACACTAACGATCGACAACAGTGAGACAAAGAGCATATTCTCTAGTTGTCGCCTTCCGGCCCAAGGCCCATCGGCCCATCTCCTCTTACACCTCTCCGGCTATAAATAGAGACCTCCATACATAGGTTAAACATTTCATTCCCTCTACTCTCACTCTTAGCACTCAATTATTTCCTCAAAGCAAATAATTATTCTCACGCCGGAGTCTGGTTAAGAGGGAAACCCCCATATTCCCCTCTTAACGAGCTAACGGTGTTATGTTTTGCAGGATTATCGGATCAAATCGGAGCTCAGAAAGTTTAAAGAAGATTAACCCTTATGAAAGGAACATAAACCAAACTAATAACCCAAAATTAGTTTTGTGTTTCTTCAAAAACGTAAAACATAATGTTTTTAACGTAAAAGTTAAAACCGCAATCTTTTTAACGTAAAACGTAAACTTTTTTAACGGAAAACGTAAAACGTAAAGTTTTTAACGTAAAACGTAAAGTTTTTAACGTAAAACGTACAACGTAAAAACTTTAACGTAAAAAGTTTAATGTAAAACGTAATACGTAAAAACATAAAACGTAAAAAGTTGAACGTAAAACGTAAAAGTTTAACGTAAAACGTAAAAAATTTAACATAAAACGTAAAAATTTTAATTTAAAACGTAAAAAGTTTAAAAAATATGTTAAAAAAATTTGGATTAAAAAATGCTTTTATTAAAACAATTATGTTTAAAAAAAACTAATATAATAATACAAAAAGTAATAAAAAAAACAATAAAGACAAAAAGGAGTAACTTTACTAAACTACCCTTTTGGAATAAAATATTAAATAAATAATAAGACAAAAAATACTTAATTTTTTACTACTTTTAATCTCATCCATCCATCTTGAAGATCTAATGGTTGAAAAGTGGTTTTCTCGATTCTTACAACTAGAGATAGTTTTCATTTCAGCGGTCCTATATATATATATAGGGGAAGGTTCAAGCGAAAACAAATTTTATTGTGAAAACTTGAAAACTAACTAAAAAACCCAAAAAAAACATATCAATTTTTTACAATTTTCTTTTAAATTTTCGCTACTTTTTATATATAAAAAAACTTTAAAAAAATTGTAGTGCACATGCGCAATAGTACACATGTGAAGTACACATATAATGCACATGTGTTAGTAAAAGAAATTTTTTTTTGAATAAAGGTTTTTTTTAGATAAAAAGTAGCGAAAATTTATATAAAAAAATTGGCATTTTTTTTAGGTTTTTTTAGTTAGTTTTAAAGTTTTCACTTTAATTAGTGGTTTTTGATTGATAGTGGTTTTTCATTTTTTGGATGGTAAAAATGAGTAAGAACGAAAGGTTTATATAGGAAATAATTAAAAGATTTTTTTAAATAGCCGTTGGCCAACGGCCAAACGGTCATCAAATAGTCAAATACTAGCCAACCATGGCTCGCCATTTCATACGAAAACGACGTCTAAACATTCTTTATCGTACGTTGGTTCGGGTGACAAATAATTGCTTACCAGCAAATCGTTTGCAGTTTTGCGTTCAAGAACAATATACTTCCTCCGTTTGTTTCGAGGGTGGGAAGTCACTTCATATGCATCTTCAACAATAGCTTTCACCACCATCGACACTGCTGATAATAATAATCCGTCCCATCGTCGATGAGGATGACAAATCAAATTTATCATACGAACCGCTTGAACTAGAAGAATCCATTATATATTTATATATATATATATATATATAGAATTGCGCTAAAATAATAACCACCTTGAGTTGTAAGAACCGTGAGAACTTTTTGATCCGGGGCGAGGTGGACCAAATATTTTTTTTCATAAATGTAGATGCGTGTATTATAAGCACATTTGTAAAAAAAAAATATTAAAAAAAATGTCGTGTGTGTAATTTTGAGCACCACAAGTTTGTGTTTACGGGTACCGTAAATTTTCCGGTACCCGTAAACACAAACTTGTGGTGCTCAAAACTACTACACACAAGACATTTTTTTTTACAAATGTGTTTATAATACACGCAACCACGTTTATGAAAAAAAAAATTGGTCCACCTCGCCCCGTACGGTGTAGTTCTCACGGTTCTTACAACTCGAGTTGGTTCTCATTTTAGCTGTCCCCTATATATATATATATATAGGGGAATGTTAAAGCGAAAACTATTTATTGTGAAAACTTGAAAACTAATTAAAAAACTCTAAAAAATCATATCAATTTTTTTTTTACAATTTTTTTTAAATTTTCGCTACTTTCTATATATAAAAAAACTTTAAAAAGTTGTAGTGCACATGTGCAGTACACATATAATGCACATGTGCCAGTACAAGTTTTTTTTTTTTTGAATAAAGATTTTTTTTATATATAAAAATTAGCGAAAATTTGTAAAAAAAATTTGCATGTTTTTTTAGGTTTTTTTAGTTAGTTTTAAAGCTTTTACTTTAATTAGTGGTTTTTGATTGATAGTGGTTTTTCATTTTTAGGATGGTAAAAATGAGTAAGAAACGAAAGGGTTATATAGGAAATAATTAAAAGATTCTTTTTAAATAGCCGTTGGCCAACGGCCAAACGGTCATCAAATAGTCAAATACTAGCCAACCATGGCTCGCCATTTCACCCCGTTGATATTCTTAAAAATAAATTTGTACTCATACGAAAACGACGTCTAAACATTCTTTATCATACGTTGGTTCGGGTGACAAAGAATTGCTTATCCGCAAATCGTTTGCAGTTTTGCGTTCAAGAACAATATACTTCCTCCGTTTGTTTCGAGGGTGGGAAGTCACTTCATCTGCATCTTCAACAATAGCTTTCACCACCATCGACACTGCTGATAATAATAATTCCGTCCCATCGTCGATGAGGATAGTTTGTCATAGGAACCGCTTGAACTTGAAGAATCCATATATATATATATATATATATATATATATATATGCAGGGGAATGTTCAAGCGAAAACTATTTATTGTGAAAACTTGAAAACTAACTAAAAAACCCTAAAAAATCATATCAATTTGTTTTTACAATTTTTTATAAATTTTCGCTACTTTCTATATATAAAAAAACTTTAAAAAAATCGTAGTGCACATGTGCAGTACACATATAAAAAAAATCGTAGCGAAAATTTGTAAAAAAAAATTGGCATGTTTTTTTAGTTTGTTTTAAAGTTTTTACTTTAATTCGTGGTTTTTGATTGATAGTGGTTTTTCATTTTTTAGATGGTAAAAATGAGTAAGAAACGAAAGGTTTATACAGGAAATAATTAAAAGATTCTTTTTAAATAACCGTTGGCCAACGGCCAAACGGTCATCAAATAGTCAAATACTAGCCAACCATGGCTCCCCATTTTATCCCCCCCCCCCACCAACCCCCCCCCCCCCCTCGGCCAGGCAGAATTCTCACGCCAAAGGGGCGACACCATGCTCAACGTTTAGCCGGTGTGGTGTAGCTAGCGTTAAACTCAATCCACCGCCCCAAACCACGCCCTACACCACATAGTCTTAGACTGATTACAGGTCAGTGTCTGGAGTATGTGAAGCTCTTAATGCGCGTGGGAAGCTTCTCGAGTTGTGGCAAGGCATTCGTGTCTAATTTATGTTTTTTGGATTTAAATTGACTACTAGTAAATATACTTTAACTAAACATCGTTTTTATTTAAATCTTTCTGTTGCATATTTTGTTATCGTTTTTATTTAAATCTTTCTGTTGCATATTTTGTGAAATGTAATGACTCTTTTAACCCCCGAAAGGGTAAGCCCCTCACTGCAAGCAAGGTCACTAGTCAAATCCATTCTTCTTTGGGAGATGTATTCTCCTATAAATTGACACTTCATTTACTTCAGGAGACATTCCTGGCCAGCCCTGATTCTCGCAATCTTTGGTCATTCATCTTGAGTACTTGTTTCATGCGAGTTACTCACTTTCAAATCCAAAACACACATTCCGTTTGCTCCCACATCCGAATCTGAACACACTTCAGAGGAGGATCTTCAGCAAACAACAACAATAAACTAGTGAACCTCCTTCCACGTCTTGCAAACGTGGGGGGACCCCACGACCTGCGTTAGGCAAAGTTGAACCCTTCAACCCTTTTGCCTAACCGGTCCAGCTACTATCGTTGGTCTCTTATTTCTTGCATCAACAAGTTGGCGCCCACCGTGGGGCTACACCACTATTTCTTCTCAAAAAAGACCTAGTTGTGTAGCTCTCTTCTCTTAAAATTACAATGTCAGAAAGTGGATCCCCGGGAGAAGTGAATCAGGTCCCAAACACCTCCACCCCGGGTACTAGCCAAGCTCACGTGGCTATACCTACTTCTTTTTCAACTCCGGGAAGCACTCCCGAGTTTCTCACTTTCAACACCCCAACTCCGTCCAGATCTAGAGTCCCTTCCCCCAATGTTGGTGTCTCCGACACCCCAACACGTGTTGAGCTCACCCCTCAGGGGGTTGCTAACAATTTCCTTGAGTTGAGATCTCTCCTCAACCAATATGTAAACAGGGAAATGGAGAAAGGAGTAAGGATCCGTCTAGATTATGATGAGCCTGAACCAACGTTATCTCCCGGACCTCCTGTCCCTCCTTTTGCATCTAGGGAGGAGGCTGGTCCCAGTAATCCTCCAAATCCTAACCCATATCTGTACGTGAGACCAAACCCTACAACACATCCTCTATTTTCATCCGAACCGGCTACTAGTGGTGCTCCTCTGGGCCATGAGCTGACCCTAGATCAGCTCCTAAAGTCCCCAGTAATAAGCTTTCCAGCTTCTACAACAACTTCATGGGAACAAGCCTTATCCGTGCTTCCATTGGCACGAAGTGCAGTTATGAGCACTCCCCTTGGAGTTAGCTGCTCAGTCGCACCTGGAAGCCTCCAAGGCTTCAACCGTATGACCCAGATGATGCCCCAGATGATGACCCAAATGATGGCCAGCTTCCCATGGCAGCACTTTATCAATCAGCTGCTAGCCACCTAGGGAAACAGCAGCAATGGCAATAACACGAGCGTAAGAGCTGAAGAGGACCTGGCCAAACCTTACAAGCCGAGTAACCTCTCGTGTTTTTCACAGCAAATAGCCGATTATGATTTCCAAACAAAGATTAAGATGCCATCCCACATTAGAACGTATGATGGGACTGAGGATCCTGAGGATCATCTTCAGATCTTCACTGGCGCAGCAAGGATTGAGAAATGGTCAAACGCTGAATGTTGTCTAATGTTCATGCAAACCCTTGCTGGATCAGCAAGGATCTGGTTCAACGACTTACCTGCTCGAAGCGTTCGAAGCTTCGATTACCTCAGCAAGGGTTTTTTGGCCAACTTCTCCCAACAAAGGCGATATGTCAAAGATGAAACCGTGATCTTTCAAATAAAACAGCGTGACGATGAAAGTCTCCGCGGGTTCATTGAACGATACAAGAAGGAAGGCCTCACATATGTAGGGGCAGATGAAAAAATGAGGGTAGTCGGCTTCATGAACGCTATCACCTCAAAATATCTCACAAGAGATTTCAATAAATCCCTGCCTAAAACCCTGGAGGAAGCTCTAGAAAGGGCAGAAGCCCATATCCGGGGAGAGGAGGCCGTTGGTATCAAAGAACAAAGGAAAAGAGGGTCCAGTTGGCGGGGCAGCAGCCCAGCCAGAAAAAGAGGGAATTTTAACTCCTATGACAGACGTCAAAAGGGTTCAGACCATCGAATGCCTGAAGGCCGGAACCCTCCAACCAGGGAGAAAGGCTTAAACTTCACACCCCTCACAAAGACTCCCCAAGAAATCCTTGCAACGGAAGAAGTCAAACAGAACTTCAGGCCTCCTAGGCCTCTCCCCAAAAGCAGAAAAAATGAAAACTCCACACAGTTCTGCGAGTTTCATGAAGAAAAAGGTCACCACACCAATTATTGCTTCCAGCTCAAGAAAAGGATTGAAGAAGCTGTTAAGTCCGGAGAACTCGCTCATTTGGTGAAGGGGGTACGAGACAAAATGGTTGAAGGAAAGGGCAAGGAAGTCAATATGGTGGATTTTGACGAAAGGGTTCCTAACAAGAGACAGCGGTTGGAAGCTTGGGAGCTTCAGTGTGTCTGCTTCCCCCCAACGGATAAAGACCCTCTTTCAAGCCATCTCGTGGTTGAGGCTACTGTGGGAACGTTACAAACAAGCAAAGCCTACATAGACACTGGTGCTGCCACTGAAATCATGTTGGAAAAGTTCTTCAACCAACTAAGCAATGAGGAACGTTCAAGGCTTCAACCCTCTGGAACCTCCATAAAAGGTATCGCTGATATCCCTCTCAAGCCTTTAGGGCAACTGACACTTGATGTTCATTTCAGTGAAGGACAGAAGGAAAGAATCCAACCACTCACCTTTGTGGTTATCAATATCCCCTCAAATTATGACGTGATTATTGGGAGGCCAGGACAGTGTATGTTTTACATGGCTGTGTCTGTAGGCCATGGCACTGTCAAATTCCCTACCGAAAGGGGAATAGCAACCCTTCAACCCTCCCTGGAAGCTTACATGGTCGAGGGTAAGAGCTCAAACAGTGAAGAAGACAGGCAAAGGTTGGTCATAAACCCTAAGTACCCTGAACAAAGAATAAGGGTCAGTCCAAGCCTTTTACAAGAGACCCTTTCGTATCTCGAAAAGCTGCTAACACATTACAGCGATGTTTTCGCTTGGTGTCCTGAGGACATGACAGGGATCCCTCGGAACATTGCTGAGCATGAGTTGAGAATACCACCAGATGTCAAGCCTGTGGTCCAAAAGAAAAGAAGCCTAGCACCCGAGAGAAGTCTGGCAGCCTGCCAAGAGGTTGAAAAGCTTGTGTCGGCCGGTATTCTCCGAGAAGTCAAGTACCAATCATGGGTTGCAAACCCGGTTATGGTCAAGAAACCCGAAAAATCTTGGAGGATGTGCATAGATTTCAAAGATCTTAACAAGGCTTGTCCTAAGGATTGCTATCCACTACCGGAAATTGATCTCAAGGTTGACTCCCTCACCGGTTACTCGTTCAAATGCTTTCTTGATGCATACAAAGGTTACCACCAAATCCTCATGAAGGAAGAGGACGAGAAAAAAACAGCCTTTCACACGGACAAAGGGATCTTTTGTTATCGAAAGATGCCTTTTGGCCTCAAAAACGCCGGTGCAACCTACCAACGACTCGTTGAGAAAGCCTTTGCAAGCCAAATTGGTAAAAACATGGAGGCATATGTCGATGACTTGGTAATCAAAAGCAAGACGGAGTATCAAATGCTTGACGATATTCAAGAAACTTTCAATAATCTCAGAAAGGTTAACATGAAGCTCAACCCTGAAAAATGCTCATTTGGGTTTGAGGAAGGGAAGTTCTTAGGCCATATTGTGGGGAAACAAAGCATCAAGGCTAACCCAAACAAAGTGAAAGCTGTCCGTAAAACCAAACCACCAAAAACCAAGAAGGAGGTTGAAAGCTTAAACGGGAAGCTTGCAGCCTTGAAGCGCTTTACCTCGAAGTTGGCCGAAAGATCTCTGCCCTTCTACAAAACGCTCAAGAACTGCTCAGAAAAGAAAGATTTCAAATGGATTGAGGAAGCTGAAGAAGCTTTCAACCAGATGAAGCAACATCTAGCTTCCCTACCAGATATTGCGGCACCTAAAACTGGGGAGTTAATATCGGTGTACCTCTCAGTTGCTGACGAGGCCATCAATGCAGTCCTCAGCATTGAGCGAGACAAGGCCCAGGTACCCGTTTATTTTTCAGCAAAACTTTAAAATTGGCTGAAACGAAATATCCTCCCCTTGAAAAACTTGCCCTAGCCCTAGTTCAAACAGCTAGAAGGCTTCGAAGGTATTTCCAAGCACACCCTATGCAAGTGGTCACCGACCAACCTATCAAGAGTGTGCTTGAAAAACCTGAAAACTCGGGACGATTAGCCAAATGGGCCATAGAACTAGGTGAGCATAACATCACCTATGTCCCAAGAAAAGCTATCAAGGCCCAAGTCTTGGCTGATTTCATCGTGGAAGTCCCAAACCAAGAAATCACTGAAATAAACACAACCACCACTGAACCTTCCAACCCTGAAGCCTGGAAGCTTTTTGCCGACGGGGCTTCAAGCGTTGAAGGATCAGCGGCTGGGCTAATTTTGATCAACCCAGAAGGGTTGGAATTCACATATGCTCTCCGTTTTAATTTTCAGACCACCAATAACGAGGCTGAATACGAGGCACTAATAGCTGGCTTAAGGCTGGCTAAAGAAATGAAGGTTGAAAAGCTTGAAGTGTTCACAGATTCGTTGCTGGTCTCAAGCCAAGTAAATGATAGCTAAATAGCTAAAGAGCCCAACATGAAAAAATACAGAGAAAAATCCAAGGAGCTAATGAGTACTTTCCAAGCATGCAACATCAAAGAGATCCCCAGATCTCAAAACAAAAAGGCTGATGCCCAAAGTAAGCTTGCATCTCTCACTTTCGCCCACCTTACCAAGAAGGTGCTGGTAGAAGTGTTGAAGGCTCCATCAATCGATGAATTGGAAGTTCAAGATGTAGTTACTGAAGAAGATCCAAACTGGATGACTCCCATCAAAAAGTTCCTAAAAAATGGTGAATTACCCAATGATCAAGTAGAAGCTAAAAGGGTTGAAATCAAGGCAAGGCAATACGTACTGCAAGGAGAAACCCTTTACAAGAAGGGTTACCTTGCTCCCTTGCTAAGATGTGTTGGTCCTGAGCAAAGTAAGTATTTGATCAAAGAGATTCATGAAGGTACATGCGGAGCTCACTTTGGAGCTAGGTCGGTGGTTGCAAAGCTTATGAACCTTGGATATTTCTGGCCCTCGATGCATCGTGATACAGCTGAAGAATTGAAGAAATGTGATGCTTGCCAGATTCATGCACCAATCACAAAAAGTCAAAAGCATGACTTAGTCCCAATAACCTCGGCATGGCCATTCCATAAATGGGGAATGGACATTGTTGGTCCATTTCCCCCAAGCAAAGGAGGAGTAAAATTCTTGCTGGTGGCAATAGATTACTTCACCAAGTGGCCAGAGGTCAAACCACTTGCTAAGATCACGGGAAAGCAGGTCATTGACATTGTTTGGGAGAACATCATTTGCAGTTATGGGTTGCCGGGAGTACTTGTCACTGATAACGGAAGGCAATTAGCTGAGAAACCTTTCAGCGTTTGGTGCAAGGAATACAAAATCGACCAGGTTTTTAGCTCAGTGGCTTACCCGCAATCAAACGGTCAGGTCGAAAGGACGAATCGGGGCATAGTGGAAGGTATCAAGACAAGATTGGGAAGATACGAAATCAACTGGCTTGAAGAATTGCCTAGTGTCCTATGGGCAATTAGAACAACCGAAAAAACAAGCCATAAGAAAACACCCTATAGCTTGGTATTTGGATCTGAGGCTGTGATCCCCGCTGAAATAGGAGTTGTAACCCAACGAATTGTCAACATGGATCCCGAAACAAATAAAAAAGAGACCATGTTGAATTTACAACTCCTAGAGGAAGCACGGGATCAAGCTGCAATTCAAGAGGCTAAATACAAGCAGCAAATGGAAGCCTATTACAACAAGAAAGTCAAGAACGAACGTTTCAAGCCAGGAGATCTGGTCCTCAGAAACAATGAAGCTAGCAAAAAAGAAAACCAAGGAAAGCTTGGCCCGAAATGGGAAGGTCCATACACCATCCTTGAAGCACATAAGGGCGGATCATACAAGCTAGCAGATTCAGAAGGCAAAAAGCTTCCAAGGCATTGGAATGGAAAAACCTTGAAAAGGTTCCATGTTTAGACAGGAAAGTTTGGTTTGTATCTAAATGTATTTCGAGAACAACACTATGAGTACCTTTTGTAAAAAGCAAGTATTGCTTGAATGAATGAAGTTGTTTTATCAAACTTGTCTTTCTATCCTAAAATCAGGTTGAGAACCTAGCAAAAAACTCCATGGCAGGGGCCATGTAAGGGGATGAGCTCCCAGGCCAAATCGCTCAATAGGTTCAAGGGTTGAATGAACCTATATAAGGGGTGAGTTCCTAAATCAATACAACTCCATGAGACTTGATAAAATTGTCTCATAGACAGGTCTGAACAACCTACACCAAATGTTCCTTAAGCCTTAGAAATACAACCAACAAACAGGCTTATGTAGTAAAATGAAAAGAAAAGATAAAAAGGATAGGTGCTATGTCTTCTTGTTAAAAATACCAAGGCTAAGTGTCTGCAACACTGAACCCTTTAAGGTATAAAAAACATAAAGGAAGCACAAACTCGATAAAGACAAAGTTACAAAAAGGCAAAGAAAATGTAAGAGAACAATACAACTTAGACAAAAAATTATAAAGATATGAACCAAGTCAGATCACAAGACTAAGAAGCCTTCAAGGCTTCAAGCAACTCGGGTAACAACTCGAAGCCTCTAAGGCTTCAACCTACCAAACAAACTGTCTTAATGAAAAAGGCACAAGTATAAAAACATAACACAAAGAAAATAGATAAACATCATACCATATCAAAGAAAGCCTTAAAAGACTTTCAAACACAAGTTAGGGAAAGTCCTAGTAACTTGCAAGTTTAACTATTGTTCAAACGGCCATACAGGCCTTAAACACAACCAACAGGAACCTTAAGGGGTCCTGAAAACCTAATATTGTTCAAGTTAACATTACAAACCATAAATTGTTTTTTAGTGCTAAGAAAGATACGAATTAAGCATTAGCAGAGGACTTAGAAACCCCAGAACCTTCACCTTTGGCCTTTTTTGCTTTCTTCTGCTTCTTAGCCTTCACACCTCCATCACCACCTACCGCTGAAGCCTCCAAGCTTGCATCCTTTGGAGCATCCAGTTGACCTGAAAGGGTGTCATCACTATCTCCCGAGTAGGATCTCTTCCTTGAAAGAGAACCCAAGATTTCAGCACAGACCTTTTCATTTAGGCCCTCCGGCTTCAAGTCCTGCAACACAGCAAGAGGCTTACCAAAACAAGCAGAAACTTGATGGATGTAAGGATAGGTCAGCTTCTCCATTTGCTCAACGGAGCCTTTGAAAACATCAGAAGCCTCGGGACGAAATAGAGGTGACTTCTCCAAAGGATGGTCAGATTCGTGAAGCTTATAACCAGCAATGAGGCCTTGGTGTTTCCCCAGGTTGAGCAGCATAGTATAAACTTCACCAAGGGCAGAGTTGAACTCCTTGGAATGTAGAAGGTAAGTAACAACCTGCTGGAAACCTTGCTCAATTAACCACTGATTGTCAGCAGTAGAACGAGCAACTGAAGCTTTCAACCACTCCTTCTCCTTACCAAAAGCCTGCTGTTGAATAAATAAAGCTTCCCGGTCAGCCTTAAGCTTCAACCGATCAGCCTCAAAGCTCTTTTTCAAGTCACACATCTCAATTTCATGCATCCTAGTCAAATCACTAACCTTCTTGTCCCATCCTGCTTCTTTCTCAGCAAAACCAGCTATCTCCTTTTTCATCGCGGCCAGGGAAGATTTCATTTTATCCTTCTTCTTAGAAAATTCTTCATATTCCTGCATCCTCTGACTAAAACGAGCAATCCCTTGAGGAAGCATAGCAGCAAGGTTGCAAGTGCTCAAAATCATGCGGGACAACATCAAGTCATCATCCATCCCAGCAATGGTCTTGTGAACTGAAAGGGGAGCAATATGACTCAGAGCATCTTCACAAACAGCGGCATCCTTAAAGCTGTCATCATTCTTCGCTGACCAATTAGGCACATAAACCTCTTCCGGATCCAACCCTTCAACGTCCCTGCTTGAAGAACCCTGAACAGGGGTAGCAACAACCTTTTTGCCTGAAACCTTTTTACCATGAACAACCAATTCTTTCTCTTTCTCAGCACCCGCCTCACCACCTTGATCCTCCGAAGCTTCAACGTCATCACTCAAATCCACTGGTTCAGTAGAAGTGGATTGAGGACCAGCCTTCAACAACCGACGGGAAGATCGACGGGTTGAAGACTTGGGAGCATGGGACATAGAAAAACCTTTGACATTGGCAGTACTAATATAACCCGAGCCCTCAAACCTTTGCTCAACAGTCCTAACCACAACATTCTCACCAGGAACAGACGAAACATCCCCAAACACAACATCAGAAGTGTCGTCACTCTTAATGAAATCCAAAGCAGACATGACCGCAAAAAACAAAACAAAAGCACATAAGGCATAGGTCAAGAAAAATGCAAAAAGGGCAAAAAAGGAAAATGCATACCCATGCCACTTCTCATAAGAACCGGATCCCGATCGACATTCCCCCAGATTTTACTAACCCCTAAAAGAACTAGTAAATGTTCAGGAAAGGGACGAACCCTCGAAGGGCATTCCCGGATGGCTTTAAGAAAAACATCATTCAACGCAGATTCGAAAGGCTACGGATCATTAAGAACGGCATCCGGTTACCTCCACACCATCTTGAATGGGACAATAGCATCGGAAACCCAGAAAAAGCGATCCTTCCAAGTCCCAAGCGTCGTAACCATAGACGAAATAAGGCAGGAATCAACCTTGGATGCTTCAAAGGTGAACCAATCGCCATTTTTGGCCAAACGAAAAAACCGGCGAAAAAGTAACAACGAGGGATCATATCCAAGGGCACGGCACAAAACCTCAAAATGTAAAACCCTAGCCATACCCTTCGGATGAACTTGCCCAAAGGAAACCCGATAATATTCTAACAAATTCAAAACAAAGAAAGAAAAGGGATAACGAAGATTCGAAAACTCAAAGTGACGGCAGTAAAGAGCAATCGAACCAGGGGTCGGTTTACAACAGGAACATCACAAGCAGGAGCAGTTGGGTTAAACTTTTTATCAATACCATATTCCACACAAAACAAGTCTACCTCCCCTTGTGTTAATCGGGAAAAGGATTTTGCTAAATCCTTACGAGCACCCATTTTTTGAAATATGAAGAATGTAAGGAAAATGCAAAGGAAATCGAAACTAACCTTGAAAGATGAAAGAAAACGCAGGAGAAGAACTTGAAGAAATTATGTAGAAAGTGAATATGATATGCAAATATAAAACAAAATAACCTAAAATAGGGGTAATAATGGCAAACAGTAACTTCTGCAAAACCGCCACCCTATGAACTGCCATACATCAATCAAATCAATTGTCAGATATTTAGAATTCAAATTTTAACTGCCTACAACCCTTCAAGCATCGAACCCTTGAAACCTTTAGGCAATAAAATACACGTATAAAAGTCAGAGGTCTTTGAGCTCATTCCCCAAAAACCCCTGACTTGGGAGGCTGATGACGGGGGTAGCCCAAGACCAAATAAAATGACTAAATATATAAGCGCTCAAAAGGTTAAATGGTTCAATGGTTGAAAAGCTATGGAGATGAAGTAAAGCAATACGGGAACAGTAAACAAGTCACATCCCCGGACAGCTCCACCAACTCGCCTGCCGCAAAAGCAAACACAGGTATGCAGAGCACACGCTATTATCCAGGGGTCAAAAGGCTTTAACCCCCGAAAGGGTAAGCCCCTCATTGCAAGCAAGGTCACTAGTCAAATGCATTCTTCTTTGGGAGATGTCTTCTCCTATAAATTGACACTTCATTTACTTCAGGAGACATTCCTGGCCAGCCCTGATTCTCGCAATCTCTGGTCATTCATCTTGAGTACTTGTTTTATGCGAGTTACTCACTTTCACATCCAACACACACATTCTGTTTGCTCCCACATCCGAATCTGAACACACTTTAGAGGAGGATCTTCAACAAACAACAACAATAAACTAGTGAACCTCCTTCCACGTCTTGCAAACGTGGGGGGACCCTACGACCTGTGTTAGGCAAAGTTGAACCCTTCAACCTTTTGCCTAACCGGTCCAGCTACTACCGTTGGTCTCTTATTTCTTACATCAACAATAACATTTTTTACATGGAAAATGTGTTCATTTTATTTGTCTGATAGAAGAATAAAAGGAAAAAACGAAAAGACAACCCCTTAAGTGATACTAAAAGGGTATACATATTCACACACCTTGTATAGGTTTATACATCGCGTATAACCCTTTTCAATTAACAAGAGAATATCTGATTATGTCATATTTTGTCTTATATGCCTCGTGGAGGCCTATATGGGGCGTATAGACAAAAAAGACCATTTTACCCCTGAGTTAGGCCTACACTGGGGGTAAATTGGTCTTTTTTGCCTCTCTTATATGCATAATATAGGCCTGTATGAGGCGTATATATATAATGCAAATTACAATTTTAGCCCTGAGTTAGGCCTATACATAGGGCAAAACAAGGCTATAATGGTCTTTTGGAACGCACTATACGGTCTAGCCCTATATGCGACATATATTTTTAATTTTTTTATTTTCCCTTTTTAATATCCATAACACTAATATTAATTATAAAAAAACTCATATTAATATCAATAACACTAATATTAATTATAAAAAACTCAAATTATTTATAGTAACACTAATATTAATTATAAAAAAAATCATATTAATATCAATAACACTAATATTAATTATAAAAAAACTCATATTAATTATAATAACTTGTATAGGCATGTAGGTGTAGTATAGGTCTCGCATAGGACTATAGATGTGGTTTAGGTCTCGTATATGCCTATACAGGTATTGGTGTTGTATAATATCTTGTACTTGTTATTTTTATTTATTTAAAATAGAAAACTTATTTTTGTATAAAAGTTTACTAAAACGATTAATATTGTATAAAATGTTTGTTAAAAAAAACCCTTATATACGCCCCGTATAAGCCTATACGTGGCATATATGGGGCATGCGTCATATACGAGACCTATAAGATGGGTCTTATACGCCCCGTATAGGCCTATACGAGGCATATATGAACAGTCAAACCAGAACTGACATGAGTCAGACACTGAGTTTGATGTAACCATATACGCCCCGTATAGGCCTATACGAGGCAGATACGAGGCAAAAGGTGTTCAAATAGGCAGATAGTTTTAGCCTACTAAACTAGTGTCCGTAATTTCTTTATTAAAAATATAACCTTTATAGTATTAATATATTTGACATATTTAAAAGTATAACTTTATTAATATATATTTTTTTTTCAACGGCAAATTTTGTAGTTTCATGTTATTTGTGGGTCTTCAACCCAAGAACTCCCCTTTCTCACCTAGGTGTCCTATGATTAATTTTTGTTGTAAATAAAATAAAGAAACGGATATTATTTTTATGTGCACATACTTTTCTACAAGTATATTACAGTAAAGAGTATTTATAAATGAGAATTGGAAAAAAAAAAATATTAACACAAAACCACATATAAACTATTTTGGTAAGAATTTGATTCGTTGTCATTCATAATTTTTTTTTGCTAAACATGATTTTAACATCAACTATTCATTACCTCGAAAAAAGCTAATAGTTTTTAAATTTGTTAACACGTACGTACTATTAATTGACACGTACTATTAACAATATAAATCTTATGGCATTAGTTAACACGTACGTACTATTGTTAATATAAATATTATGTAAGCAAAAGCTCATGTGGTAAGAACTAAGAACTCTACCAACTCACCTCGTTTGCAAACCCACAACGCTCTAATCAAGATTCACGTGTTTAATTAATATAAATATTATGTAACCAAAAGCTCATGTGGTAAGAGCTGTACCTACTCACCTCGTTTGCAAACCAACAACCCTCTAATCAAGATTCGTGTTTAATTAAACTAGTGTTACTACCAGCACTTCACGGCGAGGGCGTGACTAGGTAAGTATTTGTCAGTACATTATCGGCACCAGTGGCGAAGCTTGAGATTTCTGACCGGATGGTCGAAAAAGTACATACCTAAAAATTTCTATAAAACGGGGGTCGAAAAAGTATATACCAAAAAATTTCTATACGAAAACTACATACTCTCCACTACTGAGCAAAAAGTTCGGGGATTCGGCCGCCCCTTCCCGCCCCCACTATCCTACGCCCTTGATCGGCACTTCGTTACGTTAGTAACCCCATGAAACTAAAAAACTCAGAGCAAACCATAAAGAGATGATGAAGGTTTCATAACCGGAACAACCGTTGGTAATATTGAAAACAATTAGAAAGTGTAAAACTATATATCACAATAGAACACACTTATGCGAACATAGATGGATATCAAAATCGACATTTAATATCCAATAACTAAAATGAACAAATGCTCAAGTTATAAAAAAAAGTAAAATGGAACCTTCTTGTTAATGATAAGGGGAAGGGGTGGTCATCACTTGCAAAAATTCCATCACTCATAACATCCAATCAAGTTCCGCCATATCATCAACCATTATTCCATCACTCACAACCTTTTTTTTGTGCCAATGGTCATCACTCACAACACCCAACAATAAACCCTCATACCTCCTCACATCCAATTATCACATAATAGCCCATAACGCGTGAATTTTATCACGGGTTAAAAAACATCACGCGTTATGATTTTGGTGGCGGTGGTCTTGTACATTCTCCACAAGTTGAACATTTGTTTATCACGGAACAAAAGTGTTCCACCCCCACTGCCCTAATCTAGCAATATGTAAAACGGAACCTTCTCTTTGATTATGTCCTCTTGTATAACTCGCTCTAGAGTGCCATGATGAATTAGTGTTTTAGAGACATCAAATTATTAGTGGAAAATAAGAACACAAATGCTAGCCTCTTTGTGAAAACCTAAAATCAATGTTTCATTTGGACTATTTTTGTTGGTATCAAAGTTAACGGGTCCCAAGACCATGAGGATCGAGAGTGAAGATGAACACACTCGTACTTGTAATCAGCACATACATTGCACCACTTCATTATGAACATATGTAACAAACAGAAACAGAACTATAACTAACCGAAAGAAACTTGATATCGAAGTTATGAAACTTCAACAAGTCACTGTTTGATTGAAAACTGGAATAATGGAGCCTATTTATACTTACCGAACAGGTGTGTTGTGATGGTGTACGTTGTTCAGCGAAGGGATATGTCTATTCCCCTTGATAACCGCTTTACAGTTATATCGAGAATCACACCGGTTCGCATGAAACAATACTCCATGACCCAACATAGCCAAATGGACTTAATGTTTTCGACACAACTGATTATTTTGGTGGCCTCAGGCCCAAACAGAACAAATAAAAACATAGTAAATAGTTCGACCCAATTAAGACTAAGGCCAGTTGGGGCGGTCCGTGATGGACGCCCGGCCACGAGCGATTAAATCACGAACACCGCCGCCTCCAAAGTGGTCACGCGTTATTTTTGAAACGCGTTGAATCGGTCACGCGTTGAAAAGTTTGTTTTGCAGAGATTGTTTTGTCGTTTATCTAATTAAATTAATAGAACTTTGATGAAAAGTTCAAATTTAGCCCCTCAACTTTTGTTAGCTATTTTTAAATAGCTATTTTCTATCACTAGTGACCACCCCCACTACATTTCTATCACTAGTGACCACCCCCACTACATTTCTATCACTAGTGATAGAATATTGGGTGATGACATGGCATGAGTTGATTGGATATTGGGAGTTGATCGACAAAAAGATAGACTCTCTCGCGCCATACAGGTGGAAATGTTTTTTGGTATGGAGGAAGGCAAGTGTTTAGGCTTCGTGGTTACAAACGGCGGTTTCAAGGTTAACCCCGAAAAAGTTCAAGCCATAGAGCGGATGCCGTCACCGTGCACGATCAAAGAAATGCAGAGATTAGCCGCCCGCCTAGCCGCGCTTAATAGATTTCTATCAAACCACGCAGCAAAATCGTACCCTTTCGTCAGTACTTTGCGTAATTGCGTGAAAAAACAAGAATTTAAGTGGACGCCAGAAGCAGAAGCTGCCTTCCAGCAAATGAAAGAGTGTTTGATCAAGCTCTCTACACTAACCGCACCATTTGAGAAGGAACCACTGATTCTGTACTTGTCTTCTTCGGACAAGGCGGTTGGGTCGGTATTGTTGGTAGAAAGAGATAGAGTTCAGACTCCAATCTACTACGTTAGTAGGGTACTCACAGATCCAGAAACTCGATATTCAACCATGGAAAAGTTAGTGCTAGCATTGCTACACGCTTCCAGGAGGCTGCGCAGGTAATTCACAGGGCACGTCATTACCGTACTCACTAACTTCCATATCGGCACAATATTGCACAAACCAGAGACGTCAGGTCGGTTAGCAAAATGGGCAATCGAGCTGGGGGGCCACAACATTCTGTACTGGCCACGCCCAACAATTAAAGGCCAAGTGTTAGCGGACTTCATCACGGAAGTTCTAGAAGATAAGATCAAAGATTGTGAAGTTGTCGATACTCCCATCAAAGACACGTCAGATGGGTTATGGTTGTTATACACTGACGGGGACTCAAATGAAGACGGCGCAGGAGCTGGATTGCGCCTTGTTAGCCCAGAGAAGCATGAGTTCACCTATGCCATCAAGTTGGATTTCAAAAATACCAACAACGAGACAGAATATGAAGTGTTCTTGGCAGGCTTACGCCTAGCCATCAAGATGGGAGCTCAAAACCTACAAGCGCATGTCGACTCTCTCCTCATCGTGAGTCAAATTAACGGGTTGTATGATGCGAAAGGTGAAGTTATGGCCATGTATTTAGACCAAGCGAAAGAGTTGCTTCAACAATTCAAGTCATACAAGCTAGTTCATATCAATCGGTCAGAGAACAAACCAGCAGACGCTTTAAGCTAGCTCGCTTCAACAGCTTTTCAACATCTCGCCAAAGATGTCAGAATTGAAGTCTTAAAAAACCTGTCGGTTTTGTTGCGTCAAGTGAATGTGATCAAGATAGGGCAACCATCTTGGATGACCCCGATCATCCGGTATTTGCAAGAAGGAATCCTCCCTGAAATAAAAGCAGAGGCAAGGAAGGTACAGAACAAAGCATTGTTCTATGAGATGAATGGTGGAATCTTGTATCGAAGATCCTTCTTGGGACCACTTCTGCGCTATGTGGACCCCCAAGATGCAAGTTACCTGATCAGGGAGATTCACGAAGGCATCTGCGGCATTCATGCGGGCCCGCGCATGGTTGTCGCAAAGATAATGAACGTTGGTTACTATTGGCCAGGGATGCACCTTGACGCTCTAAAGGAATTGCGCAAATGCGACTCCTGTCAAAGGCACGCCCCAAAAACCCTGCACCCAAAGAATGATCTCATCCCTGTATCCACTGCCTGGCCCTTCCAACAGTGGGGGATTGATATGGTGGGACCTTTCCCTGAAGCTCCTGGAGCTGTGAAGTTCATAATGGTTGCCGTCAATTATTTCACCAAATGGGAGGAGGCCAAGGCACTCGCTTCAACTACTGCAATGATGGTGTTCAAGTTCATATGGGAACACATCATTTGCAGATTTGGTCTCCCACTCAAGATCGTAACTGACAACGGCACCAATTTTGCTTCTGAAGACCTCCAAAAATGGATGAAATAGATGAAAATTGAGCACACTTTCTCTTCCGTTGCGCACCCTCAGGGCAACGGCCAAGTAGAAAGCGTCAACAAAAGTATCGTCGAAGGGATATAGGCCTGACTGGGCACCAAGAGATGAGGCTGGGTAGATGAGCTTCCGAGCATCCTGTGGGCTCATCGAACCATGCCGAAAACGAGCACTGGCGAAACCCCCTTTAGCCTGGTCTACGGCTCAGAGGCGGTTATCCCAGCTGAAATTGGCCTCCCCTCGCCGCGCTTGACAGCAGTCAACAAAATCGATAACGCGGCGGAGCGCCGTCTAGACTTGGACCTGCTCGAAGAGAGGCGCAAAATAGTGCGAACTAAAGAGGCCAAGTACAAGACATAGTTGGAGAGGTACTACAATGCAAGAGTGCACATTTGTACCTTCATTCCAGGAGAGTACGTCTTCAGAGATAATGAAGCCTCTAATGCTAAACGCCTCGGAAAGCTAGCACCAAAGTGGGAAGGCCCATACTTAATACATGAAGTGCTAGGAAAAGGGGCATACAAGCTGCGCACACTGGATGGATACATCATCCCGCACACTTGGAACGCGCAGCAATTGCGCAAGTGTTACATGTGACTACTCTCGGCCATGCGCCCCTATCCAGTTATGTTAGCCACGCGCCTTTTTAATTACTTAAGTCGGCTTTACGCCCTTCTATTTTGATTATGTATGCTGGCCTTGTGCCTGTTTCAAAGCTATTTAATGAAAGCATTGACTATGCCTTTTGTTTTTAGCATCATGACTTCTACGTTACAAATGCATATTAAACTTTTGATTAGCACGAAAACACTCTAGTAAATTATGAGCTCTTGAGTTATGACTCCAAGGTCCTCCGCGAACATAGCGCGCGACCGGGAAGTTATACTCATACACGAGCCACACTTGCATTTATTCGCGCTAACTTAACCAAAGTTTCTAACAACAATGCAATAATTGTAACTCAACAAATTAAAGGCAAACATAATGCTATACTCTAAAAAGCGCGCCGCGCGATGATCACATAGAAAATAACACAACATCATTGGTTCGATTCAAAAAAGAGCGACCGCGTGATAAGTTACATTCAACATCTGAAAGAAAATTACAAGGTATAAAGCCTATCAACTCTATCTACTCATAACCATAACCACCATCATCGTCATCACTCCCATCGCCATCGCCATCACCACCGGCTGTTTCTTCCTCATCAGATAACTCCACAGTCTGTGGAGGGTCTAGAATAGTCCTTAGCCGCTGGCACCAGTCGTCATGCTTCAGCGCTTCTGCGACCAAATCCATCAGAGGCAGTGATAAATGGTCATAGACCCCTTCAGCGCGGGCCAATACAGCATCAGCCTGATCGGTCACTGAGCAATGACTGACATCGAACTCCTGTCCTAATGCCTCTTCAACATGTTGCGCACACTCCAGATAACCTCCACGATGACCAGCCGCGCGTGAGGCATCTATGAGGGCAGCAACAACCGCATCCAACTCAGAAGCATTCAGGATAGAGTTAGCCATCTACAAGAAAGCCAATGGATAAGAAATAAGATTAACAAGAAATAAAGCCTAAGTTTAGAAAGGGAAACCTTACCAGAACTACCCCTCTACCACGCAGCCATTCAGCTTCGGAGACCAGCGTATCTACGATTGATTGAGCTTCAGCGTAATTGTTTTGGGCTACATTAAGAGCAGAGGTGCTAATCTCTTGCGCTTCGTCGGCCTTCTGCTTGGCCTCCTGAACGGAAGCAGCCTTAACCCGTTCAGCCTCCAAATCAATCTCCAGCGATTCACTCTTGTCAGTCTGCTCACGCAATCTCCACTTCAACTCCTCAATTTCCACATCCTTGGCATGCAGGTCCTTGTCCTTGCAGGCCACCTGCGCCTTTAACTCAGCCTGCAAGGGATGAAATAATGACTTAGTAATATTTCGACAAGTAAAAAGCAACATAAAGAAGAAAAAGCTAGGGCTTAAAATTGAACCTCGACGCGCACTTTGTCCGCTTCAGCATCCTCAACTTTCTTTGTTAATGTGGCAATTTGAGCCTCAAGGTCGGTAATCTTGGTACGAGCAGCAAACATGCGCTGATTATCTTTGTTGCATATTTCTTTATAGTCAGGATGCTCTTTTGACAAGAGCTCTTCAGTAGCACGTAGCTTGCTCTTTAGGCCATCTCGCCCCCACTCTTCAGATTTTTTCTCCGCTTCAAAGGCGGCCTTCTCTTCAGCAATTGTAGCCTTCAGCTTCTCAAAATCCTTGACCTGCCTTAGCACATGTTCACGGTATTTTTCCCAATCACCCCGCTCTTTAACCATCGTACGCCACTCGCGCACGATTTGGTGGTTAGCGGCGCTGGTGTTGGCTTCTCCAACAGTATAGGCATGGTACAAGGCATCATGGGATCGCGCCCTTTGCTGGTTAACTTCCCCAGGAGGGAAGGAATTCAAGAATCAATCACAGCAAGGAGCGAACTCCAGGAAGGTATCCTTCTGCTTTAAACCCCATGGAGCTCAGTGGGGAGCATCACCGCGAGCCTCCTCAGTGTAAGTCTTGTAATAAATATCGACTAAGGTATCCTTAGGACGGATAGAAGTTTGTGGCACGGACCCTCCAGCACCACCAGCCGCACCTGCGCCACCTGCAATAGTAGTCTCTTGGTGCCCAGCAGCAGCCGATCCCCCAGCAGCAGAAGTGACTTGAACAGTTTGGGTGGGGGCATCAACTTGCGCAGGCTTGGTTGGCTTGATAACCTCGGGTCCCTTCCCTCAAGTAGTTTCCTTCTTTTTCTCATGAATGGGTGGGTCAAGCCCCATAATATGGACGACCTCCGGACCCAGCGCCTTCTCATGTGCAATAGTAGCAGCGGCCCCAGCCTCCTTGGATTTATCGCCCTCAGGCTTTTCCGCACCCTTCTCTTTCTCTTTTTCTTTCTCCTTCTCAACAGGCTTCTCAGCAATCTTCTTTTTCTCTATCTCAGCCTCCAACCCAGCAGACTTAAGAGGCTTGATCACAACCCTGGTTCTCTTCTGCGCCGGTTCTTGGGGGTCTTTAAACTCAACCCCCTTCTTTTCAGGGGTCTTCTTCTTGGCCTCTGCAGAAACTAAGTGTTAGAAAGGAATTTCATTAAAGAAAGCATGAAGGAAGAAGTAAAAACTAACTCGGAGAGAATTTGTAGAGAGAGCGCAGACTACTTTGTTTGCCTATTACTGGGGCTTCCCCAGTCTTCTGCGCCACCGGCGCGCCCGCAGTAGACTCTTCTCTGCTTATCAACTTGACAGCAGGTTCTTCCTCTTCTTCTTCTTCATCCAGCACAATGGAAGAAGGGGTAGCACCAACATCTGGGTTCCGTGAACCCGCGCTCCCCGAGCTCTTTGAACCAGCGGCGCCGGTCTTCCTCTCGCCTATATGCGACAAACCCTCAAGTGAGTCACTTGCAATAACGTAATCCTCCAAGTTACTCTGACGAAATTGTAGAGTACCTTTATCAGAAGCACCGGCAGTCGCACGGCTACTCCCACCCTTCTTGCTGGTCACTTCAACATCGATGGCAATCACTTTTTTCTTCTTGCTTGGTTTTTTCTTCTTCTCATATGGATCAATCCCAAGGTTGCGCAACACACCTGCAAAGATGTTAGACCAGGAACGTAGCTCCCCATTTGAAGACCCTACAGACTCCTCGCTGGAATGATAAAGAATCTCTTTCCCAGCAGAAGTCACAGCTCGCAAGGGCCTGGGGTTAGGTATATGCGCACCTTCGGTTGCGGTGGGTGGATTTGCAAAAGCTCCAGCAAGAGGATATATAAAATGACCTTTAATCCTCTCATACCAGTATTTCTCCCCTGGTTCCAGCGGGCGCATGCCCATGGACCCGCCGAAGGTGGGGAAAGCAGCTTGATAAAGGCTCACTTCTACATTCAAAATGAACAATTAAGCGCAACTAAATTACAAAAAGAGGAAATAATCAAAGAAGTAACTAACCTCTATATTGAAACTTCTACACGGGCACTTCAGTGCTATCTTCTGGCCATTGGTCACTCATATGCGCCGCGACCAGAACGTTTTCGCCGACAACTCGATTAGGTGTGGCAGTGAGCTTCACGCACTAGTCTTCTTTCTTAGGAATCGCCAGCTCCTCCTTCTCGATCACATCCGGCGCACGGAAGATCATAGCAATCGGGATAACTTCCTCTCCGATGAAGAAGAACTTCTGTTTCCAGTCATGGAAACTCTTCGGAGGATTCAGAAGGATCTTCTTGGCAGACCCCCGGTTGCCAAAGGAGTAGAACCCCATGTTCCTAATCAAGTGATAGAATACCCTAAATCTATCCACCGTGGGCTCTATATCATGGGATCGGCATAAAAATTCAAAGTGTCTCACCCTCACCATGCCGGGTGGACTCATTTGTGAGATATGAAACCCATAATAGTGAAGGATATGGGCCATAAACTCCGTCGCTGGCAACTAGAAGTTGCCCTGTAGAAAGAAATCTTCGAAAAGGGTAATATACCCCGGCGGCGCATCAGCAGCTGTTTGGTTTTGACCGGGATATCGTGCATCCCACTCCGGTGGAAACCGGAATCCCCTAGTGATTTGTTCGAATAACCCCTGACCCCACTTGAGGACGGGGAGGGGACCTTCTTCATGTTGAGACCCTTCTTCAGCCATGAATGCAAAGCAAACAAGAGCAAGTTGAATATCTTTGAACTTCTGAGAAAACTTGAAGATCTGCTAAAGAAAACTTGAAGATCTTCTAAAGAACTTGAAGACCTGCTAGTGTTCTTAGAAAACTTGAAGATTCAAAGAAGATTAGAGAGCAAATAGAGGAACAGAAGAAAAGTTTGTGATCTTCTCTCCCCTATCATCGACTATATATACTCATCGCATTTAATGCGATGAGTAGACGTGCCGGATAAACCGCGCGCGTATCCAATCAGCAGCTGCCACGTGCGTCGTAATTCCCGGAGTGACGGTTAGTGACAACTTGATGATGGCCGTGTCAGCAGTCAACTCAAACGTCGCCATTAACGACATTTCCCACCAACCTGTCAGAATTCAAAATTCGAGGTTTTTCCCGCTCAAATTTACTACAAACTTCATGCAGAAGTTACATAGGCTGCGCAACATTCACAGTTCTCCAATGAACCTGCGCGCTTACACTCAAAGGCAGAGGATTTTTAATAGACAAATCTGGTAGTCGCGCCATAATAATTGCTAGACAATTATACGCGCGCGACTCACAAAGATCCAACTAGCATTTTTCTAACCCAGCACGTCCTTTTTTCTAAGTCCAGAGCTCCAACCACTCACTCCGCGCGTGATGCAGCACTAGACTGGGGGGACTTGAACGGGTATGGTTCCAAAAGTGCCGCGCAGATCATTCTGGTCGCGCTTTGGACCATACTCCTTAATCACTTTGGTGATCAATCTTTAGACCCGCGCGGGATGCTCAAGAAGAGCTTGACCTCGCGCGAGGCCCAAACAAGAAATGACATCAACTTCTATACTTAATGTTCTGAATAAGAGCCTTCACCTACTGCAACCCTGCGCGGGTTACTGACGTGCTCAGTAAAGTTCGCGCGGGAGCCAAGGCGCAAGGCCACTTCAGAAAGTACCAAAGGTACACGTGGCAGAAGAACAAGCCAATCAGCGTCCTCCAGGCTGTGCTCAATCGTGCTCCATGATCGTCTGACGTGCAGGAGACGGAAAGTACACAAGGACGCCTATGTGGCACCAATCAGGGGGCGGCGACACCTCCCCCATGATCTCCACTCACCTGCTGATGGCAGAGGGACAACAAGTCCGACAACTGAGACACGTGTCTCCAATCACAGTGCGCTAGCACCGGAGATCTTCTAGAAGACACTAACGGTCGACACCAGTGAGACAAAGAGCATATTCTCTAGTTGTGGCCTTCCGGCCCAAGGCCAATCGGCCCATCTCCTCTTACCCCTCTCCGGCTATAAATAGAGACCTCCATATACAGGTTAAACATTCCATTCCCTCTACTCTCACTCTTAACACTCAATTATTTCCTCAAAGCAAATACTTATTCTCACGCCGGAGTCTGGTTAAGAAGGAAACCCCCCATATTCCCCTCTTAACGAGCTAACGGTGTTCTATTTTGCAGGATTATCGGATCAAATCGGAGCTCAAAAAGTTTAAAGAAGATTAACCCTTATGAAAGGAACATAAACCAAACTAATTAACCCAAAATTAGTTCTGTGTTTCTTCAAAAACGTAAAACGTAATGTTTTTAACGTAAAAGTTAAAACCGTAAACTTTTTAACGTAAAACATAAACTTTTTAACGTAAAACGTAAAGTTTTTAACGTAAAAAGTTTAACGTAAAACGTATTAACGTAAAACGTAAAAACGTAAAACGTAAAAACTTTAACGTAAAAAGTTTAATGTAAAACGTAATACGTAAAAACATAAAACGTAAAACGTAAAGTTTTTAACGTAAAACGTAAAAGTTTAACGTAAAACGTAAAATTTTTAACGTAAAACATAAAAAGTTTAACGTAAAACGTAAAAAGTTTAATTTAAAATGTAAAAAGTTTAAAAATATGTTAAAAAAATCTGGATTAAAAAATGCTTTTATTAAAACATCTATGTTTAAAAAATAAAAAACTAATATAATAATACAAAAATTAATAAAAAACAATAAAGACAAAAAGAGTAACCCTACCAAACTACCATTTTGAATAAAATATTAAAGACATAATAAGACAAAAAATAGTTAATTTTTTAACTACTTTTAATCTCATTCATCTATCTTGAAGATCTAATAGTTGAAAAGTGGTTTTCTCGATTCTTACAACTAGATGTGGTTTTCATTTCAGCGGTCCCATATATATATATATATATATATATATAGGGGAAGGTTCTAGCGAAAACAAATTTTATTGTGAAAACTAGAAAACTAACTAAAAAACCCAAAAAAAACATATCAACTTTTTTTTTACAATTTTCTTTTAAATTTTCGCTACTTTATATATATAAAAAAAACCTTAAAAAAAATTGTAGTGCACATGTGCAATAATGCAAATGTGAAGTACACATTTAATGCACATGTTTCAGTACAAGATTTTTTTTGAATAAATGTTTTTTTATAGATAAAAAGTAGCGAAAGTTTATATAAAAAAAAATTGGCATTTTTTTTAGGTTTGTTTAGTTAATTTTAAATTTTTCACTTTAATTAGTGGTTTTTGATTGATAGTGGTTTTTCATTTTTTAGATGGTAAAAATGAGTAAGAACGAAAGGTTTATATAGGAAATAATTAAAAGATTTTTTTTTTTAAATAGCCGTTGGCCAACGGCCAAACGGTCATCAAATAGTCAAATACTAGCCAACCATGGCTCGCCATTTCACCCATTGATATTCTTAAAAATAAATTTGTACACATACGAAAACGACGTCTAAACATTCTTTATCATACGTTGGTTCGGGTGACAAATAATTGCTTACCAGCAAATCGTTTGCAGTTTTGCGTTCAAGAACAATATACTTCCTCATTTTGTTTCGAGGGTGGGAAATCACTTCATCTGCATCTTCAACAATAGCTTTCCCCACCATCGACACTGCTGATAATAATAATTCCGTCCCATCGTCGATGAGGATGACAAATCAAATTTATCATACGAATCACTTGAACTTGAAGAATCCATTATATATATATATATATAGGGAGAAGATCATGCGAGAACCACCTCTTATTGTGAGAACCGCGAGAACCAATGTGAACACACTAAAAATAGCTAAAAATCACACAAATTTTTTTTTTTGATTTTTTTAATATTTTTTAGGTAAAAATCGCTACTTTTCGAACAAAAAAAAAAAAAAAAATTTTAATTTTTTTTTTCTTTTAAAAAAAATTTTTTTTTTTTGGCTTCGAAAAGTAGCGATTTTAACCTAAAAAATATTAAAAAAATAAAAAAAAAAATTTTGGATTTTTTTTTGATTTTTTTAGATTTTTTTTAGATTTTTTTTAGATTTTTTGGGGGTTTAGTTTTTAGCATTTTAGCTTGTGGGGGGGGGGGGGGGGGGTGGGGGGTTTAGGTTTTTGGGGGGTGGGGGAGGGGGGTTTAGGTTTTGGGGGGGGGGGGGGTGGGATTAGGTTTTTTTAGGTTTTTTTTAGCTTGGGGGGGGGGGGGGGGGGTTAGGTTTTTTTTGGGGAGGGGGGGGGGGGGGTGGGGGGTTTAGGTTTTTTTTGGGGGGGGGGGGGGGTGGGGGTTAGGTTTTTTTAGCTATTTTAGGTTGTGTTCACATTGGTTCTCAAGGTTCTCACAATAAGGGTGGTTCTCGCATGAGCCCCTCCCTATATATATATATATATATATATATATATAGGGAGCCGCTAGAATGAGAACCACCACGAGTTATGAGAACCGCGAGAACCGCGCCCCGCGGGTGGCCGTTGACCACGAAATTTTTTTTACGACTAGATGTGTATATTTTAACACCATACGTAAAGTTTGGGTTCAAACGGCGCGCCCGAGGGGGTAGTTTTTTACGCCCAAAGTTTGGTAAAAAAAATTAAAAAAAAATAAAAAAACCCAAACTTTGGGCGTAAAAAACTACCCCCTCGGGCGCGCCGTTTGAACCCAAACTTTACGTATGGTGTTAAAATATACACATCTAGTCGTAAAAAAAATTTCGTGGTCAACGGCCGCCCGCGGGGTGCGGTTCTCGCGGTTCTCATAACTCGTGGTGGTTCTCATTCTAGCGGCCCCCCCCTATATATATATATATATATAGGATCACGCTAAAATGAGAACCACCTCGAGTTGTAAGAACCGCGAGAACTTTTTGATCCGGGCCTTGTTGGACCAAATTTTTTTCAGAAACGTAGATGCATGTATAAAAACAACATTTGTAAAAAAAATTCAAAAAAAAATGTCGTGGGTGTAGTTTTGAGCAACACAAGTTTGTGTTTACGGGACCCGTAAATTTTCCGACCAGATTTACGGGTCCCGTAAACACAAACTTGTGGCGCTCAAAACTACACACACGACATTTTTTTTTTGAATTTTTTTTTACAAATGGTGTTTTTATACATGCATCTACGTCTATGAAAAAAAATTTGGTTCACCGCACCCCCTACGGTGTAGTTCTCACGGTTCTTACAACTCGAGGTGGTTCTCATTTTAGCATTCCCCTATATATATATATATATATATATATATAGGGTAGGGTTCCAGCGTGAACAACCTCCCAAGAGTGAACTGCGTAAACAGATATGTACCCTTGATTTCCTTTTTAGTTGTTAAGGGTAGGATTGTAATTATGTAAAACATTAGATTTAAATCATTATTCTAATAATCGTATTAAGTTACATCTTTCCTAATTTAAATTCATTATCCACATTATGTTTATTTATTAATATGATAATTATCAAAACAAACAACAAATCACCATATTTCAATTTTAATTTTTATTTCAAATTTCATCACCAGAATTCAATGTTTTAAAAACCGGTTTTTAAATCAAACCGGATTAGGCTAAAAAATGGTTCAACCGGTTGAACCAGGTTGTACCGAGCGGTTCAACCGGGTTGACTAGCTAACTCTATAATTTCATAAATTACAACATTAACTCAAAAGTTAATCCAAAAATACATGATTACATATTAAAAGATGATCCAAAAGTAAATCCATAATAAAAAATAATCCAAAAGATAATCGAAAATCATTCAGTTTTCCAACAAGCTTTTTTAAATGAAAGTGTACGATATGTTTAAGTCATTTGAGTGTTGAATACATCAATTATTTTCAATTCATACAATATTAAATAAGAACTTTTAGTCATGAAATGATAATATATAAAAGTTACGTAAGATAAGTAACATATATAATAAAATAAGTAACAACCCAAACTAAAATAAACCTGGGCCGGTACCGGTATTACATTTCAAACCGGTATACCTGATTTTACCGCCGGTACAAACCTTATGCCGTTTCACTTATTTACCAGAGTGTTTCGTACCGGCTTTACATCTGGAAACGGTAATACCGGTATAACCGGCCGGTATTTACCGGTTTTTAAAACATTGCCCGTAACCTTCATATTTCTACGGTATACACATGTGTACTTGTATATAAACAGAACAGTACACATGTGTACTCAGCATCGTACATATGTGTACAATAATTCACAGGTGTACATCAACATTCAACACAAAAAAATTTATGAGATATCACAAAAACGGACGATATACACATGTGTACATCGCATTAAAAAAGAGGGCAAAATCAGAATACACATGTGTACATCGCATTTAAACAAATAATTATTTTAATAATTGAATTAAGTTACATCTTTCCTAATTTTTGATTTGATTTGTGAGAGATTTATGCAATCAATTTAAGAGGATAATTGATTACTTGATTTGTGAGAGATTTATGCAATCAATTTAAGATTGAAATTACACATATACCCTTTTTGTATTTAATTAAATGAAAAAAATTAACCAAATAATTACCATCATGCCACTCACTTTAATCTCAAGATCATAAAAATCAAGGGACCAGATGAGTTCACGCAGTTCACTCTAGGGATTTTGTTCACGTTTGAACCTAATCCTATATATATATATAGGGGAATGTTCAAGCTAAAACTATTTATTGTGAAAACTTGAAAACTAACTAAAAAACCCTAAAAAATCATATCAATTTTTTTACAATTTTTTATAAATTTTCGCTACTTTCTATATATAAAAAACTTAAAAAAAATTGTAGTGCACATGTGCAGTACACATATAATGCACATGTGCCAGTACAAGTTTTTTTTTTTTTTTGAATAAAGTTTTTTTTTATATATAAAAGTAACGAAAATTTATAAAAAAAAAAATTGGCATGTTTTTTTAGGTTTTTTTAGTTAGTTTTAATGTTTTTACTTTAATTAGTAGTTTTTGATTGATAGTGGTTTTTCATTTACACACCCTCGTATACACCTTGTATAGGTCTATACGTCGCGTATAACCCTTTTCAATTACCAAGAGAATCTCTGATTATGTCATATTTTGTCTTATATGCCTCGTATAGGCCTATATGGGGCGTATAGACAAAAAAGACCATTTTACCCCTGAGTTAGGCCTAGACTGGTGGTAAATTGGTGTTTTTTGCCTCTCTTATATGCCTAATATAGGCCTATATGAGACGTATATATAATGCAAATTACAATTTTAGCCCTGAGTTAGGCCTATATAGGGGCAAAATAGGGCTATAATGGTCTTTTGGAACACACTATACGCACAGTCTAGCACTATATGCGACATATATTTTTAATTTTTTTATTTTCTCTTTTTAATATCCATAACACTAATATTAATTATAAAAAAACTCAAATTAATTATAATAACTTGTATAGGCCTATAGGTGTAGTATAGGTCTCGCATAGGACTATAGATGTGGTTTAAGTCTCGTATAGGCCTATACAAGTATTGGTGTTGTATCATATCTTGTACTTGTTATTTTTATTTATTTAAAATAGAAAACTTATTTTTGTATAAAAGTTTACTAAAACGATTAATATTGTAAAAAATGTTTGTTAAAAAAACCTTATATACGCCCCGTATAAGCCTATACGTAGCATATATGGGGCATGAGTCATATACGAGACCTATACGATGGGTCTTATACGCCCCGTATAGGACTATACGAGGCATATAAGAGCAGTCAAACCAGAACTGACTTGAGTCAGACACTGAGTTTGATGTAACCCTATACGCCCCGTATAGGCCTATACGAGGCCGATACGAAGCAAAATGTGTTCTAATAGGCAGATAGAGTGTGTGGATAGTTTTAGCCTACTAAAATAGTGTCCATAATTTCTTTATTAAAAATATAACCTTTATAGTATTAATATATTTGATATATTTAAAAGTATAACTTTATTAATATATTTTTATTTCAACGGCAAATTTTTTTAATTTCATGTTATCTGCGGGCCTTCAACGCAAGACCTCCCCTTTCTCACCTAGGTGTCCTATGATTAATTTTTGTTGTAAATAAAATAAAGAAACGGATATTATTTTTACGCGCACATACTTTTCTACAAGTATATTACAGTAAAGAGTATTTATAAATGAGAATTGGAAAAAAAATATTAACACAAAACCACATATAAAACTATTTTGGTAAGAATTTGATTCGTTGTCATTCATCATTTTTTTTGCCAAACCTGATTTTAACATCAACTATTCATTACCTAGAAAAAAACTAATAGTTTTTAAATTTGTTAACACGTACGTACTATTAATTGACACGTACTATTAACAATATAAATCTTATGGCATTAGTTAACACGTACGTACTATTGTTAATATAAATATTATGTAAGCAAAAGCTCGTGTGGTAAGAACTCTACCTACTCACCTCGTTTGCAAACCAACAACGCTCTAATCAAGATTCACGTGTTTAATTAATATAAATGCTAGGTTATAACCCGTAAATACTCACAGGTTGTTAATGTATCTTTAAAAACAAATAAATATATACATATATATTAATAAACGAAAAATTGTATGATGAATAAGGTGGATGAATAAATGATAAAACCGTCTGTCGCTGATTATATGAATGATTATCATAACAAAACTGCATTTGAAGTCGAAATAATTATCGATAAACTTTGCACAGTGAATAATGTCAAAATTGTGTTATCCATTAAAACAAACACTAATAGTAAACTAACATATGATAAGATGTAATAACTTAAAATTCAAAACCATTGAACATTGTTAAAAAGTAATAGCCATAACAAAGTAAATCTATATCATATGAAAACCAAATATCCAAAACCTAAATGTAAAACAACTAACGAGTACTCCTTTTATGGGGTACAACCAATTCAACATTCAAGACTTGATGAGTTCATCAAAAGAAAAGTGAACCGTATCACCCTCCTTAATGCAAGCACGTTTCATGAATCTTGACCATTTGCATAACGCATAACGAAAACCTTCTCCTTTCTTTTCACGTCTGGTACGGTTGGTAAACTCCTGGTAAACTCCTCTTGCTCAGTCAGATGCAGAAGTCTGACGGTCATTGGTCTTAAATCAGAATCAAGTTTAGCCATTCTTGAAACATTATCAGGCAGCCGCTGTATTGTTTTTAAAATAAAATTAATAAGAAGAAGAATATAAAAAGAATAATGTATTTTTATGTGAATAAAAAAAATGTAATATTTAATATATAATAGTTCCTAAAATAATATTAAAACTTACGAAATCTTTAAAAGCTATACGAACAAACTTATAAACACGACCATCTTGTTGTTCATCAATAGCTGGCTCTTCAACTGCATCAATATGTGCAACTACAGGCTGAAAATCACATATAACATTTATTAGAATAACAATATAGTAATTAAATATATAAAGAAGCAAGCAAATGTATAGTTACCTCATCAACTTCTACATCAGCAAAATTTATTTCAACACCATTTTTTTCCAAGAATTGTTAAATGGAAATAATTCCCAAAACCTCTTGTGAATATTAAATAACAACCGGCCTCCAATTGAAATAGATTAACAATTACATCAATACCAATGGAGAAACCGACTTTATCATAAAGCGCTTCAATCTTGACGTGAAAGATTTTGTTGCCTATATCTATAATGGAAATTATATCATTTGATATATAATCATAGTAGTTGGGCAGGATGGACTTTGGAATGACCTGTAGAAATAATAACAAAAATAATAAAAATGTTAGTTTTGTAATCAGTTCATAAAACGTAAATATATTAACATAAATAAAATGAAAGTAAAAAATAATCTTACAATAAAGTTACATGTTTTAGATAACAGCGATGTCCAGAAAGAGCTTTGAATCACACCATCAATGAAATGTGTTACTTTGAATGTAGAAAAATCGACAGGATTGAAGAGCACCAAACTTCCTTTTTTTAGTTGTAAATGTTTTACAACATTTGACCAACCATGAAAAAAGAAATGTTTTCCTTTGGCTTCGCTTAAAGAAACATTAAATGTTCGACCATCTTGACTTTGTATCACAACATTTGTAGGTGCTTTATTGTTACCCCACAATTTGGATGCAGCGTCTGAAGGAATCGCCTGATAAAGCAAGGAATCCAAAATAAGTTATAATTATAATTCTAATTTATAAACCATAACATAATTTTAAATTGTATTTCATGATAACAACAAAAACAAAGTATAATTAATGTCTGAATTTAGAAAATACCAGTGAAAGTTTGTCCGCTCCATTCATGTGTCTACAAAAGAGTGGTTCTCTAATACTGATTGAAAAAAGAAGATATTAATAAAATATAACTTGTTAATGGTATTATTCGCAACAAATGATAACATTAAAAAGAAAAAAAATACCTTGAAGAACTTTCAGCCATGTTAAAAACCTACAAACACATGTAACGTAAACAAAACAATTAAGATTATCTATTATAAATTTTCAAATTAATTAAATTAATTATCAATTTCAGTTATAATATATGTTGATTACTTTAAAAACATATATGAAATAAAATCAAATAAAAACACAGAATGAATCCTTATCAACCATGTGATAATATAAGCTTATTAGTTTAAAAACATGTTACATAATCCATGCTGATTAGTTACATAAACAACAATGTGATGGAGATGTTATAATAACAGTTTGTTATACATTAATAGGTTTCATAAACATTCGGTTTCATAAACATACAGAATGTAAGAAACATACCTTGTAGATTTGCTTCACGATCAACAACAGGTAACTTGATTTTGATTCGGAAAACTTAGATATATAAACAAACTGTTTTGTTATCATACAGAAAACCGAATTCCAGAATATATATATAGATAGGTGACATATACTAAGATAGAACAAAGCAATTTTATTACAAATCTTTTAAAAATTTATATAATAAGTAACGATACATATTTCCAAATATGTATTGATAGAAATCAATTGTAATTGTTTCCTTATAATTTGTTACAAGAGTAAACTGCAATTTTACCCCCTGAGGTTAGGGGGCATTGGTATGTCTACCCCCCTAAGGAAATAATTGCAAAATTACACCCCACTGTTCACTGTTATGTCGCATGTTTACCCCCTGTTAACAGTCAACGGTAGTTTGACCTTATAGGTGAGGGTATTTTGGTAATCTTACCCAATATTTATTATTATTATTATTATTATTATTATTAATTTAAAACCCATATAAGATCAGATTTGATCTTCATCTTCCATTATCATCTTCATCTTCCACCATACAATCTTCCTATCTAATCTGATCTTCAACCTTAAAGTAAACTACCACTATATACATTTCCAATTATCCCATATGTCATTATGTCGACCCCAAATCATTTTCTACAAAATAAGACAACCACAGGGATCATCTTCAACTGATGAACCGCCACCATCAGCCACCATCAGCCACCACCACCCTCACCAGCCACCCCCACCACAATCCACAACAATCGAAACCATTTCTTGACAATTTCCCCAACTCTCCACCAAAATCCCCAATTTAACCAATCAATCAGTTTCAAACCCTAAATTGAAACCCTAGGCACAAATTTCAACTCAATCACACAAAGATTGAAACCCCTCTGCGATTGAACCAGTCCATCCCCCGTCTCCGCCACTTCTCCTCACCACCACCGTCTCCGCCGCCACTTCTCCTCACCACCACCGTCTCCGCCACTTCATCAGTTGAATCTGGGTTGAATCTGCACATGATTCATGAACCTACGACGGTTGCAATTGCTTATGCTTTTGACAAACGAGCTGGTGTAGACGGCAAGATGAATGTCTTAGTTTTTGACTTGGGTGGTGGAACTTTTGATGTTTCCATTCTCTTCATCAGTGACGAGGGAGTCATTGAGGTTAAAGCTACAGGCGGTGATACACATTTGGGAGGTGAGGATTTTGATAATAGAATGGTGAGTTATTTTGTCAGTGAATTCAAAAGAAAACACAAAGTTGACATTAGCCGGAACTTAAAAGCTTTGGGTAGGTTGAGGGTTCATTGTGAGAGGGCTAAGAGAACTATTTCAACGGCTATTCTGACAACAATCGACATTGATTGCTTGTTTAATGGAATTCATAGGACCATAGGCTTTTAAGTTGAAGATGATGGCGGTTCATCAGTTGAAGATGTTTGGGTTATTAGATCTGGGTTTGTTTTGTATGAAGATGTTTGGGTTATTAGATTTGGGTTTGTTTTGTATGGGGATGCTTTGAATATGAAGAATGAACAGTGGTGGGATGATGGTGGCGGTGGCGGTGGTCAGAAGAGGAGAAGGAGGTGGTGATGAACTGATGATGATGAACCTGATGATGATGATGAACTTGTTTCGTTGATTTTGTGATTTGTGTTGTGGATCTGGATTTGTTGTTGTTGTTAGGGCACTTAGGGTTTGATGATTTGTGTAAATTTGATGTTGAATGAGTTATGGATTTGTTGTTGTTGTTAGGGATCTAGCTTCCAACACCCAGAATAGAATGAACTGCTGATGATGATAATGATGATGAAGAATGAACTGCTGATGAATGATGAACATGATTCTTGATTTTTTTATATAATTTTAATAAGACAGGGGCAAAAACGACTTTTCACACATTATAACAGTCAAAACTAACGTTGACTTGACAGAATCTGTTAACAGGGGGTAAGGTTGCGACATAACAGTGAACAGTGGGGGGTAAAATTGCAATTATTTCGTTAGGGGGGGGGGTAGACATGCCAATGACCCCTAACCTCAGGGTGTAAAATTGCAGTTTACTCTTGTTACAATTATGTGGAACATTCCAAAAATATCATATCAATACGAAAATAAAACCATTCTTGAAGAATCATGATAAAAGTCAAATGTTAATGAATTTAAAAAAACAGATTTCTTCATAATCAACAATATATTTACTTTTTATTTATTTATTTTTTATTATTTAGGTTATATGGTAACAAAAACTGCATTTCACACTAACCACATCATAGGCATATCAACAACATATACATATTAGCAAAATACTTGTCTAACAAACCATCAGTACTATCCCAAAGTTTCAAAACAAACCAACCATAAAACCACATTTAATATTCATGCTTAACCATCTAACATAAACATAATAACCAACATTCACGAACGGCCTCTTTTCTTTGTGATCTTGGGTACGACTTTGGTCAACATCAAACGATGAGAAGACTTGACGTACGTAAAGAAAAGAGTGGAGCCAAATTCGATGTAATTAAATTTCAAGAAAGCTGGCCACTTTTTAAAACCATACCTGAAACCCTTCCCAGACTTCTCGCCTCTTGTGCCCAACTTAAGGAGTTCACATTTTTCGTTCTGAACTGTAACATGGTGCAAGTTGTCAAGAGAAAGGATTAATTATCTGATTGATTAATAAGTTATGTCTCTTGTATTATAAAATTTGAAGGAAAAAATTAATATTATAAAGTTTACCAGTCTGCTTTCGGCTTTCTTGGTGAATTCAATTACATCAGTTTTTTTGAACCTTTTTGATGTTGAGCATTTACGGCCAACATGAAGGGCAGTAGATGTGGTGGATCTGAATGACTTACACTTTGGTTTAGCCTACATAATTGAATAACACACAATAAGTGTAAAAATCATATAGATAAAAGTGTAGAACAATAAGATACACGGTTCTTTATATAATCAGAGATAATTTCATGGTTACGGTATCTTACTTGTTTGTTTTCAACAGGAGTGATTTCCTGAAGAAGCATACAATCATCAAGTTTGAGAACCTTAGAACGTGTGCGATAACCCATAAGAGAAGTTGATGTGAAGGATGTGGACACCTTAGGCTTTGGTTTACACTAACAATTTGAAAACACACAATAAGTCTAAAAATTTGATAGAAATGTAAAGTTTTGACATATAAAGTTTATTCAAACATTAAATGTAATTGTATAAATGACACGATAAAGTTTAAAACATAAAAATGAATATTGAAAATAAATATTAAATAATATTCTTACTTGAGAGACAACGTGAGAAGACAGATTTTGCTCACAAATAAAATCAGTTGATTTTCCTTTTCGTTCAACCTAAAGAAAATAAAACAATTAACATATTGATATACAATGAAATAATTAAAAGAATTATATAATAATTAAGCATGTTTTTATACATGTAATGAATTGTTTGATATGAAAAAACTATCCAAAACAACATCAAACTGGGTTTTCACATTAACAACCGAAACTTCAAATTATTAATTATATTTTTAGAAAAAAACATCAAATTATATTATCGAATCATAAACAACCTTTGTCGAAAGCCCTTTATCTCCAACATAAAACTTTGATTTGACTTTAGGATGAACCTACAAAACCATAAAAGATTTAACATATTACCATTAAAAAAATTTATTCATTAAAAGGATTAGATAATGGAAAACAAATACACCGAATAGAATAAAAAGTATATTATATGTATTGAAAATAAGTATTAAATTAAATTAGTATATAACAAACAACCTTTGGAGATACAGTCTCGTGACCAAATAGAATCTCTGACTTCCCTTTTGGGTCATTCTACATAACAATGAATAATAAGCATATATATATATATATATATATATATAGAACAAAGTAATTAAAAGCGTTATATAATATATAAGGCACGTTGTGAACACTTACATGAGACCGATAGGCATTAGAGGAAGATGAAAGGCGCATAGACTCACAAACTATATCACCACCAAGATCTTCATCAACTTCACTTTCGTTGGTAATCACCTTCTCTTTGTGTTCCGACTACAAAAACATAATATTCAAAAATACCGACAATGTTAACTTCAAGATTAACTAATAAGCTCGTATTAGTTAAATAATTAAGAATAAGCATAATAACACTAACCGTAAGCAGTAAATCAAATCCATTATCTCCGTAAATAGGATCATCCAACACAACAACGTCAACCTTCTTGAAATACATTTGAGTACCAGTTTCATGATTAAAAACAGACAACTCAAAAGTCTCGTATCCAGCCATTGTAAAAATAAAAGTTGTCCGGGTATCTAATGCAAGATCCCTAATCAGCTTAGACCATCCTTCAGTGAAAGCGCATTTGTCTGACAACGCCTCCATCTTCACATTCCAAAACCTATCACCCACATAAAGAGTTGTTGATCCACCTTTATAACAGCTGCCATGAGCTGTACAGTTGTTACAAACTAACTTAAACAAAATATGCAAAAAAAAATTGACATACAAAAAAGTGATTATTTCATATATAGTACTTACAACGAAATCATCATCATCTCTAATAGAAGTGATAAAAGAGTTATCCAAAACACATGACTTAAAGACATCGAGATACCATGTAGATGGTCCAAGAGTGTTGAACAACAGATAATCATTTTTTTGTAAACCACTGTCGATAACGACTTTAACAAACCCATCACCTAAAATAGGACCCAACACATCTTTTTCAATTTTGACAATCCATAAGTGGTCAGCATAAAAAATTTTAAGACAGTCACCATATGGCAATTGTTCTCCCCACAGTAATGTGGCAAAATCATACGATATTTCCTATAGTTTGAAACAAAAGACATATAAGTATCAACCTAATTTTTAGTAAACATAATAATAAAAAATACATACCACTTTTCCCAGATGATGAATGTTATGGGTGAAATTCTGAGCCCATATCCTGAGAAATATCTTGGGTTATATCTTGGTTATATGATATCTGTCCACCTCCGGGATGCTGATTCAGGATATTGGTAACATCCTGAATGGTATCCTCAGGATCACTAACGGATTATGTGCAGGTACGTGGGTTAGAAGCTAGCAACGTTCACAAGGACTCATTCCACGGAATACTCGGTCCAAGTCATTCAAATAAAGACGTTGAAGCCGCATTACTCGGTCTACAACGTTTACAATGGAATATTCGGAGCATCCCATATTTATAGGAATTTTCGTTTGTAATTCGTTACTATAAATAGGTGGGTATACCAGATCGAATAGGACATCACATCAACACTCATTACACTCTTACACTTGTTCTCTAGCAATTTTCACTTCCGCACAAAAGCATTGTAACACTTAGCGATCTGGTCAATATCCTGCACTGTATCCTGAAGTTTAAAGCAATAAGAAGAACAAGGCAGCTGCGATTGTCAGCTCCCGAGGTTTTATGCTGGCGATCTAGATTGATCAAGGGCTTTCCTCGTATATCTCGTGTCACCCCCTTTACTTTTTGCTCATTGTTTGATCGTAGATACAGCTCAATATCCTGAGCCGTATCCTGAATACTGTTTTTCCAAACAACTTAACCAGCATATTTTCAATACACTCTTTAGCACACTACCTCACTTAACTAATTTGATCACTTAATTGCTTCGGTAATTTTTTACCAAAACAATTTGGCGCCCACCGTGGGGCAAGTGGTGCTTTCTTTACTAAAAATCTTTGTGAAATCGTTAATCGGTTTTCTATTTTCAAAACTTTTTGCCACATTATTTACAATGGCCTCAAGATCAAACATGAGCTCCTCCACTGTGTCTGCTACAACTTCTGCTACTACTGGTCCGATGCTTCCACCACCTCCTCCAAGGATGCAATCTTCTTCACAACCTCAGGATATTATCCCTACTCGGAGTATTCAGGGATCTACTCCCATTTTAGCTTCTATTGATGAAATTCTAACCTTATTTGGAAGTGTGCAGGAACAAATGAGGCAGCAACAGGAAATAAACCAAATGCTGTTGAGGGAAATACAACTCCTGAAGTCTGGCTAGAGCAGATCGGCTGAGGATATCATCACTCCATTACAACCTAGAACTTTGAACTTCAGTTCGGCTGTGTACACTGAGGATAATAGGGGAAATATTGTGCTCAGTCTTCCTCAGAATCATACTCCTGAAATACCCTCCTCGGTCAGGATGTCAACCATGAGGAGCTCAGGATATGCTTCAGGATATGTGCAGAATCCTTCGACGGGTAACGTGTTAAATAATAATAATACTCATGCTGCTAACAATAGTGGATCTTTGCAGGATACAGGTGTAACTTCAGCATTTACTAGGGAGCTTCAGAAGTTGAAGGACATGATATCCACTGTACCTGGAGTGGTCCAGCCAATCCCGGAAGTGTCCCAAGACAGCCACAGGATATCTCGCTTTGCATATCCTATCTGTGATGCTGAGATTCCAAAGAGATTTCAAACCCCCAACATGAAGCTTTATGATGGAACAACGGATCCTGAAGAGCATATTGCCCAGTATAGGGAAAGAATGGAGATTAACCCTATCCCTCCAGAGCTCAAGGAAGCATGCTTGTGCAAGGGTTTTGGTTCTACCTTAACAGGATCAGCCTTGAAATGGCTCCTAAATGTTCCTCCTCATTCGATTACATCATTTGCTCACCTAGTGAATTTATTTAATAGTCAGTTTTCCTGTATTAGAAGCTTTGAAAAACTAACAAGAGACCTCTACAGGATAACACAGGGGCCTCAAGAATCCCTAAGGGATTATGTGAACAAGTTCAGCCAGGAATCCTTAGACATTCCGCATCTTAATGTTGCAACAGCTGTGCAAGCTTTCAAGATGGGGCTGCAAAAAGATTCTCAATTTTACCAAGACCTTGTAATGAACCCATGCAGGAACTTGGATGAAGCTCGAAACAGGGCCCTAAGATATATTCGATTGGAGGATGTCAGAAAGATGCAAGAGAGGATGAACTCATCCAACACCTATGAGTCAACTAACAGGAAGTCAGAATCCTCATTTAAGCCATATCGCCCTAAGCCATATGGTAGAAATGAAAACAAGAAAGTGAATGCTATCAAAGACGAGAATCCTGAAGAATATCCTGAGTTATCTGAATATTGCTTTTTTGTTAACATTCTTGAATTGATGTATGCCATGCAGGGTTTAGGAGACAAGGCTAGGTGGCCTCGAAAGAATCAACAAAAAGCTGATTGGAAAGATAAGTCAAAATGGTGTGCCTTCCACGAAGATTTCGGACATGTAACTGAGGATTGCATTGCTCTAAGGAAAGAAATAAGCTATCTTCTAAGCAAGGGATATCTGAAAGATCTCTTAGGAAGAAAGAAGAATAAGGGTCAGGATACTGAGAAGGATCCTGAGCGAGCAGCGTCACCTCCCGCGGATGCCAAGATAATCAACTTTATTTTGGGAGGATCCGACATTTGTGGGACTTCGTATTCGGCGGCGAAGAGGCATGCAAAAGAAGCTAAGGCCGAAAGGGGAGACAAACCTGTCAGGATGACTACCCTCACAACTGACAAAGTGATCACATTTGATGCTGATGACAGGGATACTGTCCAGGATCCTCATCATGATGCTCTGGTAATAACATTATATGTGGCTAACCATTTTGTACGCAGGATATTGGTTGATAATGGCAGCTCCGTCAACATAATCCAACTAGAGACTCTGAAGAGAATGAATGTATCTCTGATGGATATCACTTCGAAGTCCACCGTGCTTGTTGGGTTCAGTGGAGAGGCTAGGAACACAGTGGGAGAGATAAAGTTACCAGTATATGTTGAAGGAGTCAACTCGATACAACGTTTCTGTGTGATGGATTCTCTATCCTGCTACAACATCATATTGGGAAGACCATGGATTCACGATATGAAGGCTGTGCCATCAACATATCACCAATGCATCAAGATCCCTACCCCTTGGGGAGTTGTCAAGGTTGATAGTGATCAGCAAGAGGCGAAAGAATGCTACTCATCCTCGATGAAATCCTCAACCAAGCCTAGCACAGCATAGCAATTAAAGACACGGGCCCAGGATATCGTGGAAGATTCGGAGCAGGATGTGAAGAAAATTATCCTGGATCAGGATAATCCTGATATCTCGGTGCTCGTAGGAACCAATATCCCTCAGGATATTGAAGACCAGTTAACTAACTTTTTGAAATGCAGGATGTCAACGTTTGCATGGAAGCATGAGGATATGACAGGTATATCCAAAGACATTATCACTCACAAGCTTAGAATTGACAGATCATTCAAGCCTGTTCAGCAAAAAAGAAGGAAATTTGCTCCTGAGAGGAATACGATTATCCAAGAGGAAGTTGAAAGATTGTTGAAGTCCAGGATGATCAGGGAAGTCAAGTTTCCAAGATGGCTAGCAAACGTAGTCGTGGTACAGAAGAAAAATGGGAAATGGAGAGTCTGTGTAGACTATACAGACTTGAACAAGGCTTGTCCTAAAGACCCATTTCCTCTTCCTCACATTGATGCAATGGTGGATGCTACTGCCGGGCATGAAATGTTGACCTTCATGGATGCATCCTCAGGATTTCAGCAGATTCAAATGGAGACTTCTGACCAGGAGGATACTGCCTTCATGACACCAACAGGTACCTATTGTTATACGGCTATGCCTTTTGGTTTGAAAAATGCAGGTGCAACATACCAGAGATTGGTAAACATGATGTTCAAAGACAAGCTGGGGGACACCATGGAGGTATACATTGACGATATGGTGGTAAAATCAAGGAAGGCTCAGGATCATCTCCAGGATATTAAAGGAGCATTTGATATCCTGGATCAATATAACATGAAGCTAAATCCTGCTAAGTGTCATTTCGGAGTGGGGGCAGGAAAATTTCTAGGATATATGGTGACCAAAAGAGGAATAGAGGCGAGCCCGGAGCAGATTAAAGCCATTTTGGATATTAAATCACCCTCAAATATGAAGGATGTTCAACGATTAACAGGGCGAGTGGCAACATTAAACAGATTTATTTCAAGATCCTCAGAGAAATGCAAAGAGTTTTATGATATCCTGAAGAAGAATAAGAAATTCGAATGGGGTGAGAAGCATGAAGCAGCCCTGCTGGATTTGAAGCAATATCTCTCAACTGCACCTCTACTGATGAAGCCTGAGAATGGTGAACCACTATCCCTATACCTCGCAGTATCAGGGAATGCTGTAAGTGCCGTCCTTATAAAGGATCATGAAGGTCAGCAATATCCTATTTATTATGTTAGTAAAAGTTTGTTAAATGCTGAAACTAGGTATTCTCATTTAGAAAAATTGATACTAGCATTAGTTATGGCATCAACGAAGCTTAGACATTACTTTGAGACACATAGGATTCATGTTAAAACAAATTATCCTTTCAAAAATGTGCTTTGGAAACCAGAGATGTCAGGCAGGATGGCCAAGTGGTCAGTAAAGTTGAGTGCTTATGATTTAGTATATGAACCTAGAAATGCCATAAAGTCTCAGGCTTTAGCTGACTTTGTGGCTGATTTCAGTAGTGACATTCAAGATGAGGTAGACCTAGAAGTCCAACAGTTAGGAGAATCCTCAGGATCCTGGACGTTATATACTGATGGTGCATCTAATGTAAGAGGAGTAGGATTGGGAATACTACTAAAATCGCCACAGGGGGACATATTACCCCAGGCTATTAGGTGTGAATTCCCTGCTACTAATAATGAAGCAGAGTATGAGGCTTTAATTGCAGGATTAGAGTTGGCTAAGAATATGAGTATCAAGAATTTGCAAGTATATGTTGACTCCTTGTTAATTACTAACCATTTTAATGGATCCTATGCAGTTAAGGGTGAGAAATTAATCAAATACCTCGATATTCTCAAAAAATTAGCAGGATATTTCGATGTTTTTACACTTGAACAGGTACCAAGGGAGGATAATGCTGAAGCAGATGCCTTAGCAAATCTGGGATCATCGATCAGGATACCAGAAGGGACCCAAATACCAATATTACATATCTTGTATCCTGCAATGAATCCTCAGGATAAAGAAGTAGCGGGTATTCAGGATCCTGGAGCAGAGTATCCTGAAAAGGATCCTAAATCCTGGACGGCTCCAATCATGAGATATCTCAAGGAAGGACACATCCCCGGAGATGAAAATCCTAAGGCATTTAGGATGAAGGTATCACGATTCACTATTATAAATAATGTTTTATACAAGAAATCTCTTGCAGGACCGTATTTGAGGTGCTTGGAGGATCCTGAAGCCAAAGAAGTACTTCAGGATATACATGAAGGGGATTGTGGTAACCACACTGGGGGCATATCATTGTTCTCGAAAGTATTAAGGACATGATATTATTGGCCAACGATGAGGAAAGATGCTGCAGAATATGCTCGAAGATGTGATGCATGTCAAAGGCATAGTAACATACTACATCAACCAGCTGAACCACTATATCCTGTAGCTTTCCCTTGGCCATTCATGAAATGGGGGATGGATATAGTAGGGAAGTTACCGAAAGCTCTGGGAGGAAAAGTCTTTATGCTAGCAATGACAGATTATTTCTCTAAGTGGGTTGAAGCTGAAGCATTTGTTCAAGTTAGAGACCAAGAAGTAGTATCCTTCATAAAGAGGAATATCCTGACCAGGTTTGGGGTACCAGCTGAAATCATTTGTGATAATGGGTCCCAGTTTATAAGCAAACGGACTACTGACTTCTGCAAGAGTTGGGGAATCAAAATGATCACGTCTACTCCGGTACATCCTCAAGCGAATGGACAAGCTGAATCCTCGAACAAGATAATTGTCAATAACTTAAAGAAGAGACTTGGAGCCAAAAAAGGAAGATGGGCAGAAGAATTACCCTTTGTTTTGTGGGCTGATAGGACAACGGTAAAGAATGCAACCGGCCAAACCCCATTTGCCTTGGTATTTGGAGCAGAAGCAGTGATTCCAACGGAAATGGCAATACCTACTGCAGGATCTATCCTTCAGGATCCTGAACAGAATCCTGAAGCCTTATGTCGAGATTTGGATACTATAGATGAAAAGAGAGATGCAGCAAGGCTAAGGATGGCAGCATATCAACAAAGAATATCCAGAGCATATAACAAGAATATAAGGACTAGGAGATTTCGAGTTGGTGATTGGGTGCTAAGAAAGGCTTTTCAAAATACCACTAATCCCGCCGACGGCAAGCTAGCTCCAAAATGGGAAGGACCATATGAAGTTGAGTCAGAAGCAGGGAAAGGAGCATATAGACTCAAGAATATGGAAGGGGATATGCTACCGGGATCCTGGAATGCAATCCACTTAAAGCTCTATTTCAAGTAAGAATAGAATTTTATTTCTGTCTCAAAAGGGTATGTATTCTATCTCTTTTAAATATATTTGTTTATTATCTTGAATCCAATACTGACTTAAGCATCGGAGGGGTGTTAGCCAAGCTAACACCCACCTTACTTTACAATTGTTTTGCAGCATATGTTTCAGGATATAGCTCCAGGATATGCACTCAGGATAAATCGAAAGATTAGAGGATTGGCCCATTCTCTCACGTTTAAGGGATCCTGATCCCTTCAAAGGTTTAAAGGTATTCACCTTTCTTTCGAATTGGGTTTAAACACCTCGCCTGGAGCGCAAGTTATCTAGGTATAGTTCAAGGTAGCGGGACCAGTTCATGTAAAAGTGGCTGACAATTTCGTTACTGTTGGCTATATCCTGGATCCTGAAGGTATATGAGGATTGATCACCCTCTCTCACGAAAGGGTATTTTCATACTCTCTAAGGTTTAAAGGTTTCCACCTTTCTAAGATTTGGAGTTTATACACTCTCGCCTGTAAGCGCATAAAACTCAGGGTTTATCCCTAGGATATCTGGGTTTATCCCCAGGATATCAGGATTTATCCCCAGGATATTAAGGGTTATCCCTAGTGTGCTAAGGATTCATTTCAGGATATCAAGGGTTTTGCCTCGGGATGTTCGGAATTTATTCAAGCCAAAGTGTGAATACATTTGCATTTCTGTGTTGTACACAGGGGACATACATTATACTATTCAAAGGATGGATCCAAGTTTATAAGTATGCACTGGGGACATTCCTAAGGTGGAAGATTGGAATTGATTCTCTAAGAGTCTTTGGTATGATCTCTCATTTTTTCAAATGACTTAAGTTTTTAAGTTATATGACAATATCCTGACTAGGATATCACTTAGGATATTTGTCAGGATATTCTCAGAATGTGTTCCCATAATATTCCCGAGAATGTTCAAACAAAACAATTTTCATAAGTAAAATTTGTACACTAATAACAACAATGGTAAGGTCAAAAGGAAGGTTATATTATTAACATAGCAAAAGTTTGTGCTTTTGGTTTCATCTCAAACCGAGATCCATCCACCAAAAGCACAATTAGTCTTCAAACATATTTACCCAACAGTTGAAGGTTTCATCTCAAACCGAGACCCATCCACCTCCAACTGTTGTATTGTTCAAAAAGCATGCAGGAAATGTAAATTGTTCAGGTGCAGAAAAGTAAAGTGCGGAAAAAGTAAATTGTTTAGGGGATTACAGACCAACATTCAAATTTCAAAAGGTGGGCTCCGGCCTTGGCACGTATATCCATCATTGCCCACCTGAATGCCCTCACACAGCGGCATCTTCTCCAACCTTCTCTGCCTTCTCAGCTTCAGCATCCTGAGCAGCATCCTCACTAGCATCCTCTCCAGCATCCTTCTTATCTCCAGCCTTGTCTACCACCTCTGCTGACTTAGGGGATTCTCCGGCTTCGGCAGGAAGCGGCACGACTTTGCCTCCAAGCTCCTTCAGTTCGGCCACCCAGGATTCAACCGGCCAGGATGGGCATACAAGGCCTGTCTCCTTGGCCTCATAGGCCATCTTGATGCGAGCTTGTAGTAGGGAGACGATAGCAGAGGCTTTGATTCCTTCCCGGAAAGAAACCATGGCCTGTTCGTGATCCATTTGGACAGTGGCAAGTTTGAGCTCAGCATCTTGGGTGACCTTCTTCAGCATGCCCTCGTAGTGCCGGGTCTTTGCTTCAGCAATGGCACCTTGGTCGGCAACGGTGCTTTCGAGCTGTTTGATCCTGGCTTCATGGAGTACAGCAGTACCACAAGCATCGTTGTACAGGTGGAGCAAATGCTGGAGGCCCTGCACATCAAGTTCAGGTATGAGTTAGAATATATTAATCAGGATATCCTATTAGGATATATGTAGCAGGATATTACCTTGTTGAGGAAGGATGTCATTGGCTCTAAGGAGTCGGAAAAGCTGAGTTCATCGTAGGAGAACCCTTCTGGACCTGGAGCATTGACTTCAGGACGTTTCCTCTTTTTTGCTGTGGAAGCACGAGTCCTCGGATTAGCCTTAGGAGCCGGGAGCTGCTTGGAGCTGGTGGTTGCAGGGGTCTCTTTCTTGACCATGACTGGGGTAGGATAGCTGTCAAGTTCATCAAGGTCTAGGTAGACTGGAACCTTGCTGGAGTCTGCATACAGGGAGTAAAATTTTTCCTAAGTATATCAAATAAAGACATGTATGTACAGGATATTTTGCAGGATCCTTACCAGACATGTTTGCACTAGAAAGAGGACTTGGAGATGGTGGAGACGGGTTGAAACTTCTTTCAGCCTCTGGAAGGAGTCTGATAGCGTCAATCCTTTTTTGTGAATCAACAAGGGGAGGTGCAATCTTCCTAAAATCAGCTGCGTGCAAAACAGAAAAAAGAAAGTTGATCAGTTCAGGATATGGAACAGGATAAGACGCAGGATCTTCCTTAAACCCTAAATCCTACCCTTTTTCAACCATTTCACTGGATATTCCGTTCCACCAGGGATTGAGTCTCTTTTTACAAAGAAGAACTTAGATTGCCAATTATCCTCGTTCCTGGTGGCACGAAGTATCAGCGGGTCACCGGAGGTGGAATAAAACAAAAATCTACATGATCCGTGGCATCTAAGCTTGTAAGCTAGGGGGAGATCATGAACAGAAAGATCAGGGATGTGGTTTTTCTTGATCTGATCAAGAACGGACAGAACACGCCAAAGCATTGGCATTGTTTGACTGAAAGAGATTTTTGTAATCTTGAAGAATTCGGTGATGAAGTCTGGAAAGGGGAACTATAACCCTAAGGTGAAGGGAAAGGTACTAAAGCACAACCACTCATTGGAGACCATATCCGACCGGATTTCCCGGTCGAACGGCCGGAATATCGTTCCTTTCGGAAATATACCGGAGGATTTCAAAGCCGACAAGTGGGCACTATCAAAAGAACATATCTCTTTCTCCGGTTCTTGGAGAAGATTCTGCTGGATGAATGTGGGAGCCGAATCACCAGAACTGGATCTTGTATGTCTCGGCATTTGATCGCCTGAATTTTTGACCGGAAAAGGAGGGTGAAGATGAAGATTAGAGAGAGAATGTTTACCTTTTTCCTTATCGGTAGTGATTAAAAAAGAGATGAGGATGAGAAGATATAAGGTGCAATGAGTAAATATAGGCTGAGTAAGTTGCAAACGGTCACATCATTGGTCTTATCTCTTAATTGCCTCGATCTCTGTGAAAAATGTAACCGTTAGTGGCAGGATACTAAACGTTAACATTTTTGGGGACAATTGTTATGGGTGAAATTCTGAGCCCATATCCTGAGAAATATCTTGGGTTATATCTTGGTTATATGATATCTGTTCACGTCCGGGATGCTGATTCAGGATATTGGTAACATCCTGAATGGTATCCTCAGGATCACTAACGGATTATGTGCAGGTACGTGGGTTAGAAGCTAGCAACGTTCACAAGGACTCATTCCACGGAAGACTCGGTCCAAGTCGTTCAAATAAAGACGTTGAAGCCGCATTACTCGGTCTACAACGTTTACAATGGAATATTCGGAGCATCCCATATTTATAGGAATTTTCGTTCGTAATTCGTTACTATAAATAGGTGGGTATACCAGATCGAATAGGACATCACATCAACACTCATTACACTCTTACACTTGTTCTCTAGCAATTTTCACTTCCGCACAAAAGCATTGTAACACTTAGGGATCTGGTCAATATCCTGCACTGTATCCTGAAGTTTAAAGCAATAAGAAGAACAAGGCAGCTGCGATTGTCAGCTCCCGAGGTTTTATGCCGGCGATCTAGATTGATCAAGGGCTTTCCTCGTATATCTCGTGTCACCCCCTTTACTTTTTGCTCATTGTTTGATCGTAGATACATCTCAATATCCTGAGCCGTATCCTGAATACTGTTTTTCCAAACAACTTAACCAGCATATTTTCAATACACTCTTTAGCACACTACCTCACTTAACTAATTTGATCACTTAATTGCTTCGTTAATTTTTGACCAAAACAATGAACATCGATTAACTTCAAGAAAGAACTATTATTGCTATTTAGATACATATCTGTAAAAGTATTGTTTTCTTCAAATTAACAATGTGTAAGTTTAAAATTATTACTAATAATGAAAAAAAGTATAGACATAAAACAAAACTACAAACAATAAGCAAATTTCAATAACCTATTTTCTTTGATGGAAAATTTTAATCAGATTCTTATCCAATAATCACGGTTTCAAATGAAAAATGAAATTTAAAAACATAAAAAAGTGGGTAAATCTTGTAAACATAAGATAAACATTGAAGTCAGCAAGATATCACCATCAAAATTGGGTCTCACAGTTGAATGTACAGGCGAACATTGAATCTTGATTTGTAATGCATAACAAAAAGAATAAAAAGTATGAATAGCAGGATTAAAGATGAAAGCCATACCTTTTTCGGTTGATTGTAGTGTAGAACACGGATGAACTTGTAAACCCTACAAAAATGGCGGTTAGGAAGAGACAACCGAGAGAAGAAGTTTGATGGGTAATGATGTTCTTTGTGATATGATGGTTATTTTTTCGGTTGCATCAATTTTGAAGTGAATATAATACAATTACACATTCACCCCTTAGTGATTTCTAATAGTTACACAAATACACTTACAAATAGTGGAATATAACACTTAAACTACTAAATTACTTTAAAATAATAGTTCAATGAAAAGTATATAATTTGTAATATTTATATTTCAATAATAGTTTACAAATTGTTTAAACGATTGAAAAATATGGTAGGTATACTTAAATAATTTAATTTAAAAGTAAGAAACAATAATAATGAATGAAGATCTAAAATCAAATCAAGTATTTATATAAAAAAGAAACTTCAAAACTTACAATTTGAAAATAAACTTTAAATTTTCAACTACAATTTCCCAAATATTTCTTTGTAAACAACATTTGCAGTTTTATTTGTTGGCCTTCCATCTTTGTCAAATATTAAAAGCTTCACGCCATCACAGGTCTTTACACTCGACAACGCAACATAAAGCTGACCATGTGAGAAAACGGGGTCTCTTAGGTATAGACTAAATCTGGAAAGAGATTGTCCTTGACTTTTGTTAATAGTCAAGGCAAAACATACGGTTATTGGAAACTGCCTTCGTTGATACTTGAAGGGTATTTTCTTGTCCGACGGTATCATGCTAATTCTGGGAATGTAAGTTCTTGAACCAACATTACCTCCCGATAGTATCTCAGCCTCGATAACTCGTTTACCAAGACGTGTAATCTGAAGACGCGTACCATTGCATAAACCATTTTGCTGATCAATGTTCCTTAAAAGCATGACTGGAACACCCAACTTTAACACTAATCTATGATTTGGTAATCCAGAAACCATGACACTATTTAACACATCAGGATTATACAAATCTTGGTGTAATGGATCATTAATTTCCTCAGTTGGGCATATACTATCTGAGCTAAGATACTCTACTTCTTCACCGGGAAATAATGCAAGCAAACGATCATTGATACCATGTACAACTTCATTTTTATGAGCAAGTATGGCTCTTTTCGAAAAGTAGTCACGATCTTTAAAACGGTCAAGAGCTGACGGATATACAAAGTCAATCAAGCTTTGAATTGGTTCAGTTGAATAAGTTATTAAAAGATCGTTTGGTATTTCTATAGTTGACTAGCCATCGTTACCATCACCAAGATTGCCTTCACCAATTTCAAGAAGCCATTTCACAAAATCGTTAATCTCATCAATGTTTGAACTACTGGTTCCAACAGATAAACGTATATTCCTGGTCAATTTTAAAACCTTGCAAGTGGACCAAATGTAAGATGAACATAAAGAGGCGTGTACGATGTCTTGGCTGCTCCCATTTTGTACAACCGGTAGGATTTGCCTAAAGTCACCACCAAAAACAATAGCCTTTCCACCAAATGGAAGTTCATAATTTCGTGAATCAGAGACACTCAAAACATCTTCCAAGGTATGGTCAAGAACCTCAAAAGCATGTTTGTGTACCATCGGTGCCTCATCCCAAATAATCAACTTGGCTTCGTTTAGAAGATTAGCGATTTCAGAATTAGGCTTGATATGGCAAAAGGAATCTTCATTAAGATTAATCAGAATATGAAATCTTGAATGGGCGGTACGGCCTCGTGACAACAACAATGATGCAATCCTGCTTGAAGCAACATTAATAACAATATGTCCATTGCATCTTATGGAAGCAGCTAAAGTTTTCCACGGAAATGTCTTACCTGTACCACCGTAACCGTACACAAAAAAAACCCACCTTTCCCACGTCCAACATCAGCCATAATCTCGTTATACACTGCTCTTTGATCATCATTTAAAGAATTATGAAGCTTATTGAAATCAGCCCTAACTTCATCCTTGTCCCAAGAAAGCTCCTCATTTATCAGACGGTTGGTCTCGTATACAGTGGAATCTTCTTCTGGAACAGGCATTGGTGAGAATCTATGCAACCTGGATCCATTACGAATAAGATAGTTTTCGATTTTAGACAACGTTATATTCTTTAAATGCTCATCGGAAACAACAAAGCCTACAATAAAAAGTAAATTTAATTAATTTAAGAACACACTTTGTTAATATAAGCATAACTGAATAACAAAAAACAAAAGATTTTATGTCACAAAAAATATTAGAAAATTTAAAAAAAATACCACTAAACCCAGAATCCTTCCGCATATTGTATAAAATGTCCTCGAACAAAAACTCCCACGTCTTCTCCCAAACAACTTCTGGTCTTGAAAGCGTATTAGACAGAAGAAGTGTACCGAACAATAAACGGAGATAATGACCATTTCCTGTAAAACTGGCTTCTTTAATACACTCAATGTATTCGTTGTCATCTTCTAAAAGGCCACGTGCATAACATGCATCCCTAAAAGTAGGATAAACAACACCCTCATAGGTTCTAATTTCTTTAAACGATCATGGACCCTTGACCTTGGTTAGAAGAATTCTAAGGTAATAAGCCTCACCAAGGGAAGGAGACACAGAATAGATTCTCCCAACCACAACATAATTTTTACGTGGCTGCCAGCAACGATCCTGTAACTTCCAAACATACTTTGATGATGGAAACTCAACATAAGTAAGTTTCCTTGCTTCAGGTTTGGAATTGTTCATGTTCATCCACTCCAGAAAAAATAGAAGAATTAACCTGAAGTTTGTTTAGGACATCTTCAATATCATCTTCACCACTGAATACTACATTTTGCTGGTCTGGAAGATGAAATGGTAACCTCATAACAGGCGGATACCTATAGTGAACGTCACATGCAAATATTCTTCAGCTGGCTTCACATGCGGAAACATATCTAGCCTCGTAATATTCTTTTATTTCATATTTGGGTATCTCCTCCTCAATTCCTCTGTCTAAATCTATAACAGCAACAGTGGCTCTGTCTGGTCCTTTATTAATGCATTTAAACAAATACTTAATTGAACCTGCCTGATTGCACCACTCCACATTAATGTGCACCTGATATCTTCTAAGAAGCCTTTTGTTATATGGAACGATGCTCCTGTTGTCCAATGTGACACCCTTCTTCATAACTGTGTGACTGTCATCTCTTCGCCTATAAAGGGGAAATCCATCTGAATCAACAGAAGTAGCCTCCAAAAACTTCATTGGAAAATTCTTACAAGAACGGTTGCCTACCATGCATGGACATTTCAAGTTAGCCTGTCCACATGGACCTTGAATCATGAACTCACACACCAGAGAATATAATTCAGGATCTTCATTCTTATCAGGAATCTCAGCTGAGATAAAAGGGTCGATATGTTCAACAGTAGGAACCTTATGATCAGCTTTCATAAAAAAACATAAATGCACATGTGGCAGACCACGCTTCTGAAATTCGACGGTGTAAACAACTGTAGAAGAAAAAAGATCAACAAATACACATAAAATAAGTGTAAAAAAAATAATCCACATATCCGCATTAATATCGCCAAGAGTTTTTTTTTCTTCAGGTCTTTTATCAATGCATCAAGCTTCATCTTAAACAATCGACAAAGTATGGCGGGTCTGTCTTCAGGCTTAACTAATGAGTCACTAATAAACCTTACCATCTCGGGCCATTTCGGATTACATGTAATAGTTATAAAAAAAATCAGGATACCCATAAGTCCTACATAAAGCCATAGCATCCAGGTAATTTTGCATCATATAGCGAGCTCCACTAGTAAATGACGAAGGTAATATGACAGGTTTTCCAGTATGAGACAAATCACTCTGCCCAACTTGCTGAACATTTTTTAGACTGTTAAACGATTCGCATCTTAATTTTGTTTGCTGAAATCGTATGTAGTTTAGCCTCTTGCTTTCGATCATTGTGTATGCGTCGACTATAAACTGCTGATACAACCTCCCCGCATTAAGGATTAGAGAGAACTTGTTGTCCCTATCCTGCATCCTATAAGCAAAGAACTCTCTCATCGTGCAATTTGGACGTGTCTTCTTTGTGTTTGGACCAAAATCCCTATAAGGAATGTTAATCCTATAGCCATCATCTCCACACGGAAAAAGAATTGGATATTGTAAAGCAAGGTATGACGGATGTAACTCGCTAATACGTTTAAGCACTCCTGACTGCTCTTCGACAATAATATCACGTTGTTTCACGCTTTGATTTTCATCGCCAACAATTAAAGCAGCAACTTCGGATGACGTGGGTAAATTGTAAGTCCTGTCATCTCGATCTCTCTGATAAATCAACCGAAGCCTAAGAGAAACATTAGGTTTCTCATGAAGATGGTTTCAAACCATCCGATATGTTTTTACCAACATATTTTTTGAATCTAACATGTCGGTAAGATACTTTATGAATTTATCGTCAAGCTCTTTTGCTCTGGAAGATGACTGAGTTGTTGAATCCCTGGTAGAAAAATTAAAGATATTTAATAATAAGTAGAATATAGGCAAAATAATTTATTAGGAACAAACAAAGGATTATATATATAGGTGCTGAAAAAAAGTAACATACCCAAATAAGGTTTTCCTATTGGAAAGTTCATTCTCAGTATCGTAAATATAACGTTGTGAAAACTTTGGTTGGTCTCCAGGTTTAGGAAGAAGGTTACCCAAACTATATGCATTCTGACCGCTGATTCTATAAACAAAAGGAGCATTACCTTTGTTTATCATAGTATCCACTTTTCCTCCCATAGAAGTAAAGGAAAACATTGAATTGTAACGTCGAATGTTCTTTAAGAAAAACTTGCTATCTTAAAGATCGAAAAAGCATCTGGTAAGATGGGTCAGATTCTTTATAATCAGGTAAGTCAACTTTACCATAACCACAACACAAGCCATATGTTCGCTTTTCAAGTGTAATGCGACCCCTTCCAGCTTTAGTTGGCCATAACTTTGCAAAGCATAACCCACAACAAAGAGATTGGTCGCCATGGTCAAGGTAATCTGCACAGTTTAACACAAACTTAAGACTTAAGAATGTAAAAAAATAATGATTATAATTTTTTTAGGTTACTTGTAGATGTGCCTTTGCTGACGTCTTTAATCACTTGTTGAACACGATTTTCATCGTCAGAATCAAGATCAGTCATTCGTATGGGTTCTATTTCAATTGGTTTATGAGTAAGCTTACGCCTTCCAGAAGACATCCTTTTTACCGAAGACGTTTCCCTCGTCAAAGATGTTGCATTGCGTTTACTAACAATCTGCGGAGTAATAGAATAGCAATCGGTCAGTGGTAAAGTAGATGACGTTGCAATATTCTCTGTTATAACAAATAAAACATGATTTAAGAATAAGTATATAAATTGTAGCAAAAAAATATATAAACATATATAATTTAAAAATATACCTAGAGAAATACGATTCAAAGAAGACATAGCATTAGTAAAATGTGAGACATTAGGAATTTCCGAACGTATATTTGTCATACAAGAAGTAGGTGTTATGTTTTCTTTGTTTGCATTATTTGTACTTCGCGTTAATGTAGAAGACTCTTGCAATATGACATTGGTCTTCCTATTCAACCTTAAAACCGATCCAGATGAAGACGTCACCGTTCTTGAAGAATTGAAATTATTTCCTACCAAAAAAAGAAGACAAATATCATATTACAAATTACCATTCAAACAAAAGGGTATTGACATATATCAGAATGATAAAAAAAATTATCAAACATCATGCATTAATAACCTTTTTTTTGTAAACAAACCTGGTATTATGTTTGATACATTTGACAACGGTGTACGCTTGGATGTTGTATAATGGTCTTGCACCGCTTTTCCGTTCTTCTTCATAGTAGAAGGTGTTATAATGGAAGTTCCTCCGTTACCGGAATAATTTAAACGATTGCCTAATACAAAATAAACAATCATTATTGTAAGTAAAACATATAATACAACCACTTTTGTATAAGGTGTAAAACAATATTGTTGTACTAATAACATGGTTTTACGTAAAAGTAAACTTACTTAAAGGAATAACAGGTGAACAATTTGTAGGCAAGCTTGTCATTGAAGAATTGGGTGTTATATTTTCTTTGTTGTTTAAAACGATCTGTGTTGCTGATGAAGACGTTGAATCCCCTTTTGAAGGAATACATTTTCGAGTAATCTTTGATCTCTTACTATCAAGATAGAGTTTTCTTAACCATAACCAACAATATAAAGATAGCCACTTTAGATAGCCAACAACTCTCCATCTCCAGTATGAGATACATTATATAATGGCTATCTTTGGCTATCTATCAACGCCACTTCATCAATACATTATAATATAAAGATATTCCCGGATGATTCAACAATATAAAGATAGCCACTTCATCACCACCAAAGTGTTAACACAACCATAACCAACAATATAAAGATAGCCACTTTAGATAGCCAACTGACGTGGCTATCTAAATACATTATATTGTTAGGCCCAAAGCTTTGCGTCACTTTAGATATATTGTTGGTTATTAGTTTTCACTTCATCAGCTTTGCGTCAGTCTCCACCGTAACCATAACCAACAATATAAAGATAGCCACTTTAGATAGCCACTTCATCACCACCATCGCATCAACTCCAATCACCGAAAACCAGCAACTCTCCATCTCCAGTCGTCTATCAACTATCCAGAACCCGGTCGTCTTCCTCACACCGCCTCCACTTCAACGTCCGATCACGGTCACCTTCGCTGTCATCTCCCTCTCCATCATCATTAACTTACACCTCCGGTCATCTTCTCCATCAAACATCGTCGTTGGACCTGCAACTACCACCTGACATCACTTTGGTTTTGGTCTGTTGCCGAGAACGGAAGAGATAAGGGTGTGACAGCTGGACGTTATTTAGGGTTTTGCTGGGTTCGATTGAAGAAGAAGACGACAATCTGTGGTTTCTTTTAATTGATATTAAATAATTAATAATAATAATTATCAATCATTAGGTTATCTTTAGTCAATCATTGTTTTTTATAATAATAATAATAATAATAATAATAATAAGTATGCTTTTTATAAACTATTAAAAAAAATTGTTTAAATTATTAAAAAAAAAGGGGAGAAAAAGTTTGTTTGGGTGTGAAAAGTTTGACAGGTTTTGAGGTGCGGTTCAGAAAGCAGAGATGGTGGTGTCTACTCGCATGAGCAACAGAAAGCTTCTGGATGCTATAAAAGGGATTCCAGACCAGGCGAACTGTAGTTGGTTTCGCAATGTTAATCAGATATTAGTGACAACCGACTGCGGCTATTACAAAATGAAGTCAGATGAGCTAATCTCACTCATCAAATCATATGCCAATGCTGACAAGCAGTCTACTCAAGGGAACACATCTGCTGCTATTTGCTCATCCACACAAAATTCAGTATTTATGTTTAACAAACCCCTGGCTCAAGAAGTTACTCGTGATCGTGAAGAGATACTTTCTGTCTTTTGCACTCCTGAGTGTAGAGAAAGAAATGAGGCATATCGGTTACACAACGCTGAGTTGATTCAAGACTACAACGACATAAAAAATAAAAATTTTACTTTATCAAAGAATGAAAAGCTTTATAAAGATAAAATTGAAGCTCAGCGAAAAGACATCATCAAACTCAAAGATGATGTAAGTGTAAAAACAACCCAACTCTTATATGTTCAGGAAAAATTATGCATTGTGACTAAAGAACTGGAAGATATCAGAGATAGATATCAAATAAATGAACTCAATATTAAGAAATTTGATTCTTCCAGCAAACTAGTTAAGAATTTGTGTGATCAACAACTTGCATATAAGAAAAGAAAGGGTGTGGATTGGGTTACAATCAGGCTCCTCCTCCTTACAATGACAATTACACATACTTACCTATGACTGAGGAGGAATTGATGAATGAGGACAAGATGGCTTACGGTCCAAATTTTTATAAACAGACCGAGATCTCGGTTGCGACTCGGAACCATGGTTGCGACTCGAGACTGAAAATTGATGAGTCGAGACCGTGAAAAAATTGATGAATCGAGACCAAATTTTTGAAGACTCGGGACCTCAGTCGAGACAGTGGTTGCGACTCGAGACCGACACTCGAAATGATGGCTGAAGGTTGCGACTCGAGACAGCTGGGGAAGAAGATGACTCGAGACCTTGAAAGCAGACGATGTGAGTCGAGACCGCTGAGTTCAAACTGTGATGACTCGAGATCGTGAAATGGTGAAGAGTCGAGACCTCTGTTTCCTTAAAAATTGCACTCGAAAACAGTTATCACTTGAAATCTTATGACTCGAAACCGGTGAAAGGTCCTTTACTCGTATTTGATCAAGGAAGTTGAAAAGTATTTTGAATTTCCCTTTTTTTAATAAGGAAACAAATAAGTAAACTAATCAACCAGATTTTTCGAAAATGTTGGGATTGATTAAATCCTTTTTCAAACTTATAAAAAATTTCAAATCTTAACAACCTCAAAAAAAATCAAAACACCAAAATATAGTGACTTTTTGATAAAATTTCGATGAATACTACGAAGAACACGAAGAACGCGATGAATGTTCTTGATGATTTTCAACAAAAATTTCAAAATCTTGAATCTTTGATATCACACCGAGCCTAGAAACAGGTTCTAATGGCTCTGATACCACTTGTAAGTCCCGTGAAACGGATCTTTCAATGATATCAAACAACACCAAGTTTGTGCGGAATCCAAACTTGATGTGATTCAAGAATAAACACGAAAAATATGAAATACGAAGAACACAACGAATCACCTTTAAACACTTGCACACGATTCTATTACTATCAACTAGCAAAACCGTCTAGTACAAGTGCTCACAAACAATCGCCTTCCTCTATCTCTCTTTAGGAATTCTATAACAATGAGGTTCCAACCCAAAACAAGTTAAAAACTTGTTTATATACTAACTCAAGCCCAATTCCCTATATGGGCTCCCCTTGGGCCTGCTTGGCCCACATGGCCTAAAGCTTGGCCCAAGTGACCTATAAAGGTCCAAAACCTAATATAAACTAACCCGGTAAGGCACAGTTCGTAACCATAACCCGTTGTGTTAACTTGATGCGTCAGTCTCACACTTTGGGCCTAACAATATAATGTATTTAGATATATTGTTGGTTATGGTTAAGAAAACTCTATCAAAGTACGCTATATTGTTGGTTATGGTTATGGTTATGGTTACGGTGGATCCTACCAAAGCTGATGAAGTGAAAACTGACGTGAACAACGCTCAAAGTATGCAAGCTGAACAATCTGAGCCTTCTGTCAGTGATGAAAAGGTTCAGATCAAGCAACAAGAGCCAAAGCGAGCAGGTAAAGGACGCGGAAATAAGAAGCCTAAACATCAAAGACGATTAGGCTCTCCACAGTCCTCAACGGGCAGCAATAATCCTCAAAAGGCCCGTGATGTGAAAAATGCTTTTGTTAAGCCAGTCTGTAATGGAAAATGTGAGAAATATGCATTTGACTGTGCTAACAAGGGTTTCAGAAAGACTGGTGAGATTTCTGAACAAGACTTGCAGCTAAGGAAAACAAGAAGAATCAAAGGAAATCTCCACTACAAAAGGCCCCTGCAAACGACAAGTATAGGCATCCAAATTCGTCATCGTCTGCAGGAAATGTGCAACAAAATCAAGCACAGAAAGGACCGGTTCGTCCTTCAGGGCATGCAAGAGCAAATCCAGCTGATCAGAATGCTTTCTACATGAAGAGACAAACATGCTTCAATTGCGGCATTGCTGGTCACATTGCTCGAAACTGCACACATCGTCCCTATATACCCTATCATGTGCAAAATCAGAGTGTTACACCAAAGGATAAATACCATTCTAAGCCAATGAAGGTATCTTCACCTAAGGAAATGAAGAATGTGAATCCCAAGGTTAAACCTTCTGATGGGGATTGGAATGTTCCTAAAAACAAACGGAAGGCTGCTCAGGAACAAAAATGTTTTTTCTAAAACTAACAAACCTGAAACAGTTAAAGTTGCTCAACCAACGGCAACAAAAATGTTTGTTAAACCGAAACAGATTTGGAAACCCAAATCTAAAGCAGCAACGTCTCCAATCCTTGAAATTAAAGGGGACTTGTGTTTGAAAGAAGTGTCTTATTTTGATGCTTCAGGTTATCCCAGGACCACGATGGCCTGGGTACCCATGTCTTACTAACCTCCTTACTTTTCAGGAACAACCAAGGAGGAGTTGTTGACAATCTCTGGAATGTTGATAGCGGTTGTTCCAGAGATAAAAAACGGGTAACATTTCACTGTTGCAAAAAGTTCAAATTTTTTTACAGATGGTATGTTTCCTTTGGAGGAGATAACAGAAGTAAGATAATGATCAGCAAAAGGTATCGTTTAAATTTAGTACTTTGATTTGAATTTGATTAGTCTTCAATCTAATGACGGAACGGTTAAGCAAAAATATTTTTTTCTCTTTTTTAGTTCATTACTTTGTATATAAATTGTCCTTTCTCTAGTAAATGGTAAATTTGCGCAAAAATACAAGATTTATGCACAAATTTAGGGGGGGAGAGGAACATATAGATAGATATAGAGTTTAGGAGGAAAAAACTCAGAAAAAGAAAAACACAAAAAGAGTTTGCTGTATATATATGCATTGTTTTAGGGGGAGAAAATGAGAAAAATACAAAAACATTAGAAAATGAAAAAGCGAAAAAGAAAGATTGCATGATATGGGAACTGAAATAAATGTTCGTGTTAAAGGGTTTGACTAACACATGTAAGGTGCCATAGCTGAAAAGACTAGGATCTACTGGGATATGTTGATAGGCTTGACGCTCAACATGATAAAAGATACTAAGTGATATAAACATAACGAACTATGTACCATGTGGGTAACATACCAACGGCGTATGATTTTATGGTCTTAAATCTTGCGTTGATAGATAGCCAACATCTGAGGTTTCGGGTCTTTATATTGTTGAATCATCCGGGAATATCTTGGTTGTCCTTCTGTTCAGAACTAAAATTGTACATGAACCCAGGAAAGAAAGTCACTTGGAATTAGCTCATTTCTATTTGAATGTCTTTATGTTGTCCCGATACACACAATTTTGATCTGATTCTGAAATCTTCTCTGAAAAAGTCGTGTACCTCCTCTGCTGCATCCAGATATATGCTGACCTGGAGGTGCTAGGCAACGACAGCTTCTGCTGCATCCAGATACATGCTGACCTAGCTGTACGTTGTCGCGCTATAGATCTAATACACCCGAAAGAGGCCCTCAAGTGCCCAAAAGAAACCCAAGAAACCTATATCAAACTGAGAAAAACTCATTTGATCTGTATATTATACCATCTCTGCAAAAGATCTATTATGTTCTCTTCTCAACCTATTCCCAGTTAAGATTTCAGAAATCTGGATTGGACTTGTGAAATATGTGGTAGGGAAGATACTTGCATGATAGAGTGTGCTGTTTATATTTCCAGGATTTGATTAGTATTTATTTGGGTGTTCATTATTAAGAAATCAAAACATGATAAAACAGATTATATGCAGACCTAGACACAGTCAGGATATCTTAAAGGATGACATCAGTATACTCACCTGCTACGATGAATCGTTGTGCTTACCTTGATCGCGGGGGTATGCCTTGGAATAGGACACACGGGTATAATAGTATAAATTACCTTAAGCATATCACGAAGTTAAAAAATTGAAAGTTGAGCGTTAAAGTTTAAGTGGACAAACATATTGGCAATTGGATAGACCAGTTTGATTAGGCTCGTACTGAAAAGTGTTCCTTAGTCTGCCTGAGAACGAATTTTGATCCCATTGCAATTGTAATTGTATATTATGGTAGTTGTTTATATTTTGAGTTTTTATTTGTTTTTAGTTCTTAAATTAAAAATAAAAATTTGAAAAATTCAAAAAAAAATAAAAAAATAGTGTCTTGTTTTTTTATATAAAATCAAAAATCCAAAAATAGAGTGCTTATTTGTTTTTCTTAAAATTAAAAATGTAACCTTCTTGAAGATTTGACTGATCATCAAAAGTTAAAAGAATTTAAATTGTGAAATTTCATGTACCTAGTGTTCATGTGGTACTCTCCCTGTTGCATAAGAAATGTTTGCTTATGAGTTTGTGAGCATGTGCAGAACTTGATTTTAATCAAGAACAAGGGTTGTTGAAGACTGAGATGCTGTTAGCTACTGACGAAGCATCGAGCAGCACGACTACAAGATGTACCTGAGTCAGAAGAACCGGATACGAAACGCCGTCTGACAGTGAAAGTACATTTGAAGAAGTACTATGAAACTGCTTGAAAGACAAAGATTGCAGAAGAAAAGAGCTGCTGAGAATCCTCCTCTCACATTCTTTTTAACAAGATTTTCAAGCAAAGCTGATCGAGATACTGATAGGAAGCTAACCACAAGAGCTGAAGAAAAGAGACCCAGTGCTGAGAGTTCAGAAGTCAAGAACTTCCACAACATCTGCAGCATAGCGACAACCATAGACTTCGTTGAAGACGTTGCTGAATTCATGCTATGAAGACAATATGATGGCATCAGTCTAGGGGGAGATTGTTAGGCCCAAAGTGTGAGACTGACGTATCAAGTTAACACAACGGGTTATGGTTACGAACTGGGCCTTACCGGGTTAGTTTATATTAGGTTTTGGACCTTTATAGGTCACTTGGGCCAAGCTTTAGGCCATGTGGGCCAAGCAGGCCCAAGGGGAGCCCATATAGGGAATTGGGCTTGAGTTAGTATATAAACAAGTTTTTAACTTGTTTTAGGGTTGGAACCTCATTGTTACAGAATTCCTAGAGAGAGCTAGAGGAAGGTGATTGTTTGTGAGCACTTGTACTAGACGGTTTTGCTAGTTGATAGTAATAGACTCGTGTGCAAGTGTTTAAAGGTGATTCGTTGTGTTGTTCGTATTTCATATTTTTCGTGTTTATTCTTGAATCACATCAAGTTTGGATTCCGCACAAACTTGGTTTTGTTTGATATCATTGAAAGATCCGTTTCACGGGACTTACAATTTTCGAGTAATCTTTGATTTCTTACTATCAAGATAGAGTTTTCTTAATCTACGCCTTTTTTTTCCTCGGCAACTGCAATGTTAAAATGGTTAAAGCAATAAAATATGACATAAGAAAAATTAAACAGTACTAAGGATAAGACTACTATAAAAATAATTTTTTAACAAACTTTGGAGAAGTATACTTATAATTTGAGTATGTAAATTAAGTATGTATATAGATAAAAATAATGATAAAGAAGTAACCTTTGAGAAAATAAGGATGAACTTGTGTAGTACATTTTGATCTCTTATTATCAAGATATAGTTTTCTTAACTTTCGTCTACGTTTGGCCTCGTCAGCTACAATTACAAAATAATTAAAGAGGTCATGGAAGGAGTAACAAAAAAATAAGAACCAATATAGATTAAGTTTTAAAACCTAATACTACATTTAAAATTGATAACAACATTAAGTTACCTTTCATAACGTAAGATAACCAACGTCTGTAATCTAAAAGATTTTGGGAAAAAATAAATTCATTACTCTCTTGAATTTTTTTAAAAATAATATATGATAAAAAAAAATAAAGAACCACACTTACAGTCATTAACTACGGCATTCATGGGAAGTTCGGTAGAAGATGAATATTGTTGTTTGAACCTGTTATCCATTTTCTAAACACCAGCAGAAAGCTAAAATGAAACATTATAACTTACGGTCATAATTATAGAACCAAAACTTTTATATTCTAAAAATATTTACTAATAACAAAGGTTTATCATCAGTAGCAAACATCAGAATAGGTATAAATGATAGTACAACACATTAGAATACATAAAAATGAGAGTACAACAATTGAGAACTTACTGGAAATTTAAAGAGTGATCGAAAAAATATGACAACGTAGGAGAATTTTGAATCAAGATTCAAAGAAACTTGAAGATGAAATGAAGAAATGAGTATTTTTTTTTTGTATTTATAGACATAATCTATTTAAGTAATAAATAATAGAAATCATTGTAAATCAATTACAATGAGATTGATGACCTTAATTATAGAAAGAATGTTAAATTTAGAAACTGTACAAAATTTTAGAAATCATTGAATAAAACAATCGAATTTGTATTACCTCTAAATTTGTATACAATATATTAAAAATTGTAACTTATTAATACAAAGAATTTAAAATAAAAAAATTAGTGTTACTTTCATGCTAAATATAGTAAGGGTAAGAGTAATATCGAATTTTTTATTGTGGTTTTGATCTACATCATATGAGTAGATTAGTAAATAAATAATGTAATCTAATTCAATAAGAAACATAACCAAACATCATTTAAAACCAAACGACACAATAGATAACTAAAGATGTCATATTACATAAGCAAACCATATAAATGTTTTAAAGCACCACCAAAAAAAAAAAAAATCAAACCAAACTGTCAAACATCAAACCAAATGTTTCTTATTATAATAATCGATTAGTTGGTTATTAATTCTTGGCATGATCCTCATCAGAACAAATGGTATCACCACTTATGCGAGGTTTACTTGCCGACGATCCCACTACCTCTTCACTCGCATAAATATCACCAAGGTTACGCTTCAAATTGGTTGATGATTGATTCAAGTCAGAAGCAAAATCCTTTGAAACAGGTGTAGAGTTATCACCAGTGTAAGAAACACCACCCTTTATAAAAAAATAAATATCAAAACCAAAGCATTTTTAATTTTATATTACAATAGTTTTTAAAAGCCCAAACCTTTGCACTTTCACCGCCAGCATCTTGGAAATCAGACTGACTCATAGCAAACGAATCAAAGGCATCAAGCTGTAAAAAATGGAAATCAAAATACAATTTCTATAAGGATCATTTAAAGGAATAAAAAAGTTAAAAGACATTTAATATAACAAACTCTTACTTGATCAATTTTCCATTTTTTGTTTAGCTGATCCAAGATATCAGCATCATTGGTCACAACTGATATACCATAATTCTCAATAGCATTCGTAATATTAAAGTCTGTTACTCGAATAACGAAAGCACACTTGAGGTTAACCAATGTGTCAAACTCAACAGGATATGCTCTGGGCACTTCATTGGTCTTGAGTATCTATATTGAAAATATGTCATGTGTGGTCAGGATATATATGAAAAAAATAATTTAAATAAATCAGACAAAAGTATTATATTTACATCATCCTGAATTTGTATAAGTTCCTTTGCAGTTTTACCAACAAACTTCAACGCCTCATGATCAAACAATGTAAGTGTCACCGTACCGGTTGAATCTTGAACTCGAATTGGTATTTTAAACCTTAAAAGCGTATTTATATAGTTAACAAAGAAACACAAACCATGTAATATCATAAATGTTAGTTGTTGTATAAAAACAACAGAAGTGTGAATAACAGTTATTTACCTCGACATTGGGAAAACATCTTTTCCTTGACAATCCTTGTTGGAACATTGGTATACCTTCTCATCTCTAACATCGCTTATACCATCCTTCTTATCGTAAGTTTCAAACTTTTGCTCAACTTTGGACTTGCGATAGTTACATCCATCATAATACAACATCTTATCAGAAACAATTGCTACAATAGTTCCCACAATAACAACTTTTTTTGGCTGTTTAAATAGTTAAATAAATGAAAGCGTATTAAGATTCTGATAGTAGTTAAAAAATAAAATATAAGTTGTTTGAAATAACTTGTATGATTGAACCAATATAACCAATTGGTGAGAAAACATCATTGTTCATAAATTCATCTTCAACAGAACATATCACATACGACCCAACATGGCTACTTGACTCGGCTGAAGCAGAAAGTTTTGCAATAAACCTAATAAAAATTAATTTAAGAAACCATAATCTAAAATGAACAACAAAATACAAATAAAAATTTAGTTGATACAATTAGAAAAATTAAATTAATTAATTTTGCTCACTTTTCCTTGAATGTCAGCATCTGATCCAAATTGTCATTAATGAAAAGCTGCGTACCGTCAAAATTATTAGATATCCCCCATTTACCTGTTATTAAGTAACATAAATAAACATCACATCTATATATATTGTTTAAATTAAATCTTAGACTTAATAAGATACCTTTGTAGGTTTTAACAGCACCAAAATGAACAGCAATGACAACATGGGCTTCACGATCTTGACTAAGCATGTACGAACACATGTCCTTCGCATAATCATCCCAAAGAGTTAAATCAACCTCAACATCTCTAAAAAAGAATATAGGCAATTAATTTCAGAGTAACAAAATTAGGTAAAATTTATAAAATATAAAGGAAAAAATAATGTAAATTGTATTACTCGAGATCTTGAAGCTTAAGATTGAGGCGTTTTCCTTTAGTTCCATCTTTTTTGTTAGTGTCCTCAATCTTATAGCAAACAACAAAGTAACCGATGAAATCTAAGATTAAAACATGTCACATGTTAATATAAAGTAAACACAATATAATAACTTAAATGTGAAACAAATGTTGTAATATAGAGATTTTGTAAGAATTAACAATAATACCTATTGTTGTACCCTCCTTGTATCTCTATCACACAACATCCTTGAAATCAACAAAATCGAAAACGAACTGTGGACCATCCCATTTACTACACTTTTCGACAAATTGATGCGTGCGAAGTGTCGTATATTTTAGGTGTTTATTTTAAGCCCTTTTTTAACACTTATTTTAGCCAAGTTTTAAATTTATAAAACACGATATTTCACTAACACTAAACACACATATGGGCAAGTGCACCCATCGTTGAGTGTAGTATAGCGTTGGTAAGATACCGAGGTCGTCCAAGGACACAAGAGCTTTTAGTACCGGTTTATCCTCAACGTCTAACCAAAATAAAAGTTTAGAAAAATGTTTTAAACTAAGAAAATTAAAAACTAACTAAAATGCTGAAAATAAAAATAAAATAAAAACAGATAGACAAGATGAATCACTTGGTTCCGACTCGTATCTAGTATAACCTTTGATTATTTCCGCACTTTTGCACATAATTAAGAGATTATCTTAGTTATTGTAGTAGGCCCCTCTTTTGAAGGTGACGTTACCCTCACCCCAGTAGTTTGAGTCAGCAGGGATACAATCCTAAAAGGGTGGATTATTGGAAGATAATGAATTAAGTTATTAATGCAGTATTGTGGTAGGCCCCGCTTTTGGCGGTGACGTTACCCTCGGCTAAGCAGTCTGAGTCAGCAGGGATACAGTCCTAAATAGCCGGGTTATAGTATTAATAGTAGTTAACTTATGAGGGGATCAAAGAGTTTGGACCCCCGCCATCCAATACCGTGAAGTATTGAAGGAGGTCCTACTAAATTTGACCCAGGTCCATTGCAGGACCTCTAAACGCTGAACAATGGCAAGACCTTTACCAAACCGTTCCCTTAACCCCCTACCAGGTAGCCAACATATCTCCATATAGACCGTGGAGATATGAATGGTGAAAATCCTTTATTTTATATAGACAGTAAAATAATGCCAAGACACCACGGACAAACGATAAGGAAAGATCACCTTCAACATAAGTAACTAGTTATTAAAGTCATTAATACAAAACCAAATAAAAAGTGCAAAAGATTAGAAATAAAAGGTATTATACTAGACACTTTGTCTTCACTAAGTGATGTAAGAGACTTAGGCAAACATGGCCTTGATTGTCAAGAACTCTTACGATCAATCTTGGATCCCGAGACGACTCACACACTCTACGATGGACAATGGATGATGGTGGTGGATGATGGTGTTGTGATGGTGGTGGGTGGTGGATGAAGTGTGAGAGAGGTGGTGTGCCAAGGGATGAGATGAAATGAATCCAAGCACTCCTATTTATAGGCTGAACAGAGAGCTGGACACGGCCCCGTGTCCGCTGGGCACGGCCCCGTGTCCGCTGGGCACGGCCCCGTGTCCGCTGGGCACGGCCCCGTGTCCGTCTGACAATCTCTCTCCTCATTAATTGTAATTCGCAATTACAATAAATGCGCCTGCTGTACTTTCGACACGCCCCCGTGTCCGCTGAGCACGGCCCCGTGATGGGCAATAGAAGCTTCTATAGATTTGTCTTTTATGCTGCTTCTTGGGCACGGCCCCGTGCTGGCTGAGCACGGGGCGTGTTCAGTCTTCTGATTTCTCTATTTTGCTTTGGAAGGTGCCGTTGAGGGTTCGGGCAGTCCACTAATATTCCTTTTCTTGTATTTATGTTGGATTTAGCTGTCTTTTTGCTTCTTTTGCGTTTTTGAGCTCATTTAATCCTGAAAATACAAAAGGAAGACAAAAACACTCTTTTTCCAATATTAGTACTTAAAAAGGGTTAGTTTTATGCCTCAAATGATGTAATTTATATGTTGCATTTTACATACATCACAAATGTACGGTAATAAAAAGATAGGTTTTGATTGTTAGGAACAATTTTGAAAGATGCAGTGTTCGCAGCAAGAGATGGCCTTTTTATTATAAGGCTTTCATCAACATTAAGATGTCTCTCAAATTTTGAAAACAACCTATGTAAGCAAGAAGCTTGAATCTTGGTACCCTGTACATAAATAAAAAATAACATGCAAAAAAAATGTTAATATGACCTTTAAATCATATAAAACCAACAAAGATGAACAAATAATTAGTTAAATAATTTACCATCTCGATACGATATGTCTCTCTTTCGTTACCTTTCATCTTCTTTCTCCACAAACTAATAATCTTCACTTTGATAGTGTAGTTTGTACTAAGAGCGTCAATATCATTCAAAAAGGTAATTTCACCTTGGTCTTCCATACCTTACCTCTCAAACAGTTACTCAAGAAAAAGAAAAGTTATTGTTTGGAATAAATTTATGAATGAAGAACAAATTAACATGAATTTATATGAAAACTTCTAAGATCATATTCTTAGAAACAATTTTTCCGAAAAAAAATAAAAAGAAAATTATGTAAACATTTCATGAGTAAGGAAAGTGTATGATTGACTAACATAAATTTACATAAATACATATTTATAAAAAAATTATAATGGTGTAAATAAATACATAAAAATACTGGAAATAAAGAAATATATGTTCCTTGTAATATGAACAACATGAGAAGTGAAACTTACCTGCATAACACAACTTCGATAAAAAAAAACTCATTTTGAAATAGAAAACTGTGACAATAAAAAAAGGATTTTTTTATTAGTACTCAACAAATGATCATTATATATTATATATATTATATGTATTATGATAAAAAATAAAATATTTACATCAGAAATATTCTGTCATTATATTGTAGTTTTCATTTTAGTTATATATGATTGTCAATTAATAAAGAAACAAATATATCTAAAATAACTTTTCTATGATATTGCATTATAAATGGAAGTATTACTTTACAAAACTTTTGAAAATAGGAATAGAAGAAATCGACAAAATAATTTAACATAAATAAATGATCATTGTTTTGTTCATTGTTATAAATATGTATAAGTTTCCTAAAATACATCTAAATAATAAGTTACTAAAAATATAAGATATACATCTACAAAATAAGTGAACAAAAAAATTCAAACATCAACTGATTGAGTAATCTCAATTGTTGTATTTTTTCTTAAAATATAACAAACTAATTCTAACATGTTTTCACATCAATAAAATATTCAATTGGGAATGTTATGTTTTCACATCTATAAGATATTAAATTTTCCTATTTTTATCAAAATATAAAAAACTAACACTTGGATTGAAAACAATTTTATATTGGTATTAAATTAATATATTTAGAGGTTCGGATGTTTGCGTTGGATGCATGGATATTAAAACAGTAATATGATTGCTTGTGCAAAGATAATAATAAAATTGACAAAAAGAGTAGTACCAAAATTATGTTCTAATTAAAACATAAAACAATTTGTTAACTTTCTCACAAAAGAGGCGTGTTTAAGTACTAATTGTCCAAACAAAAACATAACTAACATTAGACTTGGACCATACTAACATCAAGCAGAAAATATGCAAACAATTATCAACCCACTATTAACTAATAACCACCAGATCACCAAAACATATACAAAACCAACTAACAACCACAAATGAAAACAGTCAAGCACGACCTCTTTTCTTTGTCGTCTTGTGAACAACTTTGGTCAAAATCAAAAGCTGCGAAGACTTGACATATTTAAAGAAAAGAGTAGCGCCGATGTGGATTTGATTTGATTTCAAGAAAGCCGACCACTTGGAAAAACCATACCTGTAACCATCTCCATTCTTTTCTGTTATCGTCTTCATGTTTGTTACCTCACATCTAAGGTTTTGGATCGAAACATCACGGAGGTTGTGAACAGAATGAGACAACTCATCGGAAACAGCAGACGGTAAACGCTGAAAGACACAAAACAAATAATTGTCAAAGTAATCTATAACATATCTTATTACTTGAATAAAATATATAAAATTTAATAATATGAAAACATATACCATTCTGTTTTCGGCGACTTTGGTGAACTCAATGATTGAAACTGTTTTCGACCTTTTCAATGTAGAACGTTTACGGCTAACAGATGCGGTTTCAGCAGTCGTGATCTTATCAACAACAACATATTCATTTTTGTTTCTAAACTTTGAACGTGTACGATGAGTCGGACACCAACATAACTGTTTTACATTTCCGAGTGGCCTAATAAGTTCAAATAAATAATAATTAGTTGTTTTTATAAGATATAAAATTAAAAGTAAAAAAGTTATATATGATACTATACCTTCCTCTTTCTCGGCAAAACACTTTGACCAACATCAATTGTATATTTCGGAATGGTCTAAACAGGTAAATAAATACATAAGTAACTACCATTATTGGAAAACATGTAGAATCAGAAAAACTCACATCAGAAACAACTATGGAGGACAGACTCGGTTCAGAAAAAAGAACATTTGTTTTTCCTGTAGGATCAACCTAAATAACAAAAAAGAATAAAAATATTAATATAGAATGAATTAATAAATTGTATTATATAATACTTAAGTAAGTAGATATACATGGGACTTATTCTTGGGTATCAAAAATTTGTCCAGATCCGTCTCAAACTTGCTTTTGTCCTGAAAAAGGTAAACATATATATAAAAAAAATGTAAAGTAATCCACTTAAATTCATAAAAATATAATTAAGTAACTGAAAAAAAAACCTTTAAACTTAGATTTTCATCAACAACAACAATTGTTTTCCCCTTCGGATCATCCTACGAAACATAGAACATTAACCTTTGAAAATGAAAAAATAAACGTAAAATAATTCAGTTAATTATAAACTCCTATAATTTAGTAAATGAACACAAACCTTTTGATGTAGCGTGAAGCGAAAATGAAGATCTAACGCGTTGATTCTAAGAATACCCGCGAAGATCTTTTCCCAAACCCCCAAATTCATCCCCAAAAGACAAGAATTTAAAAAAAGTCAAACAATTATTTTATAAAACTCAAAAACTATCCCCAATACAAATTACATGAGAACTTATATAGAGTTTTTATGATCAACTCAATGGACATAAATTAAAACAAAACTTAATGAACACTAAATGTGGATTTATTTCGTTACATAATTGAGTCGACACTTGATATTCCCGCATCATTCTCCCCACCTTTGGAAAAACTCGTCCTCGAGTTTTGTCTCAGGCTAAAGCCACCTGGATCGAAAGGAACATCAATCCGATTCTTTTCGATTATTATCAAGGCCCGCCCAAGTAGTTCTACTTCACGGGTCATCTCATTTGACTCTGAACCTGTACCACCTGGGTCGAACGGAGCATAGGACCATTTCTTGTTCACTATTGTCTTGACCCTCTCAATTAATATAGTTCCAACTAAATAACCATATAGTCGTAAACCATGGACCTCATTGCATTTTTTTACAAAATACCCATCAAGTTTAACAACTTTTTCTTCGTTTTGATCAATATGAGGGGCATCGTTTGACGACATAGCTTCTCCAACCTCCACAATCTGCCCATCAACCAAATTTTCAAATAGAACCTCGTGCCAGATTTTTACAGCATGAGAATTTTGTATACCATGGTTTTCATCATCCAAAATAATTTCCTCAAAACTATTTGTTGGAAAATTACCTTTTAAAATTGTACAAAAGTAAATTTGAGAAGCACCAAAATCTATTGTGTTTCTTAATGCCTTCGACTTCATTGCTTTGCTCATGAAATTTCTTTGCAAGCCCCCCATGCTAACAGGTTGAGTTCTAAATGTAGCCGCTGGACCACCCGTTACCATAGTAGGACCATCACCCTTAACGCTATGACTTTTGAAACTTGATTCGTCATCACCGGCTCCCATGATCGTCGACTCTTTTTTGTGGTCATGTCTAATGGTGAGCACACTACTAGTACCACCCGAATCATCGTCGCATGCCCAAGAATACCATTGCTCATCCTCGTATTCATCAAAACATGGTAGAGTGTGGTACAAGCGATAATCCCTCTCACAAGCCATTTTGAGCCAGGATTTTAGCTCTGATACCAACTGATGTAGCGTGAAGCGAAAATGAAGATCTAACGCGTTGATTCTAAGAATACCCGCGAAGATCTTTTCCCAAACCCCCAAATTCGTCCCCAAAAGACAAGAATTTAAAAAAAGTCAAACAATTATTTTATAAAACTCAAAAACTATCCCCAATACAAATTACAAGAGAACTTATATAGAGTTTTTATGATCAACTCAATGGACATAAATTAAAACAAAACTTAATGAACACTAAATGTGGATTTATTTCGTTAAATAATTGAGTCGACACTTGATATTCCCGCATCACCTTTAAAGTTAAATTTTCATCACAAACAACACTTGCTTTGCCTTGCGGTTCAGTTTTTGTATCCAAATCATCTTTGAACTACGTATAACGAAAAAAATTGTTTAACAATATAGTACGAATAATGATTAAATTTAATAAAGTAAGGAAAGAAAAACTGACAAAAAATTACCTTCTTCTTAAGTTCTTCCATTTCAAGTAAAGATGAGAAAAACTTATCAAACTTCGAATCATCAATATCCTACATAATTAACGATAGACAAATAAAATTTATAAATACACAACAAATATATTTTTGATAAGTTTTAATAAATTAGATTAAAATATAGGGATTTACATTGAACACAGACTCAAAAGTTGCCAACAACACCTTCCTGAAAGTCAGTTCCGTCAGTACTACTCTTCTCCTTATGTTCGGACTACAAAAAAAAAATAAAAAATAACAATGTGTTAAATTCAAGATCTACTTGTAACCTCGCGTTAATAACTAAATAATAGTATAGATGTACAATTCTAACCGCAATTTCCAAATCATCACCATCATCACCATAGATCGAGTCATCCAAAACAACTAACTCAACCTTGTTGCTCTGAATTTGAGTACCGGTTTGATGATTAAACACTGAAAGCTCGAAAACTTTATATCCAACCACTGAAAAGACAAAGGTAGATCGCCTGTCTAAGGCAAGATCGTTTAGCATCTCAGAACATCCATGAGTAAAAACACAGTTGTCAGTTAATCCGTCCATCTTAACGTTCCAAGATCTATCTCCTAAATAAGAGTTGATTGACCACCTTTGAAATTTTTCCCATAAAATTGCTTCCAAAATTCATTAGCCATGACCTGCATAGGCAATGATAATTAAAAATTAATTTAAAAACCAATATAAGAAAGAAAACATTATTCATCATACTGATTGTATAAAATACTACTTACAATAACGTCTTCGTCAGCTGTGATTTTGGATATAAAGCAGTTTTGATGAACAAATGAGTTAAACACCATTAGAAAGAATGTTGTTGGTCCAAATGACTGAAACATAAGATAGTCATTTTTTCTTACACAACTATCCCGAACAACTTTGGTGAAGCCATCAGCAAGAACAGGGCCCACATCAGTTTTTTCCAGTCTTACAAACCAGAACTTGTTGCCATCAACAATCTTAACTGAATCTTTGTAAGGTGGTTGGTCTCCCCAAATCATTGAAGCAAAGCCATTAGGTATTCGCTATGAGTTTAAAACAAAATAAAAAAAAAGACAAACATTTGTTTACTTAAAATATGATTAGTAATTAGAATAACAATAAACGTACCAAAAATATCGGGTCATCTTCCTCAACAAGCTTTAAAAATGAAGGACTGTTGTTAATGGGATCCATATCTGAAAATTAAATATGAAGGTTTTAAAAAAAAAAATAAACGGTGAAGTATTTATAGAAACACAATCAATATTCCTCAATAAGCTTTAAAAGTTAATGTAGTCATGGGATAAAATTAAAAAACCAAAAAAAAAAAAGGAATGGTTTCAAAAAAAATTAAAAAGTATTTATTTTTAGAAACATAATCAATATTCCGAAAACAAAACATTATACCGGATGAAAAATTATCAGAACACTGTAAATCATCATCAACAACAAACTAAAAGACTGTAAATAAATATATGAGTAACGTGAGAACACAATCAAAACATCAAAAAAATATTATTTCATATGATTCGAATCGGATAATGCAAAATCATCATCAACAAAAAAAAAATCATCAATAACTATTGTAACTGTGAGAAAAATCATTTCATATGAATCATGATGAAAAAGAAACTATCTTTGTTGAAGAACAACAAACATTAGCAACTGCCAAAACGGTTTTCAACATCAAAAACTTAAATTTTCTTGAATAAATTGAAGATCCAACAACATAAAGAAACAGTATTTAACCTTAATCATGTACTTTTACATTATATCTTTTTATAGATTCTTGATTAAACACACCTATATCATGTTTGATCTACAAATTAAAAAAAAAAGAAAATTCATCAAAAATTGACATTAAACATTTACAATAAATAAATTTCTACTATAGATTACATACCTGCAAATTATGTAGAATGATCTACAAAAAAATAAGAACAAAAAACATTAAGATCGGCGGAAAGATTCTTATAAGATCTAACAACATAAATAAACAGTATTTAGGTTTGATCAAGTACATTTACCTATAATTCTTGAAAGATTCATCACCTAAGATGATGATCGGCTATAGTATTTTGATGATCGGAGATGGTATGTTGATTTAGGGTTTGTAATCGAAGAGGTAGAAGAGAGAGAACATAGAGAGAAAGAAGTTGATTCAAGAAGAATGTTATGCAAAATAATTTAGTGAAATCAATTTAAAGGATCCGAATTCAATATGGGTTATTTGGATAACTCGAAAACCGGCCCATTCAATTCCGGATCCCGCGTATCTTTGGGTTTTTGGTTTGTGTTTTGTGAAACTTGGTTTGTTTATAGAGAATTACATCAATTCCCTCCCAAAATCTAACTACACTAAACAAATTGGATGCCACATCAGCAAAATGGCTTCACCATTCAAGAACACATAGCCCAAATCATCTCATTTATTAATATATATAGATTATGTAAGCAAAAGCTCATGTGGCAAGAACTGTACCTACTCACCTCGTTTGCAAACCAACAACCCTCTAATCAAGATTCACGTGTTTAATTAAAGTAGTGTTACTACCAGCACTTCACGGCGAGGGCGTGACTAGGTAAGTATTTGTCGGTACATTATCGACACTTCGTTACGTTAGTAACCCCAGAAACTAAAAAACTCAGAGCAAACCATAAAGAGATGATGAAGGTTTCATAACCGGAACAACCGTTGGTAATATCGAAAACAATTAGAAAGTGTAAAACTCTATATCACAATAGAACACACTTATGCGAACATAGATGGATATCAAAATCGACATTTAATATCCAATAACTAAAATGAATAAATGCTCAAGTTATAAAAAAAAAAAGTAAAATGGAACCTTCTTGTTAATGATAAGGGGGAAGGGGTGGTCATCACTTGCAAAAATTCCATCACTCATAACATCCAATCAAGTTCCGCCATATCATCAACCATTATTCCATCACTCACAACCTTTTTTGTGCCAATGGTCATCACTCACAACACGCAACAATAAACCCTCACACCTCCTCACATCCAATTATCACATAATAGCCCATAACGCGTGAATTTTATCACGGGTTAAAAAACATCACGCGTTATGATTTTGGTGGCGGTGGTCTTGTACATTCTCCACACGTTGAACATTGGTTTATCACGGAACAAAAGTGTTCCACCCCCACTGCCCTAATCTAGCAATCTGTAAAACGGAACCTTCTCTTTGATTATGTCCTCTTGTATAACTCGCTCTAGAGTGCCATGATGAATTAGTGTTTTAGAGACATCAAATTATTAGTGGAAAATAAGAACACAAATGCTAGCCTCTTTGTGAAAACCTAAAATCAATGTTTCATTTGGACTATTTTTGTTGGTATCAAAGTTAACGGGTCCCAAGACCATGAGGATCGAGAGTGAAGATGAACACACTCGTACTTGTAATCAGCACATACATTGCACCACTTCATTATGAACAACAGATCTAAAACTAACCAAAAGAAACTTGATATCGAACTTATGAAACTTCAACAACAAGTCACTGTTTGATTAAAAACCGGAATAATGGAGCCTATTTATACTTGCCGAACAGGTGTGTTGTGATGGTGTACGTCATTCAGCGAAGGGATATGCCTATTCCCCTTGATAACCGCTTTACAGTTATATCGAGAATCACACCGGTTCGCATGAAACAAGGCCCAATACTCCATGACCCAACATAGCCTAATGGACTTAATGTTTTCGACAAAACTGATTATTTTGGTGGCCTCCGGCCCAAACAGAAAAAATAAAAACATAGCAAATAGTTCGACCCAATTAAGACTAAGGCCAGGCGGGGCGTTCCGTGATGGACGCCCGGCCATGAGTGATTAAATCACGAACACCGCCGCCTCCAAAGTGGTCACGCATTATTTTTGAAACGCGTTGAATCGGTCACGCGTTGAAAAGTTTGTTTTGCAGAGATTGTTTTGTCGTTTATCTAATTGAATTAATAGAACTTTGATGAAAAGTTCAAATTTAGCCCCTCAACTTTTGTTAGCTATTTTTAAATAGCTATTTCCTATCACTAGTGACCACCTACACTACATTTCTATCACTAGTGATAGAATATTGGGTGATGACATGGCATGAGTTGATTGGATATTGGGAGTGATAGAATTCTATCACTAGTGACCACCCCCTCCCCTAATAAACATAATCTATATATCATTTGGAATATTTTAACAAAAAAACACAAACATTTACCATTAAAGCCTTCCATAATTGGTCTTAGTCTTAATTGCCTTGGTGGTTAACACCGAATACATAAGTTCTACGTATATACATTTGATGCGACAGTTAATTGCGGCAGTTGATGATGGTTAGATTTTTGGCACCAATAACCGTCTAACAAGAACCACCAATGATTAAATTGTTAATTACCAAATTAATTACAATAATACTACATAATAATCATAGATTTAGATTACATTCCAATAGACACCCCTAAACTAAATTCATCTTCTTAGGTGTTTTGGGAAGTGACTTGTTTGCTTCATCCACAACCTCAGCTACTTGTTTGTTATCGAATTTGCGTCTCTTACGTAGCTTCTTTTCTCCTTTCCAATCACAGACGTGAAACATAGCATAGCTCCTCATGTCTTGACCTGCATCATATTTGTCCATTTCATCAAATTTTTCACAAAATTGAGTCTTAAAATTTTTCTACATACGATACATCTTCCAATAAATTCTTGAATTCCCTGCAGTTCTCATAATTATTGAATTCAAAAACTTGAATAATCATAACATTCCAATCCGGTTTTGTTGAGAATCATCCTGGTTTGCAGCGGAATTGAGAGGGGCAATTGGATTCATGTTTGTGTTTCACAAGAACAAGTATGTGCAGACTTATTAGAGTAAATGGACAATTCGAATAGAATTCAGAATGACTTGGTACCCGGCAAAGATTGCCGACAAGTGTCTTATATACATCATGAACGACGGTTATGTGGTGGTTAATTTTAGCGGGAACAACCGTCATTTAAACGGTGTCTAACCAACCAACATAACTCTTCGCTAATATTGTCACATATACATATAATCCTAAGTTTAATTATCTTAACAATACATAACATATAACTATAATTAAGTTTACATACTAACACACTCCCCTAAATTATACTTTTGAGAATGCATTAGAACGCTCCGGTTTGCTTCATCCACTATCGCAACCCCCGCCGCTAAGTACCCGGGAACGGGCGGCCGCGACCAGTATTAGTGGTATCGATATTTATCAGTTTGGCAGCGGAATTTACATCAGGACCGTAGTTAGGAAATATTTTATCAGAGTAAAATACCACATTTTCATAATATTAAACACTTGGGAAATTCCCAAGTTTCTATTACAAACATTTTCATAGGGGTAAACCCTATTTTATTAAATAGAACATCTTCTTTATTTAGGTAACTTTTATAGCCACTTTTCCAAGCCTTCAGTGCTGTCCAACTGTCTTCTATTTGACTTTCACATTTTGTTACCTGAAACGCGTTTAAAAACATTTTGTCAGTGGGAAATACTGGTGAGTGAATCCCAATTTAATCAAGATAGGTAAATCAGTTTTATCATTTTACAGTATTCAGAGCGGTCACGCAATTACATTTGTTAATTGTTCTACTTTAATTACCACACACGGTACTGTCAACCCAATTTGTGGTCATGTTACTACTCACAGTGTAGTGACAAATTTTGTATACAAAACCCCAACATACCGACGATAATTGTAGAATACAAATACTCAATCACTATTTAATATAATGTAAAACATTTGAGGTTTGTAAAAACAGTTTGCAAAAAGGCTCACAAAAAGGAGATTACTCACATTGCTACTTTAGGGTTTTTCCTGTGATTTTTCTGGTTATAATCTATTAATTAAACAATGCACACTCGTTAATATAATAACCCAATATTTACATTAGTTATACCCTCCCTGAGACAGAACTCCAACGACTACGTCGGGCAGAGCCTCGACAGCCGTTACGAAATCCTAGATCAATCGGGCAGCGTATCTAATACGTCTACGGGGGTTATGATACTGACAATGAGGGAGAACTTCGTTATTTAGGGGGGTATAATGCCCGGGTATTACTTCTACACTATAGAAATTGAGAGAGTTTTGAGAATTTTGAACGTTTTCGACTGACTGCCGATCCCATCTATTTATAGGGTCTGATCCAGACTTCTTCGCGCCCCGCGTAGACCACACAAGGGGCCTTCGCTCCCTGCGACATAGGGTACGTAGGGCCTAGCTTTGATTTGCGACAGACTAGCTTCGACACGGATTGGGACACGTGGCACGCTAGGGTTCTGCCCGGGGTTTGAGCTGTCGTGGCCTGCGTAGGACGAAGAGATGGTCTTCGCGGCCCGTGAGCGCCTCTTAAAACTTGATTTTATTTAATTTTTATAAAAATAAAGGTATTTAGGGCCAATTTACGTATACGGGGTGTATTTTAGGACGTATAGGGACCTTATATATATATATTAGGAGTGTCAGAAATATTTTAGGAGGGTTGTTATATCCACTGCCTTTTCAACTTGCTTAAAATCGAACCTCCTTCTTTTCTGCAGCCTTTTCATCCCATGCCAGTCATTACCTGCAAAGAATGCATTGTGTTCTCCTCCTTGTTCAGCAATGCAGTCACCTCTTGAGTTCCTCTCCATTTTATCAGCAACCGTCGCTTGTTTATCATCTTCTTGACTCCGACTTCGTCTCACATCCACCACATTCTTCACTGTCTCTTTCTCAGATACGTTCTGCTGTGTTGTTTTAAACTTATAGTAATAAACAAGAACTTCAAGATACATTGGATACATTAGCCTCATGAATTCACCATCTTGATAATCGAACCCCATGTCTTTTGCAACCACAGCCCATAAGTTTTTTGTAGTAATACATCTGTGTCCTCCTTCTCTTTTCACCAACATGTATAATTCGAGTAGATTAACTTTTCGATTATCGGATGCATATGCCGGAATAGGCCTAGTTGATATTTCCAACTTCTTCGTTAAGAACCAGTCTACCATTTCATCAAATTTACTTTCCAGACTGTATTTGTATTTTCTAACATAATCAACATCGTCTAACATATCAAGCAATGCTTTACAATCCTGAAATTCATTAAACTTCATTGCTTAAAGGATCATGATGTTCCAATCGGGTTCATTGGAAGACAAGTTCAGATTTTCGAAATAATTGTTCAAATAATCTGTTTTGTATTCATCATGTTCCAATTCCCTGTTGATTATTGAATGCTTTTCCTTCGTACCGATCTCATCCTCTTTCGTTAAACCGGAAATATCATTCCTTTTGTTTATGACTGGAACACTAAAAGTGGGAAAAATTCTGCATTTTTCTCCAATGATTTTAACGGTATATCCTTGAATTACTAACTGGTCCAGACTCAGTATATTCCGATCTAATTCAGGGGTGTAGAACACACTTTGAATTCCAAACTTATCATTCCCAGACATTACATCTACAGCCCCAATCCCTCTTATAAAAAAGAAATTGTTTTCACCCGTTTTGGTTTCTACTCCGAACATGTTTTTAATTCTTTTAAAGACATCTAAATTGCCCGCGTAATGGTGTTTAAAATTGGTGCTTACATACCAGATTTTGGACCACAACCCTCCTTTTGTTCCGGTGACTATGAATTCCAGTCTATGATCTTCATCGGCTTCTTGTTGTTGTATGCCGGTGTTGATGGCTTGACGAATTAATTGAGTCGCTTCATCATTATCCTTCGTCTTACATGAAATGATTTGATGACCGGGTTCATTGCAATAATATCTTTTGTGTAGTGAATTCGTCTTCCGTCGTTCCTTCTTTTCATCAGAACAGTGCTTGCAGGGCATCACAGATGATGTCAGATAGAGAACATCATCATGTTCAACCGTGGCTCTGATACCACTTTGTTGAGAATCATTCTGGTTTGCAGCGGAATTGAGAGGGGCAATTGGATTCATGTTTGTGTTTCACATGAACAAGTATGTGCAGACTTGTTAGAGTAAATGGACAATTCGAATAGAATTCAGAATGTCTTGGTACCCGACAAAGATTGTGGGCAAGTGTCTTATATACATCATGAACGACGGTTATGTGGTGGTTAATTTTAGCGGGACCAACCGTCATTTAAACGGTGTCTAACCAACCGACATAACTCTTCGCTAATATTGTCACATATACATATAATCCTAAGTTTAATTATCTTAACGATACATAACATATAACTATAATTAAGTTTACATACTAACAGGTTTATGAGAGGATATATCTAGTGCCTTAAGATATGGATTCAAGTAATCGACTATAATTTCATCATGTATATTACCCATTGCCACAATTGCATCTCTCTCCAAAATCCCTAATTCTTCATTAGTCGCTTGATTCAAGTTCTTATCTTGCAAGTTTATCAGGAGCAGGAAACATTGGTGATATTTTACGCTTGACGCCATCAATTTTTATTATAAAACCTTGTAAAATCAAGTGGTTCCTACTTAACACATTCCTATTCAAATATTGGTGTAGAAAACACTATGTACATAAAGAATTCCATCTTCTGTGTTAATTGTAACCACCCAGTCCTCTTATAAAAAGATAATCCCTTTCCCTTGTTTTGGTTTCTACCCCAATGAATTTCTAATACGCCAACCATTAACATTGTTAATTATCTGATTACTTACAATAATACTAAATCATACAAATAATAATAAAAGATTTAGTTTGCTTTCTAATATCCTCAACCCCTATAGCAATTTCCCATAAGCTTTCAACTAATCACACACAAATAATAAGCTTAAAAAAACAAACACATCTAGTTCTACACTCAACTAGAACTAGTAGTATACCTGTCCGGTGGACGGGTTTTTTTAGCGTTGACATAAGAATTTTTCTTTGCATTTATTTGTTTTTAAAAGAGCCAAAATGTGTGTTACCAATAATCGGTGGGAAAAGAATATTTTTTATCCATCCGGGACCCAGGTACTTTAATGTCATGATCGCATCACTAATACAATTGCATATTAAACAAAACCCATTTTGTTTAAGACCAAAGTACATCCCGTTAACATAAGTAGTCCATAAAGGACCGACTACATAAGCCAACAAAGCAATCATAGGAAGTAACTGTTAAGCAACCTAAGTATAACAACATATATACTCAGGTAATTAAGAAAACAAAAGCATCAGCAAGAACGCATAGCAGAATAGAAAATTGCAATAAAAGAAAAATGTTGACTAAATAAACCGATTAATGTTTTGACCTTGGTAGTAGATGCAATACCCAACCATAAAGATAGCAACTGAGACCCCCCACCAAATGGGTCTGTTTCACAAAGCCAAATAACCAAGATTTAAATAATGGTTTTAAGTAGGGATGAGCCGGATACCGAAAATCAACAAAAACGGGTACCGGTACCGGATATCATTTGTTCATCTCTAGTTTTAAGTCATATGAGAGATTCAACTTGTAGACCTTCCATTTAAACCCTGTATATATTATGTAACCTTTTAACCTTTTTATCCAACCGTAATTTATACATGGCTACTCATACCTTTTTTTTCTTTTTTAACTATTAAAATGATTTTTAATACACCTTTGCGACGTTCTTATTTTTTCGATCTAAATTTAATTTGAAATCGAGTTGCACATGATAATGTACATGAACTACAAATTGCATATGATAATGTACATGTCATCAAAGTACAAACATACAAGTCATGTTTTCTTTTACCACATGTAATCTAATGTACATGAACTACAAATTGCATATGATAATGAACATGTCATCAAAGTACAAACATACAAGTCATGTTTTCTTTTACCACATGTAATCTAATTGCATGTGTTTCCTTTTGTAGGTCCGGCTAGGGGAGGATCTAGTCGCCTAATCCTTGTGTACAAACCAACCCGGTTGTGCGGAATCCAACCGAGATAGCAAACCGAGATAGAACACGTAAATACACGACACACAATATTCACCGATTAACACCACTGTATTAATACGTATGAAAGGTTCGGTTACAAAGCAATGTTTACAAATGTGTATTGCAAACTCTCTAAAACTCTCGTGTGTGTGCTCTCACAAATATGCTCTCTGTGTTCTACCCTCTTGTGTTCTCTAGTGTTCTATTGTGTTCTATGTCGAAACAGAACAAATGAACTCTATTTATACTAACAGACACACATACATATGACGAAACATAAAACAGGCGACGAAACAGAATCATGGTCGACGAAACACATATGATTCGTCGACTTCTGGGCTGTTTCGTCGATGTGGTCTTAGGCCCAATCAGTTTAAGGCCCAATCCCTGATTCGTCATCTTCTTTTAGCCCAAGGACTGTGATGTTGAGTCCAGTCCTTGTCTTGTCTCTTTTGTTGGCTTGACGTCTTGTACATGACGGAGGAAAGTCGTGTCAACACGTGCCGAACCGAGTCGCGTCCACAGAATCATGTATCAACAAACTCCCCCTTGGACGCTACTCGTGAGGTTCGCTTCTCATATCTTCTATGTCGGAGGATCTTCAAAGTCTTCACGTCTTCAAAGCAGAAAGTGTATCAACAAACTCCCCGTTTCATGTAGGGAGTGTGTTGACAAACTCCCCCTTTAACATAAGCTCCCCCTTGAGTTATGCTCGTGAATGACTTGATCATTAGCTTGAGATCCTTGTGGTGTTGATGATGGTCAGCGGCAACTCGATCATCTTCATCATTTGAGTGCCTTCACGTCGTGTCTTCATTCCGAAGCTTGTCATCGACCATGTTCTCCTAGCCTTTAGAATCTGCACATGCAAGAAATCTAAACGCGTAATGAGAACAACTGCTTGGAATATAGTAAACATAAACAAACGACACACATGTGACCATTGTTCAAACAAATACCGTCCGACAGTTTGAAAGTTTAATAAATTTATCAATTTTAATTTTTAACTTTCAACACTTTGCAAATTTCGACCGTTTATGAAGATTTAGTCGTTTCGGTTTTCGTTCAAGTTTCAGGTAACGAAGACTCGAGCTCCAACATCGTACGATCGAAAATAAACTAGAAATAAAATCTTTTTGGCTTTTTGAATATTTCAAAATTTAAAGATTGAAAGCAGTAAATAAATATATACAAAGAGCAGAAACTGAAAGCATTAAATAAATATTTACAGACATTCTTTTTGCGAGTTTCGAGGGTAAGAGAATCATATCAGTGTACGGTCATGCCAAAACGCTCTTGTTGTTCTTTTAGTTAACAATAAGATAAGCATCCTATAACAATTATCGGTATTGTTGTCCACTTAAGCTCAACTTATCAGATGTAATCATGGCGAGGGGATACGTTAAGGTATGATTTATACTTACCGACCGGTGTTCATCCACATCACGACACATTCCCGTATCAAGGTATGCACGAGGGTTCATCTTACCGGTGAGTATACCGATTATCATCTGTTTGACCGTATATGATGTGAGATTCTCACTTATTTTGATTTGAAAACAAGCCCTATGTGATATAATCACTTATTGATGAGGAACTTGATTTTCGATGCATGAGGGCACAGGAGCAAGTCCGTGAACAGGTCAGTACTTTCGTACAGCAGAGAGACGAACTTGACACCCGGAAAGAATTTGTGATATTTTATCACTTATTTGTTTGGACATGTGATTGTTGATCACTTATTGAGGTCGTATGCAGTATGTACACGTATGTATGGTATCATGGAAGATCTAGACTTGCGTCCCCGTTGTATTTCGGTAAAAGATACAACCATGATACCCAGATGATAAGCAGCATAAAGACCGAATATTTCAGAACCTCGGCAATCTCTCAAACGAAATTTCGGTACTAAGACCATATGCCAATGAATGGTTCCCACCTGGTCTTCAGTCGATTTAAGTTTATATCACCCTGCACACTTTAAAATGATTGTGAGCCTACCGATACATCTTATATAGAGCTGCTTATCGTTTTTCATTTAAGGTTTAAAGAGGTTTAGACAGACCACTGATGTACTATCATTTTCTCTTTTGCTCGCCAGGAAACTTCCGTTTGTTGATAAGCTCAAAACAGGTCTTGTTGTGTCTTTTGACTGTAAGGACTCGGTTCAAGGTATAACATGCAGAGGCCACAGCTTCAGTCCAGAATGGAATCGGCAATTGTGACTCTACCAACATAGTCCTAGCAGTCTCGATCAATGTTGAAGCCGTTGAAGAAAATGCTGCGGCAAGGATGTTTTTCGAGAGTGACAACGCAACAGATTCACCGTTGGTTCGTCCCATTATTGTCAATCAAGAACCATCTTCAGTGAACAATAATGCTCTCGACAATGAGGATTTTCAAGATGCTTCCGAATTGAACGAATCTTCAGAGGATGACGAATTTCTCGATGCAGATCAAGGACCAACAGCAGCAGTACATGGTACTTCAGAAGGTACACCTCCAGTGGATGTCCCTAAAACAGCTGAAGCTACTGGATCATCCTCTTCGTCAATTCCGGGCCTTGAATTGATTGTTGATCTCAATCTCAACAATCTGGGTACAAATATTCCAGTTCAAGATAATCCAGAAACAAGGATTCACAATACCCATCCTCAACAAAACATCATCGGAAATGTACAAAGTGGCGTTCAAACAAGAAACATGTTGCGGAACAACAACAATGCAGGCTTGTATGCAACTATCCGAGAATCTGGTCAACAAAATGATTGGTCTTTCGCGTGTTATGTCTCACAGGAAGAGCCAAGAACTTGGAAAGATGCTTTGAAAGATAGCTCATGGGTTGAAGCGATGCAGGAAGAACTGCAACAATTCCAGAAGCTTGGTGTCTGGAAACTCGTAGAGAAACCTGCTGGTTATAAGAAGATTGGTACCCGTTGGGTGTTTAAATGCAAAAAGGATGACCGTGGAATTGTTATTCGAAATAAAGCAAGATTAGTCGTTCAAGGTTTTCGTCAGATTGAAGGGATCGACTACAACGAAGTGTATGCACCTGTTGCACGTCTAGAAGCAATTCGGATCTTTCTGGCTTATGCCTCATTCAAAGGTTTCAAGGTATACCAGATGGACGTGAAGAGTGCATTCTTACATGGTGTGGTAGAAGAAGAGGTGTACGTCGAACAGCCTCCAGGTTTTGAAGATCCTATCCATCCCGATCGGGTTTGGTTGCTCAACAAAGCTCTATATGGTCTACATCAAGCACCGCGAGCTTGGTACGCAACCTTATCTAATTATCTGCTGGAGAATGGATTTCGCAGAGGTCTTATCGACTGTACTCTTTTCGTCAAAGAACAAGATGGAGATCTTCTACTGGTACAGGTATACGTTGATGATATTATTTTTGGTTCTACTAATGATGATTTGTGTAGGGATTTCGAGCGTGTAATGCAGGATAAATTCGAGATGAGTGCTATGGGGGAAATGACTTTCTTTTTGGGCCTACAAGTACAACAAACTGAGTCTGGGATATTCATCCATCAGACTAAATATGTTGGTGACATCTTGAGCTGGTTCCAGATGTCTGATGCAACGCCCATTGGTACCCCATTGCCACAAAATCACGGAATTACTCCAGACTTGAAGGGTCAAGATGTTAGCCCCTCATACTATCGCGCAATGATCGGATCCCTTATGTACCTCACAGCATCAAGACCAGATATAATGTACCCAACGTGCCTGCTTGCCAGATATCAAGTGAACCCGAAGGCCTCACATCTTGCAGCTGTAAAAAGGATTTTTCGTTATTTGAAGGGTTACCCTGACACCGGTCTGTGGTACCCTAGGGATAATAACTTTGACTTGATCGCATTCAGTGATTCTGATTTTGGCGGATGCAAAATCGACGGCAAATCCACAACGGCTGGATGTCAGTTTTTGGGAAATCGCCTAGTCACATGGCAGTGCAAGAAGCAGACGTGCGTCGCTACATCAACATGCGAAGCTGAATACATTGCTGCCTCAAGTTGTTGCTCCCAAGTCCTATGGATCCAACAACAAATGCGTGATTACGGTTTTGAATTCCTGACTACTCCCATTTACGTTGATAATTCTGCTGCATTACAGATCACTAAAAATCCTGTGCAGCATTCAAAGACTAAGCACATCGACATTAAGTATCACTTTATACGTGATTGCTTTGAGAAAAGGCTAATCGATGTTGCTTACGTCCACACCGATGACCAACGTGCCGACCTTTTTACCAAAGCATTTGACAAATCAAGATTTGACTATTTATTATTGGTAAATGGCATTAAGGTCAAGCAAGAGTAAAACCAACATCGGAAAATCATTTTTGTAAATACCTTTGTGTTTTAAATTTGTCTTAGTTTATTGATTTTAGGGGGAGTAAATCCAAAATTTGAAAATCCAAAAACATCGAAAAAATTTCAAAAACACAAAAACAATAGAAAAACAAAAATGAGTTTTCTGGCGAGCAAAAGAGAAAATGATAGTACATCAGTGGTCTGTCTAAACCTCTTTAAACCTTAAATGAAAAACGATAAGCAGCTCTATATAAGATGTATCGGTAGGCTCACAATCATTTTAAAGTGTGCAGGGTGATATAAACTTAAATCGACTTAAGACCAGGTGGGAACCATTCATTGGCATATGGTCTTAGTACCGAAATTTCGTTTGAGAGATTGCCGAGGTTCTGAAATATTCGGTCTTTATGCTGCTTATCATCTGGGTATCATGGTTGTATCTTTTACCGAAATACAACGGGGACGCAAGTCTAGATCTTCCATGATACCATACATACGTGTACATACTGCATACGACCTCAATAAGTGATCAACAATCACATGTCCAAACAAATAAGTGATAAAATATCACAAATTCTTTCCGGGTGTCAAGTTCGTCTCTCTGCTGTACGAAAGTACTGACCTGTTCACGGACTTGCTCCTGTGCCCTCATGCATCGAAAATCAAGTTCCTCATCAATAAGTGATTATATCACATAGGGCTTGTTTTCAAATCAAAATAAGTGAGAATCTCACATCATATACGGTCAAACAGATGATAATCGGTATACTCACCGGTAAGATGAACCCTCGTGCATACCTTGATACGGGAATGTGTCGTGATGTGGATGAACACCGGTCGGTAAGTATAAATCATACCTTAACGTATCCCCTCGCCATGATTACATCTGATAAGTTGAGCTTAAGTGGACAACAATACCGATAATTGTTATAGGATGCTTATCTTATTGTTAACTAAAAGAACAACAAGAGCGTTTTGGCATGACCGTACACTGATATGATTCTCTTACCCTCGAAACTCGCAAAAAGAATGTCTGTAAATATTTATTTAATGCTTTCAGTTTCTGCTCTTTGTATATATTTATTTACTGCTTTCAGTCTTTAAATAAATATATACAAAGAGCAGAAACTGGTATCAGAGCCATGTATCAACACCTTTATTAAAGTTAAGAGGTAAAGCTTGCCTTCAGAGTTTGTGAAGCATTTTTCATCAACAAGAGCATTGCGTCCATTAATCGCGACTGGTAAGGCCTAAAACATCATAAGACACATGTTACAAGAATAACACCAAGTTTGGAGATGAATGAAAATATTCAATAGACAAATTCTTTTTTATCATTTTCTATCTACTGTAACATATAAACGAAAACCAGTGCACACCTCAACCGATTTTTGAAGTGCATCGGGCACCTCAATTTCAACAAATCCTAAACAAAATCCCTGTAGCTGCGATGAGTTTCACCAAAGTTAAAATACGGTTCAAAAGATTAGAAAAAATAAAGTGGATATGTACCCTGTTGCTTCAAACTTGAATGCCATTCGGCTTAATAGGACCAAATTTCTTGAATACTTCCTCTAACAAAGCAAGTGTAGCGTTCATTGGGAGACCCTTGATGTAAACAGAATAGCCATCAGCTGCCCAATACAAGCAATTCGCATTTAAAAAAAGAGCCCTACAAGTTTAGTAATAAGAACTATTCCTAAAGATAATATATTAAAGAAGTTCGCATCTTGAATCATAACAACAATTTATAAAACATAGTAGAGGCATGGTTCAGATAACTATAACCCTAGGTTTCAATCAAAATAGCACAAGTAACTAACATAACTTTAAAAGTTTAAACAAATGAATTAACATAGAAAAGGTTTGGCTGATTTCAAAGTGCTTCTCAAAATTTACTACTTAAAACAGGAAAGTGACTTTTTAGAGATCTTTTTTTCTTCATGGTTCATATATGGCATATGAGAGCACACTGCAATTGCAAATAATTATAGCATGAAAAAAAGCTAAGATAAAGAGCGTACATTTTGACCGAATGCAGATTGACCAGAGAAAGGCTGTGAGTTTGACTATTGTTGTTGTCCAGATGCATTACTCCCTCTTGACGAATATATACTTTTTCACACGAACAACAAATCCAAACACCCTAAAATTTACTACAATTCCATAGATTGAAACCCTAACCCATTAAGAACAACAAATCCAAACACCCTACAATTTGCTACAATTCCATAGATTGAAACCCTAACACAGTAACGCGTAAATTACCTGAGAAAGCTTGTCACAATCTGATTTGAGAACATCAGAACATATCAATTGCGATGGCCGCTGGCGATGGAATATAATAAAAGCTCTCTGGTTACGGATTCACGTGATTTGAACAACCTACATAATGATAACCGCCCAAAAAAGAGGAGAGAGAATGCTCAACTCCAACAGTGGCGGATCCAGCCAGTTTTTTCACTGGGTTCCTTTTTTCAAATCATACAAGGTTTACACTACAAAAAAAACGTTCTTTTCCAAATCATACAAGGTTTACACTAAAAAAAACGTTTTTTTTTTCCAAATCGATTGGGTTCCTGGGACCCGGTAAACCCCTCTAAATCCGCCCCTGACCTCCAAGTACCGCATGTTTTACGGTTTTTTCTATGAGTTTAAACGGCAGGGATTAAATCTTTTAGAGATCTGAAGGTGGTAATTTCATTTGACAGCGGTTACAAACCACACTGTCTATATAATATATAATAAAACAAACGTACTTGAGGGGACGAATCCTGACGGTTACAATCACATTTTCTTTAACATTGGTTGAACTTGGACGTTGAGAGGGTTAAGTTGACGAAATCAGAGGAGAAATATGTGGTTTGGAGGTGTGAGCTTTAGTACGGCGAGCATTATCAGTTGGCTGGTTCCGAGGACTATTTGGAAAAGCTATCATCATGAGATTTCAATATCAATAAATGAATACACTCAATAAACATATTAAATCAGCTAATTACAACCCTGACGAATTGCTATCAAATTAAATCAACAAATATAATAAATACGTGGCAACAAATAACGTTAGCTATGCCTACGTAGGGGTGAGCAAAAGGAAAAACCCGACCCTACCCGACCATTACCCGACCCGACCCGATAACCGATCAAATATAAAATACAGAACCGATTCACTACCCTAAATATAGGGTCGGTTCCGGTCCATAGGTCCAAGTCGGGTTTCGCCATGAAAAAACCGAGAACCGACCCGACCCTATTTTATATGAAAAATTGGAACCGATCTAAATACCTAGGTACTTCGGTTCGGGTCGGTTAGGTATATTTTCGGTTCGGTTCTCGGTTATTTTCGGTCCGGACCTAAACTTGCTCACCCCTACGCCTACGTTATCTCTAACACCATGCGTAGTGGTTTTATCAATAATGCCCCCATTATGGGGCGTTTTCTGCTATGTGGCAGTCCAGTCAGCATGGGAGTATTATTAGCGGTTATTGCAAAAGTGCCGTAGTGGGAATAATGCCCAACAACGCCCATGAAATCATTACACAATTATTTTTTTTTTAAATTTAAAACATAAAATTCTTCATTAATTTAAAAAAAAAATTACACTACTTGAAATAAAAAAAAAACGAAAAAAAAAAGTTAAAAAAGAGGATGATGATCTAGAGTCCATATTTTTCCCGAATTTTTTGGCGATGCATTTGCGCAAGGATCAACGCGTCGCCTTGGAGGTGGTCGATCGGTTTGGACAAAAACTCAATGTCCTTTTCCATTTGCCTCGCCTCTTGCATCTCGTTAAACTTTTTGGTTTCGACGACTCGTTCTTTTATAATCTCACAACGTTGGTGGCCGAGGTTGTTGATACATATTTTGTGGACGCGACTCGGCTCGGTTCGACTTGGTTCGGTTCAACCCGGTTAGGTTCGGCTCAAGCCCGACGTCACGACATTCCTCCGTCGTGCGCCCCAGAGTTCGACACGCGAAGCACGGAGAGCCGCGAGCCTTCCCGAGGAGCCACATCATCATGACATCATCATAATGATGTCATGATGATGTCATGTAGAAGTAAATACATGCAAATGGTGAAACTGTACGTGCATGGCATGAACACTATGACATGGGCCTTCACTGCTGGGCTAAAGCCCAAAGATGGCGAAACAGGAATCATGTCGGCGAAACAGCTCAGTTTCGTCGACCTTGAATGTGATTCGTTGACTGCCTCTTGTTTCGTCAAATGTTTATGTGTTTCGCCGAGTCTTAGTTTGATTCGTCATGTACTGTGTGTCTGTGTATATAAATAGAAGGTTATCCTTCTGTTTCTTGAGGAGAACACAGAGAGAACACTCAGAGCAAAAACACACACACACGAGAGTTAGAGAGAGTTTGCAGAATAGATTTGTAAACCTTGTGCTTGTAACCGAACCTTTCATTCGTATTAATACAGTGGTGTTAAACGGTGAACTTTGTGTGTCGTGTATTTTTCGTGTTCTATCTCGGTTTGCATCTCCGGTTGGATTCCGCACAACCGGGTGTGTTTGACAACAAGGATTAGGCGACTAGATCCTCCCCTAGCCGGACCTACAAGTGGTATCAGAGCCTTGGCTCTTCTCCTTGTTAAAACCGAGTTGTTTTCGGGCGTTTTCCGGGTGTTTGAAGTTTTTATTTTTCTTTAAAAAATCTGGTTAAATCTTCAAATATCTTAATATTTTGCTGGAAGTTCACATAAAAACCTTGTTATTTTTCATTTTCACATGTTAAAGAGTGGTTTTTAGTGAAGTTTTATGCAAAATCTTGTGTTCGGAAGTTTTCGGTTCACCGGAAAACTCATATTTTACCGGAAAATTCATTGTGTTCTTACCATATTCATAGTGTTCTTCACATTTCATCTTTTTGATCTTTAAAAATTGTATGTGAAAGGTGTTAGTGTATTGGAAAGTGATAAGGGATTAAAATAATACAAACCTTACTTGTTTGGTGGAAAGCACCATGTGTTGAGCCGAAAGCACTTGTCAGAGAAAGATTATTTGTCAAAGGTGTTTGTGTGTTGGAAATTGCAACTTGGATTAAAATATTACAAGTCATCTTTGGTTGGTGAATTGAACATACCTTTAGCCGAAAGTAGCTTACTTGTGTCAGAAAAGTTTGAAAAAGTTTACCAACTCAGTTATCTTTTTGTCAAAACAGAACATCAACGAGACAGTACTTCAGTTTCGTAAACAGGATCATTGGCGAAACAAGTTTCAGTTTCGTCGACCATTTGGGCTTTAAAGGGTACTGGGCCGTTTCGTCAATAGGAGCCCAAAGACATCAGATCTGTTTCGTCATAAGTCAAACATCATTAACGACCTGTTTCGTCAATTGCATTGTTGGGCCTGTGTTTCGTCAAAATTGAAAGCCCACAATTTAAAAAATCTGTTTCGTCATCTTAGTTGGCCCAAGTTACATTTTGGTTTCGTCAAGCCTTTTGTTTCGCCAAAAGTGTTTACAAATTCAGTTTCGTCGGTCTAGTATTGGGCTTCTCAAGTGGGCCTGTTTCGTTGTCTGGGAGCCCAACTTTATATATCTGTTTCGCCGCAAAACAAAAATTCAGTTTCGTCAACATTCTGTTTCGTCGTGAAAGTTGTAATTTTTAAACAGAAGGTTTGCACTAGTTGTTTAACTGTTTGTTTCAAGTGTGTTAATCAGGTTGTTATCATTCGAGATATTAACATAGTTTGTGAAAATTAAATTTTAAAAAAAGGGAAAACTTGTTTTTCAAATAACATCTACTCAATTTTCACTTAATATATTAATTTTTATAAAATGGGAACAAACGGTCAGTGGGATCCAACCGCGTGGACTCAAATAACTTCGACTCCACAATCATCAGCTACGCACAGTCAGTGGGATCCAACCGCGTGGACTCTAACATCTACTCAGCAATCAAACACCGGACCTTCCACAACAGATCAGTTTGATCCTTCAGCATACTCGATGTGTTCAAGACCAAATTCTTCTTCTCAACAACAGTATGTGCAACCGACAACTCAGCAATTCACACTACCGCCTTTCTTAGACCCAAGCAGAGCTCAGCAGCAACAACCGCAACAGCAAGGAAATCAGAATCCCTTCAGGAATCAAGGACAGCCACAACAGCAACAGAACAACAATTCTGTCAGATCAATAGTTTCCGTTGGAGGAAATGCATCTGGATCCGCAAACACTAATCCCCACATAGGATTGGTTGTTCAAGCTGATGAAGGCTGCAACTGGAACATTCAGCTTGGAGAAGGAGGAAATGGTGGAACAGCATGTTATGCTAAAGTGATTGAGAAGGTTGTAGAACCCGTGTCTGCTGGTGAATCTTCAGAAGATGAAGATAGTTCGGGTTATAGTGGGAGCATGGATGGGGAATCAGTTGATGCTGGTGATTTATCAAGTGATGCTTTAGATTTGAAGGTTGATGAGCTTTTGGCTGAAGCTGAAGCATTATGCAAGAGGAGATCTATTCTCTGCCAGAAATCTGCTGGAACTTCCGAGAAGCTTGCTCAGTTCTTCTCTGAAGATGGATCTTTTTCTTTTCATACAGCCTTTATGGCTCACGTAGAAAGTCAAACTTCTCAGGTATGTGATACTAATTCTGACTCTATTTCTGTTCCTATTGAATGTGCAAAGTGCTTAGAATATGCTGAAAAGGAAAGTCAGTTTGAAATCACACACAAACACAATCAAGAATTGATTGTAGATCTTTCTAAAGCAACCGAAGCTAACTTGTTTTTAACCAGAAATGAAAAGGAATTTAAAGCTACAATTGCGTCATTAAGACATGATGTTTCAGAATTACAAAAGGCTGTTTTGCGAAAACAACATGCTAACAATAATCTTATTGACACAATTGAAAAGCAAATGGTAGAGTTGGCAACAACTCGATGTGAATGTGAGACAATTAAGCAGAAACTAGAAAGCTATTCCAATTCCCGCTATGTATTGGATCACATCATCGACGTTCAAAAGAAAAAGGGGGATGCAAGATGTATTGGATTCAAATCATGTCCTCCCCCAATGAATCACAATTACTCCAAATTGCCTGATGACGAGGATATGCCCCGTTTTGAACCTACTGTGCCACTCAGTCTAGATGACTTTGCAGCGGGCCTCGGGTTCACAACTGGTACATCATCCTCGGGTCAATCAGAATCTGAGAATGTGACAGATTCATCGTGTGTTAAGGAACAGAGTCCTCCCATTGTTGAGGATGCTGATTCTTCGGACGATGAATCTGAAGAAATTGTGAACCAACAGTCTAACTCGGTTACAACAGATATTCCAATCGAGAATCACATCCTGTGTGATCCACCAGTGAAACCGAGTAAGACTGAAATGTCAAAAGCAATGGAGTCCCTTGTATCTAGCTGTGAAGGGAATAACTTGTTGTACACGCTCAAAGGAGATGACAAAATCTACTCTAACAAAGATTTTCCAATTAAAAATGTAAATCAAGATTTAATTGAGCAAATTTTTGAAGGATGTATTGATAAGTTTTTGGGGAACAAAAGTGGCAAAGTTACCGTCACTCAATGTGATCCAATTCCGTGTGAACAAATTAGAAAACAATACGGAAACCAAAAACAACCAATTGAGCGAAAACAACAAGTGAACTCCGGAAAAGGTAAGGTACAGGGAAAGAAGGCTCAGAACAAGAATGTTCAAGCACCTAAAGTTCAGCAGCAAAAGGTGCAAAACAAAAGAGCTCCTGTTAAGAAACGAGAACCGAAAATGAACTTTGTTGGATCCACGGGTACAGATAAACTTGAAACATTTCAGGATAAATCTAACATTGATTTTGTAAAACAAGTTAGAATTTTAAAACGAAATGATCAGAATAATTACACCCAACACACAAACGGATGTGATTTAGGTCCAAGTTCGTCTAGATCACAAAGTTCATGGTCTGGTTCTCAGTCTGGTCATCAACATGTTTCTCCGAGGTTTGTAGAGCGGAGAATGTGCTTTGAGTGTGGCACAGTTGGGCATATTGTAAGATACTGCCCATACCTGCAAAAGTTGAAGGCAAAAACGAGTGCTCCCCAAGAAACCAATTACCAAAAACGATCTGTTTCCCCGAATCAAGACCCACGTGTCTTGAAAGAAAAGGAAAAGAAGTTAAAACAAAAGAATCAAAAGGTAATTGAGAAGGCCTTAAAATCAGAGGTCAAAGAAGAAAAACCTGTACAAGCAAAACCTAAAACTGTAAAACCAGTAAATGCTAAAACAATGAATTCAAATACTGGTAAAGGACAAACAGTTTGGAAGCAAAAGCAGGTAGTTCAATCAGGGGGAGCACCACAGGTTGTTTTTCCTAATCATCAAGTGATTGAGATCACTTTCCTTGATGATCAAGGACGACCCAAGTCCACAAAGGCTCGGGTCCCCCTCTCCAACTAATCTTTGAGTGAGTGTGCAGAATGTTCCAGGAGGAACTATTGATAGTCGTAAGATTGTTGATAGTGGAGCGTCCATGCACAAGATAGGCGACAGAAGAAATTGTTGCCTTTGATGGAGAGAAAATGAAAAGGAAAGAAGACAAAGTTGTCTGTTGAAAGAGATTGAAAAGCTTCGACAAAAATGAAAATCATTCAAAAGTTTGTTTGTTCAAGGCTTTAATCGGGTCCCCAGGATAGATTCAATCAAAATGTACGCACCTGCAGCACGTTTGAAGTTCAAAATCAACAAGATGAACGTTCAGTGTACATTTCTTCGTGGTGAGATTGAAGAAAATGTGTTTGTTGAACAAACCAACCGGGTGTGCGGATGCCTTGGCATGGATTGAACAACCGCACACTACTTCTGAAAGAGAAAGACAAAGACCTTCGCTGGTGAAATGTGGAAGACCAGCCGGACCCAAAGGTTTATGATCTTGTTGCTGTCAAGAGACTTCTCAGTAGCTACAAAGAATCGACTTTGAAATCCACACCGGGTGGATATCCAGTTTGAGAGAGCACTCAGATTCCTTGCAATGCACGAAGCAGTTGCAGGATACGGTTTTGAGTTTCTAATCTCTCATTTACTTGTCGATATTTAAGCTGCTTTATGAATTTGTATTATCTCGTACAGCACTCTTTGGCCAGACAATGTTGTCATGGTCCGCACCGCAAACCGACATGCCAACTGATTTTTCCAAAATTCGATAAATCTTTTCAGATTAAAAATTTAATTTTGGTAAACGGCATTGAGGTAAAACATGAGTTAACCAACATCGGAAAGTCATTTTTGTAAATACCTTTGTGTTTTAAACTTTATCTTAGTTTATTGATTTTAGGGGGAGTAAATCCAAATTTGAAAAATCCAAAAACATCGAAAAATTTCAAAAGCACAAAAACAATAGAAAAACAAAAATGAGTTTCCTGGCGAGCAAAAGAGAAAATGATAGTACATCAGTTGTCTGTCTAAACCTCTTTAAACCTTAAATGAAAAAACGATAAGCAGCTCTATATAAGATGTATCGGTAGGCTCACAATCATTTTAAAGTGTGCAGGGTGATATAAACTTAAATCGACTGAAGACTGGGTGGGAACCATTCATTGGCATATGGTCTTAGTACCGAAATTTCGTTTGAGAGATTGCCGAGGTTCTGAGATATTCGGTCTTTATGCTGCTTATCATCTGGGTATCATGGTTGTATCTTTTACCGAAATATAACGGGGACGCAAGTCTAGATCTTCCATGATACCATACATACGTGTACATATTGCATTCGACCTCAATAAGTGATCAACAATCACATGTCCAAACAAATAAGTGATAAAATATCACATTTATCCGGGAGTCAAGTTCGTCTCTCTGCTGTACGAAAGTACTGACCTGTTCACGGACTTGCTCCTGTGCCCTCATGCATCTGAAAATCAAGTTCCTCATCAATAAGTGATTCTATCACATAGGGCTTGTTTTCAATCAAAATAAGTGAGAATCTCACATCATATACGGTCAAACAGATGATAATCGGTATACTCACCGGTAAGATGAACCCTCGTGCATACCTTGATACGGGAATGTGTCGTGATGTGGATGAACACCGGTCGGTAAGTATAAATCATACCTTAACGTATCCCCTCGCCATGATTACAAATGATAAGTTGAGCTTATGTGGACAACAATACCGATAATTGTTATAGGATGCTTATCTTAATGTTAACTAATTGAACAAAAAGAGCGTTTTGGCATGACCGTACACTGATATGATTCTCTTACCCTCGAAACTCGCAAAAAGATTGTCTGTAAATACTTATTTACTGCTTTCAGTTTCTGTATCTTTGTATATATTTATTTATTGCTTTCCGTCTTTACATTTGAAAAATGAAAAATTCCAAAAAGATTTTAGGTGTGTTTTAATATAAACTTTATAAAAGCCAAAAAGATTTTGCTTCTATTTATTTTTGATTGACTGATGTTGGAACTCGAGTCTATCCTACCCAAAATCCTGATTGTAAGCCGGAAAACAATTGCTCCTTCATAAAATGTCGAAGTTAACAAGTTTTGAAAGTTAAAGGTCTAAAATTGATAAATTTGTTAAACTTTCAAACTGTCGGACGGTAGTTGTTTGAATAATGGTCACACGTGTGTCGGTTGCTTATGATATTCCAAGCAGTTGTTCTCATTACGCGTTTAGATTTCTTGCATGTGCAGATTCTAAAGGCAAGGAGAACATGGTCGATGACAAGCTTCGGAATGAAGACACGACGTAAAGGCACTCAAGTGATGAAGATGATCGAGTTGCCGTTGACCATCATCAATACCACAAGGATCTCAAGTTATAAAGATCAAGTCGTTCACAAGCATAACTCAAGGGGGAGCTTATGTTAAGGGGGAGTTTGTCAACACACTTCCTACATGAAACGGGGAGTTTGTTGATACACTTTCTTCTTACAAGACGTGAAGACCTTGAAGATCCTCCGACGTGGAAGACATGGAAGTTGAACCTCACGAGTAGCGTCCAAGGGGGAGTTTGTTGATACATATTTTGTGGACGCGACTCGGCTCGGTTCGACTTGGTTCGGTTCAACCCGGTTAGGTTCGGCTCAAGCCCGACGTCACGACATTCCTCCGTCGTGCGCCCCAGAGTTCGACACGCGAAGCACGGAGAGCCGCGAGCCTTCCCGAGGAGCCACATCATCATGACATCATCATAATGATGTCATGATGATGTCATGTAGAAGTAAATACATGCAAATGGTGAAACTGTACGTGCATGGCATGAACACTATGACATGGGCCTTCACTGCTGGGCCAAAGCCCAAAGATGGCGAAACAGGAATCATGTCGACGAAACAGCTCAGTTTCGTCGACCTTGAATGTGATTCGTTGACTGCCTCTTGTTTCGTCAAATGTTTATGTGTTTCGCCGAGTCTTAGTTTGATTCGTCATGTACTGTGTGTCTGTGTATATAAATAGAAGGTTATCCTTCTGTTTCTTGAGGAGAACACAGAGAGAACACTCAGAGCAAAAACACACACACACGAGAGTTAGAGAGAGTTTGCAGAATAGATTTGTAAACCTTGTGCTTGTAACCGAACCTTTCATTCGTATTAATACAGTGGTGTTAAACGGTGAACTTTGTGTGTCGTGTATTTTTCGTGTTCTATCTCGGTTTGCATCTCCGGTTGGATTCCGCACAACCGGGTGTGTTTGACAACAAGGATTAGGCGACTAGATCCTCCCCTAGCCGGACCTACAGAGGTCGCGAATGTCTTGGAGACGACGGTTCATCTCCTCGAAATCTTCCTTCAACTCGAGATCGGAAGACGACTCCATCGTTTTTTTCCCGGTTCGCTTATCCTTTCTTCTACCGGGCGGCCGGGCCAACTCTTCTTCAAGTTGCTCGTCAACGTCCACTACCTCATTTAGATCGACATTGCGGGCATCCGATGTCGGTGTTTCAGGGTCAACGGAGGATGATTTTTTGACCGTTTAGCTCGACGTCTACTACTAGACGTCATGGTCACTACGCCCGCCCACTTTGGACTTTTTCGTAGTAGATCCCAACACTTATAGTACGGGAAAGGGCATTTCGTTCTCTCGTACTCTTCCAAAGACTTTGTTAAAACCCCGACGTCACCTTCTCCGCTCGGGCGATTATCGTAGTTACGTTGGTACACTTCTTGGAATGAGTGACACTTGTTGTTGATGTCGGTCCATTTGCTAGAAATGGAATCTTTGTCCCGATGCTCGCCTTTACCCCATGTGCTATAAAAGAGTGCACGAACTCTATCCCAAAAAAACGGGGCCCGTTTGAAAGTTTGCTACAAATTAAAAAAATAAAAGTAAAATATAAGTTGTATGTTAAAAATAAAAGTAAAAATATAACTAAAAAATAAGTAAAAAAAATATAAAAGTTACCAATTTCGGGGTCCTCTGAAACCTCGAGCCATGACCGAGCCAACGTGTATTCCCCCTCCTTCGTCCAATTAAGGTAAGAATGCTTACGTCGAGGTTCGTTCGCTTCCTTCTTCTTATGCGACATTCTGCCGCGTTTCGATTTCTCTGGCTCCGGTTCGGGTTGCGTCTTCGGCACGACATCGACATCGGGTTCGGCTTGTTGTTGTGAAGGTTGCGACCCGCCGGCTTGACCAAAGCCGAAAGTGGGTTGCACGAATGGAGTAGCGCCACTCAAGTAAGACATAAAGTTCAAGTTGCAAATTAAATTATATAATAATATTCTATACAACATACATTTATACTAAGGGTCTGTTTGGTATGGGGTAATGGAATGGACGGGGGAAATGAATGGAAGAGGTAATGGAATGGATGAGGTAATGAAATGGATCATTACCCTTCCATGTCTTGTTTGGTTGGCATGTGAGAATGGAATGAAGCATTACTTTTTGTTGTTTGGTATGCGAGAAAAGACGAAGAAATAAAATCGGATGGCGGTGGTCAACGATGGGCGGTGATGGTGGGTGGTGATAGGTGGCAGTTGTAGCAGCAGCGTCAGTGGTGATAGTGGGTGCCCGCGGTGGTAGGTGGTGGCGGTTGATAGCGGTGCTGGAGGTTGGTGGCGACGACGGCGATGATCGAAGGTGGCAGCGGAGATGATCAAAGGTGGGTGGTGGCGGTGATCGGAGGTGGCAGCGGCGACGGTGGGTGGCGGCGATGGCGGTGGCGGTGGCAGGGACGGAGGTGGTAGCGGTGGCGGCGGCGGGAGGCGGCGGTGGGTTGCGACGGAAGTGGGTGATGGCGGCGGATGACAGTGTTGGTGGTGGGTGGTGGCAACGGTGGTAGGTTGTGGTGTTGTTAATGAAGGATGAAAAGAGAATGAAATGAAAAAAAAAAAAAAAACAGGGGGGGGGGGGGTGAATGAAATGATTTTGAGGGAATGGAAATTTGGAATGGTCGATTCCATTAAATTGACCAAACAAACACTCTTTTCTTTATTCCTTCACAATGGGCCATTCCATTCCACCTATCATTCCTGCATAACAAACGCTACCTAAGTGTTTCAAGGAGAGACATACTCTCTCTATCTAATCTAAGAGGTATAGAGTTTAAATCATACAAGGTGTATGCATTAAATTATTTTAAAAATATGTTAGTTTACTTTTTAATATATTTCTTATGACCATTGTGTACTTCACCGGATCATTATACATTTGCAATTTTTATTTGTATTACTAAAAGGCTTATTGGCAAACCTTTAGATTGAATCAAGTTATATTTGTAAATTTGTAGCTATACACAAATTCATTCTCATGTCTATACATATTTTGAATATTTTAACGTCAGCTTAATCCTCGTAGACTATCAAAACTAATAATTACTAGTCTAGCATGCTTTAGACTACGATGCATCATTCTGATTCTTCACAACTTTAAGAGATAGCGCACTTTCTCTTACAATGGATCTCGAGAACACCGACTCCAAAAAACCCGAGAACCCAGAGAAAGTTGTGAACCCTAGTATCTTTGAAATCATAGAAACTCGAGAACCCTTATAAATCTTTCCAGATAATTGTTCAACAAACAATCTATACAATTTTGGGATTGTTATCTTTCGTAAAGAAAAAAATTCTACATAATCTTTTTTAAATTATTGAAAAGATTGTGTATATCTTTTCACACTTTCACAAAAATCACCTAAGCAGATTGTGACTATTCCTATAATCTGCAACGACGTCAACCAAGAAACCGAAGAACACGAATATGAATTAGTAGAGCTCTTCGATTTTTCCAGCAACACACTTCAAGAAACTTACAAAAACACAATACCAATACTCGAAAACTACCTAGAACTAACTAAAAGAGAGATCTGAGAGTTTGAGTACTCCAAAGATAGCCTTGTAATTAATTCCAAAAAGAATTTTGAATCCTTGATATCTACCAAGCCTCCAAAGAGCTATATTGCTTTTAGGGCTGTAAACGAACCAAACGTTCGGCGAACAGTTTGGCGGGAAGTTCGTTTGTGTTCGTTCGTTTATTAAACAAACGAACACGAACAAAAAATTTCGTTCGTTTAGTTAAATGAACAAACATGAATAGAGGCCGCGTTCATTCGTTTATGTTCGTGAACGTTCGATAACGTGTTCGCTTGTGTTTTATAGTTCATTAATATTTTTAGCTTCTATATTTATTTAAATATATCAAAATTCTGACAAATTAAATATTTAATAAGTGTCAGTGTATTATATATTCTGTTCATGAACGATTGTTTGTGTTAGTTTATTTCCATTTGTGTTCATGAACATTAGTTTATGCTCATTTGTGTTCGCCAACGTTCATTGCCTAAAATTAACAAAGAAACACAAACGAACACGAACATGTTCATTTTCTTAACAAACGAACACAAACATAAAATCCCGTTCGATAAGTGTTCGTGAACGGTTCGCGAACACATATATTTTTTAACAAACGAACACGAACAAGGTCTCGTTCGTGTTCGTTCGGTTCGTTTACAGGCCTAATTGCTTTGGTACAATTGTAAGTCCCAAAATGGATCTTTCAATGATATCAACGAACACCAAGTTTGTGTGAAATCTAAACTTGATGTGATTCAATAACACACCCATGAAGAACAGAAGAATCACTTTAACACGATTCTATTAATTGACAACAAAATCGCCAGGTACTAGGCTATGAATGAACCGAACCCATCATCCTGTTTATATCTTACATGGATTTTGAGATAACCTAGGCCCACCATAAGCTTACGGTTCGGCCCAAATACCCCTAACTAGCCCAAACACCATTAAAACCCCTATAGTTACTATTCGTTTACAACCGGAATCAAGACATGATAATATTTATACTTAATCCTATAAAATATGCTTGTACAAATGTGGCTAGACATTTGATTACTGATATAGTTGTCATAGGCTAATAAAAGAAAGTATTTTCCTTAAATACCAATAATACTACGGGTAAGTAAGGTCGTATCCACATAGAATTTGTGGTGAGTGTTTAGTACTAATTAGTTAACTACTATTATAGAAATTCGGGGTTTGTTTGATTGAATGAGAAAACATGAAAATATTTTGAGAAAAAGTTATCAGATTGAAGATTGAGATGACCCCTTCGGTAATCTGCCTTAAATGAGATGACTCATTAATTTCGGACATATGGATATGATCGATGTTGATTCACCTTTATGGTTTATTTAAATCTGGATTGCTACATTACAAGAAAAATGAATAAAAGATTTGAGTCTGTAGTACTTGAAATAAAAGATAAATACAACTTCAAAAAGTTTATTAATGGAAATCCGAAATCAAGGGTGACATTCAAGCATGGTTAGTGGTTATAAAACCACTACAAACTAGAAACGAAATTTTTATTAGGTTGCAAGAACTACTCTAAAAGTTCTTGAGACCTTCACACACCGGATCCAAACAAACATACGTAACCATGCATGCACACAAATTGAAAATTTAAAATGCAGTAATAAATAAGAATTTTAAGCGATGGGAACCAGCTGAATCTTGATATCTGAAATGGTCGCATCTTCTGTCCCTGCCCTCGGTACCAAAGTAACCAAAACATACTCATCACCTTCAGCTTCAATGTCCTCCAAAAGCTCAGTGATCCCAAACGCCGCTCCACTCTTCATGACCATCTTCACTCCTCGAAGGCCATGTGGCACCTGAGCGAAAGTACCCGCAAACTCGCTTGAAGACGCGGTGGTCTCGATCCCATCGTCTACGTCATCCACCAACACATCAAACTTGAAAAATTGCTCACTGTTGTAGTTGATTCCGTTCAAAAACAGCATTTCAGTAGCTTTCTTCTTGTCACTCTCACTCCTATTTGTAGCTGGCCTCTTCACTAGAACCTTCACTATCTTGTCTAACTTCACAGGAAACTTAATCTCCTCCGCCTTCTTCACAACTCCAACCGACTTAGCCGCAACTTTCGACGCCTTAACTCGAGCAACCGGGCGACTCTTGATCCACGGGATTCTTGAATCTTCATAATCATATCCCATCTTGTTGATGTCTACAGAGTCTTTGTTGTAAACACGTACAAGATTTTTGTTCTCATCGTAAAACACATACGATGCATTATTCCAGTCGTCGTTATCTGGATCTTTGTTTGTAGAAGGGCTCAAATCCTTCCAGACTTTCCACATGCGGTCGACATTAGCATGGTGGAGGTAAAATGCTGGGTCATACCCTGCCGAGTAAAAGTTACCCAAGTCCTCATTATTGGTCATCCTAGGGTTACCCACCCATATGTGAACCGCTGTGTGAGCACCACGCTCTATAGTGCCAGCCGTACTTGCGGTCACCGGGTCAGGATTAGTACCAAAGAAGGCATCCCTAGTTGTGGCACTGGAGACCATTTGAGTGTACATTGTTGACAGATTAGAGCTTATCTGGTCTACACAATAAGCGCCACTTTCCGTGCCTCTATAATTGAGATCAAGGATAGAGGGAGGTAGGTGTGCGACATTCCGATAAGGGTCAAATAATGAGTTGAATTTGGGATCGGTTCTATCAGTCTTGCTGCTCGGGTCAGTGACCGGGGTCTCTAACATGGCAGGAAGCAACATTCCCATGGGACTGTCCCAATTCCAGTACGGTAAAGCGAAAGTCGGATCACTAATTAAGCTACCCAAGATCCGCTCGTAAAAATAGAGGTACCAACGGTGGAAAGGATAGAAGAGTGAGGAGTTGTGAACCTGGAGTTTTAACTCCTTATGGCCATTCATTTCTTGACTATAAGCTCCATTGCAATAAGCGCAGTGGATCTTACCTTGTTGTTTCCAACTGCGTGGATCGTCGTCTGGGAGAGCCTTCATGGCCGCAATTGCTGCTCGATACTTGTCGATGTAGTCGGAAGTGAGTCGGTGTGCGGCAGGTCGAACACGAAGCTGGGTGAAATCAGGCAAGGAGTAAGGAGCTGGGGTAGTCTGTGAGGATGGAGGGCAACAAGCTACGCCTCTTACCGCGTTTTCGGGGTCAGTTACGCCAACAGTTGCAGCAACGCAGTCTGAAATATTGTCCGGAGCAGTGATGGGGTATGCTAAGGCCGACCCGATGCTGGTGAAGTTGGCCGCACCGTATAGACCGCCTAGCCCCAGGAGCATGTTTCTCCGGTCTACATTATTATTCTCCATGGGGTTAATAGGGTTGTTTTCAGAGTTTGTGAGACGCTCATCTGAAGAACCGTTGCATGAGACTTTGAAACGATGGGTGGATGTTTTGGAAAATAAGGCTGACCGAGAGGACAGTGAAGTTATGGTGGTGGGAACAGTGGACAAGCTAAGAGAAGCCATTGTTTTTGCTTGTTGTTGGTGCTCTAAGTTGTCACCAGAGACCCAGTTATATAGAGATATGTTGTAGAGATATGTACGCTAAATCGAAAGATTACTAAAGGTAACTGGCTAGTCTATTTGGTAAAAGACATATGCTTTTTAAAATAAAGGTTCTAGTTTAAAACCAACCATTTAATGTAATTTATAAAAACTATTCTGGTGTAATTAAAATAAAGGTTCTAGTTTAAAACCAACCATTTATATATACTCTAATTTGTAACATGTTTTGGCAATACGGTGTTGTACTCTAGGCTGTATTGATATTTTGTGCTTATTATTGTTGTACGTAGCTTTATGTTGTTGTACATCATGGTGTCTATTGGTTTCCTCACTACCGTCCATCCCCGTCAGTCCGTCACCACCACCATTCCCCTCTCATCTCTGCCTCTTCCCTCTGTGAAACTATGACCACCATATTTGCCATCTCCGATAGCCGTTGTAAACAACCCAGCCCTGAAGTACCGAAATTGTAAAATCCGTCATTGTTAGCGGTGATTTAAAGTCGACGCCATCGATTTCGCTTGAGGATACGATATGCACTTCTCTGCTTCTTTGTTTGATTTGGCCAATAGTCGGATTTCCTTTGGTTGTTTCGTGCGTTTCTTATGTTGCATGTGAATCTTTAAGGTTTCGTTGATTCTCATTTGGGGCTTGCATTTTGGGGGGTTTCGGGATTCGAACGTCACCTGTGTGGTTGGGGTTCAACATATGACCTAAAACATCTAGAACATTAGTAATGGTTTTGGTGGTTGTTCTTCCGACACCACATGTCGCCGGCGACCATTCTAGCGAAGAGTCCTGATCTATCATGCGGTTATTACCCCCATTTCATCTCGGTAGCTCGCGTAATCTACACATACAATATGTGTATGTATGTTTCTTTCTTCGGTTGTTCCTGAATGGTTAGATGTGTTTTTGGGTTATTGATTGTGGGTTTTCTGTCGAGGAGTAGAAATTTGTTTTGGGGATTTTGAGGGAAGTATATGAGTTGCAAGGGAGAAACGATACCAGGCAAGATTGATTGTTTTTTAATTGTTAGAACACTATTTATTTGTTTAGTGGGAGTTTAATTACCTTAATGAGTTTTATTATTGTTGCAGTGAGGGCAAACTTTGGGTTTCTTGAAAAGCTTAGTTGCCCATCAGTTTGTGGGTGATAAGCACTACTGATGTTGAGTTGAGTATTCACCATCTTCCACAAGCTACGCCAAAAAATGACTCAGAAATCGGGTATCCCGATCAGACACAATAGAAGAAGGTAGCCCATGCAGACGGTACACATCACGAAAAAAGAGTTGGGCTACATTAACAGCATCAGTCGTCTTCTTGCAGGGAATAAAATGGACCATCTTAGAAAACCGATCCACCACAACAAATATGGAATCATTACCTCTCTGAGTACGAGGTAACCCCAACACGAAGTCCATACTAATATCAACCCATGGCTGTGAGGGAATTGGCATAGGCATATAGAGACCCGCATTGGTAGCCGTGCCCTTTGACACCTGACAGATACGGCACCTCTTCACATAACGATCCACCTCCTTCCTCATAGAAGGCCAATAATAAGAAGCTTGCACCAGCTGTAAAGTACGGTCACGACCAACATGTCCTTCACCATGTAACTCCTTAATAATCTGTAAACGAAGACTAGAATCAGGAATACATAGCTGATTTCCCTTGAACAAAAAATCATCATGCAAAAGAAAATCTGACTTTTTCCCAGTTTCCACATCCTGCAAAATAACTGAGAAATAAGGGTCAATGGTTAACTGCTCACGAATGACCTCCAGACCCAGCACATCAACCCTCATAGATACAAGCAGATTACTCATCCTGCTTAAGGCATCAGCAACCCTATTTGAAACATCAGTCTTGTGTTTGACCACAAAAGTAAACTTCTCAAGAAAGGCCAACCATCGCCCATGCTAATGAGATACCTTGTCTTGAGTACGAATGTGCCTTAGGGAATCATGATCAGTGAATAAAACAAACTCCTTTTGAAACAAGTAATAACGCCAACGCTTTACAGCTTGGACCACTACATAAAACTCTAGGTCATAAGTACTGTACCTCAACTTAGGCCCAGTTAGCTTCTCACTAAAATAAGCAACAGGTCGACCACCTTGACTAAGAACCCCACCAATTCCAACCCTTGAGGCATCAGTATGAAGTTCAAAAACTTGAGAAAAATCAGGCAATACCAGAATTGGTGCTGTAGTGAGCTTCTCTTTCACAACATGAAAAGCCAACTCTCCCTCATCTCTCCATACAAACGTCTTCCCCTTCATACAATCTGTCACTGGAGCCATGATAGAATTGAAGTGTGGAATAAACCGCCTATAAAAAAAAGCAAGCCCATGGAAACTACGAACTTCAGTAATGGTAGTAGGAGTTGGCCAATTTTGAACAGCCGCCACTTTGGATTCATCAACCTATATCCCATCACCAGAAATAACATACCCCAAGAATAACACTTTAGGGGTCATGAACACACACTTCTTGGTGGCTGCATAAAAACGGTCCCTGCGAAGTAAGGCCAAAACCTGCCTCACATGCACAACATGGTCGCTGAAAGAAGCACTAAAAATGAGAATGTCATCAAAATACACAACCACAAACTTCCCAATAAAAGGCCTAAGCAACTTATTCATCACACGCATAAAAGTACTAGGTGCGTTTGATAAACCAAATGGCATCACCAACCACTCATACAACCCTTCACGAGTCTTGAAGGCAGTCTTCCACTCGTCACCCTGTCTAAGACGAATCTGGTAATAACCACTCTTCAAATCTAACTTCGTAAAAATAGTAGCACCACTAAGTTGATCAAGCAAATCATCAAGTCGAGGAATAGGAAACCTGTACCTCACAGTAATCTTGTTGATTGCTCGACTGTCAACACACATATGCCAAGTGCCATCTTTTTTTGCAGTCAATAAAGCCGGAACAGCACAAGGGCTCATACTTTCACGAACATGCCCCTTAGAAATCAATTCCTCAACCTGCCTTCGCAACTCTTCATGCTCACCAGGGCTCATCCTGTAATGTGGTCTATTGGGTAACTGTGACCCAGGCTCCAAATCAATATGATGTTGGATGTCACGCAAAGGTGGCAAACCATCGGGCAATTCATCAGGGAAAACATCAGAAAATTCTTCCAGCAAAGGGACCATAGCATCAGGAATTTCGACTTCCTCGGGCACTGTCTTCCCTATCAAAATAAAAACATTGTCTGTCTCCTCCAACTCTTCTTGAAACTGACTGATGGTCAACAAAGTACCCGACTGTTTTGTGGCCAACTGCTTAGGCTTGCTAGGAACAAGAGTGATCTTCACACCGCCAAACAGAAAGCTATAAGTATTCGACCGCCCATTATGCTCTATATTACGCTCATACTCCCAAGGTCTACCCAACAATAAGTGACACGCATCCATAGGGACCACATCACACACAACATCATCTTTATACGTTGACCCAATAGAAATAGAAACGAGTGCCCTTTTAGATACCGTAACTTCACCTCCCTTTTTAAGCCATTGAAGCTTATAAGGCTTCGGATGACTCTCTGTCTTCAAGGCCAACTTTTGAACTGCCTCTTCAGAAATCAGATTGTCACAACTCCCCGAATCAATAACAAACGTGCAAACCTTCCCCAAAATTGTACATGTTGAGTGGAAGATGTTGTGCTTCAGCCAGTCATCCCCATCAGCCTTTGGTGTATAGCAAGAGGGTCTTACCACCAAGTTCACCCCAACATCACCGGTCACAACCTCCTCTTCATATTCAGTTTCTTCATCGTACACTGGGTTATTCTCATACTCTTCATACTGGTCATCCTCAGACTCAACAAACAAGTGTCTTTTACCAGCCTTTTTGCACTCAGCTTGACGATGGCCTGTTTCACCACAACTAAAACATCTCGGACCACTACTGCTAGCCCCCTTAGAAGTAGGCCCGGTATTGCTACCCCCCGGCTTCTGCTGACTAGGCCCGCCACGAGGTGCCCCACTGCCTGACCCAACGTTTCCTCCAGCAGGGGTAAATGAACCGCCCACCCGACGGTTTTGCTTCTCAAAGGCCAACGCCCGTTGATGTGCCTCTGGAATGGTTAACGGATCAAAGAGGTTCACAGACTCCATGATTTGAACCCTCAGACCCCCAATATACCGAGAAACAAGTTGTTCCTCCGGTTCTTGAATGTCATTCCTCGCAATCAACTGGTAAAACTCTGTGGTATAATCATCAACCGATTTAGCCCCCTGTTTTAAATTCTGCAGACGCTGGTACATCAACCTTTGAAAGTTATGAGGCAAAAAGTTGGACCGCAAGCACTTCTTCATCTTGGTCCATGTCACGATCCTTGACTTTCCAAGCCTGTTCCTTGTTAACTTCAATTGTTGCCACCACGCGGAGGCCCTACCACGTAACCTGGTAGCGATCAAGGCCACCCGCTTGTTTTCAGGCACCTCCTTGTATTGAAACACCTCCTCCACGGTAGCCAACCAATCGATGAACCCCTCCGGATTCAAACTAGACCCATCAAATTCTGGAATATCAATCCTTATCCCAGAATCCCAACGCCTGTTACCCCCTCCACGTTCACCCCTTGGTCGCCCTTCCTTTCATCTTCGGAAGTCGAACCATCACCAAATGGGTTACTAAAATCAGAACCATACCCGTCATTGGGTCTCTGCCTTCTACGATTGACCAAGTCGGCCATCCGGTCAGTCAACTGATCGACCACCTGATCCAGCCGTTGATCCATTCTCGCCATAAGTCGCTGCTCCAACTCTCGTTCATAAACTTCATCGAGAGGCCTGTTGTTGTTTCTCCTCGGAGGCATTTTGAGCCAGGAATTCGGCTCGGATACCAACTGATGTAGCGCGTGATACGGAAACGAAGATCAAACACGTTGATTCTAAGAATACCCGTGTGTTCTTCCCCAACCCCCAAGATTCCACCCAAAAGGCACTGAATTTGAAGTGAAAAAATCAATCATGTCCAAATTCAAGTCTCATCATTCATATTACTAGAGGGACATATAAATAGAAACCGAAATTCGAAATGGGCCTAAAAAAGATAACGGGCCAAACACACGGCCTAAAACAAAATGCCTAAAATAGTCCAAAAAACATAAAAATGCAAATAAGTAACAGAAATAATCATTTTTTCAGTCGGGCGATGACCCAAACCGCCATAGGCGGTTTGAAACAAGATGGAGCTCATTCTCACGGTCGTTTCGCCTGGTCACACGCCCTAAACGGACCCCCGTAGCCCAAGTTAGAGCCATTTTAGTGAAGCCCCTTTTGTTACGCGGTCTTGGGCCTCCAAATACAAAATAGCCTGTTCTCCACACTTGGGCCTGCATCAATTTGTAAGCACTCTCTAATTCTCAAAAAACTTTCCATAATGGATAGAAGATCATAGCTTATCAAGAGAATAAGTGAAGTGCTGCAGTAGCAACATTGTTATATTCTACCCCATACATATTTGTACCTGTGAACACCGCGATATGAGATGTTGCAAATGTAATATTTACCTTAACTCGAGTATTTATGGCCTCTTATCAAGATTATGGATAAACAATTGTGATTTCTATTAATTTAGAGTGACGAATATACAAGTAGATCCTTACCCTTGGGGAGAATATCGTGAAGGCAAACTCTCGGATGAAGTGAAGTAGATATTAATAAACAAGTGAGGTGGGCCCACACTCATAGTGAGTCGGCCAAAACATTGGCTCTCTACAATATAGATGGAGCATAGCTGTTAAAGCACCGGATCGATGACGAACATCAAACATTGCACTTGATTCAAGACATGAAGAACAAACATAAGATGAACTAGATAGAAATATGTAGAAGATGAATCCTTTATTATGAATCAGTCATCACAGATTACACAAACCAAAGGAGTATACATCATCTACAAGCTGGATTTAGATCACAAAGATCTAAACCCTAGCTTTCTCTCACTAACACATAGTCTCTCTCTAGAATTCACACCAGGAGGAACAAGTTGGGAGAGGAGCACAAAGCTTCAAGAGTTGCACAAAGCTTTCTCTAGTGTTGCCCTAATCTACACAATACACACATATATATAGGCTAGGGACTAAACCTCGGACAAACCAATTCTACACATAAAACTCAGACAAAAGTTCTCCTAAAACTTGGACAAGTTGTCCCTAGGATAAACTTGGGACTAACTTTCAAGACATGTACACTAAAGACCCTAACAATTGGAAGGCATGCACTTTTCACCCAAAGTGCATTAACAAATCCCCCTTGATCAATGCAGGTCTTCATGTGGTCTTGAATTCTTCGTTATGGTTGACTTTAACTTGGACTTCTGCTTTGGTTGACCAGAACTGATAAGCGACAGTTACCCGGCAGGAACTGCACTTACAGTCTCCCCCTTAACTGTTGCATCAGTTCTGTGTGGCATTGATAATCTTCAATCATCGGATACTGCACTTACAGACTCCCCCTTGACTGATGATATCATGCCTGCTTTTAACTTTGGCTGAGACTTGATCTTTCCGGTAGAGCACAGCGATCTTCAACCCTTCTAATAAAAGACTTGCTGACGATCACTTAATGTCGCTTTGAGAAACCCGAAGAATCCAACATCAAACACTGTAGATCCTCCCCCTCAAACTACTCCCGAATCAAGTTAACGCGAACCAACTTACAACAACATGTGAGAATATCGCTCGATACATTAATCTTCAAACTTAACTGGTAGAAGAACGAAACGTCGGATTTCCAATGCCCAACACCAAACACTTCAAGATCCCAAAAACATGAAGCTCAGTTCGATAAGTTAATAACAAACTGAACTTTGTAAAGGTACATCCACCATCTTGACCAGAGTCTTCAACCGAGTGTCTGAAATCATTTCATCTCGAATCTTCAAGATCCAATCTCGTATCTTCATGAATCCACCAATTACCCGATGACTTTCGTCTCCAATCTCCCCCTCAATGTAAGAACCCCTATTTCGAGAATCCGATCAGTCACCAACTTGGAAAAGAGAACAAGAAGACTAATCATCTCTACTCTAACCGGTATACGATAAAGGCTTGACCTTCAACTACTTGCCAAACGAACAATTTGCTTCATCACGTCAACACTTGATTGAACCTCGAACAAACTTGACAAAACTCAATCATACACTTGCTTCATGTTATAAGCACTTCGCCACCGGTAAGATTAACACTAAGTTAATCTCAAAGATAGTAAGCATGAACTTGTTTCGATGTAGCACCACGAGCCTTTGATTTACAAAGAAAACAGGAATTTCACAAAATTTTTACTCCCCCCATTTCTTTGTAAACAATACAAAAATCCACGCAAATCTTATTCTCTTCACCTCCTCACTTGATCCGGACAACATAAGTACCATAAAACTTTTCGATAATCCGAAACCGACTTCAAGTTTCCAAACTACACATAATTCTGACTCTTAGTTAGTTATCCGGTACCCCAGGTAACCCGGAATAACTAGAAAAACTCGGAACATGCACAACTCGAAACTTCCGAACAACACTAACTTCTGAATTTAGCTAAAAAATCCGGTACCCCGGGTAACCCGGAAATCTAGAAAATCCGGAACTCGTAAAACCCGAAAGCTCTTGAAACCTCGGATCAGGTCATCTGAGCAGTATTTAGAGTACAAAGGAATGCGAAACAAGCAAGGGAACAAAGGAAACTCTGAAGAAACCCGGAAGCATGAAACCCCAGACAAACAGTTTGATACTCATAAGAAGCCGGAACGACTAGTTTGTTTCGAAACAAACAGTGGAGTGACAAACTCGGAGGATGATATAAGGAAACCCTGAACGACAACTTATCCGGACCTTTTGAACAATAAGAAAACCCGGACATGTTTTGACTCACTAAAACTCGGAAACAACACATCAGTTGTTAACACTCGGAACCGAAACACATCGGTTGTTAACAAAACCATGTGAACTCGGAACCAAAACCTCGGAATCTTTTCTATGTTTAAAAACTCGGAACAAACACACAGTTTGTTATTTAAAACTCGGAATAAAGGGAATGAACTTTAAACTCGGACACTAGACATCTTTAATAAAATTTAGTATAAGGAAAAGACTCGGACTCAATAGGAAGCAAAAGAAACTCGGACAAAAGGTCAGACCTATTTTGAACAAGCTCGGACACAATACCAAGGGGTATAAACTCGGATCAGTTAAAAGCTTAGAAAACTCGGACAAGTTTCAATCAGAAACAGCTTAAAACTCGGAGTGTAAGAAACTAAGGTAAAACTCGGAAGTAAGAAACTCTGAATACAAAACTCTGAATAGTGAAACTCTGAAATGATTATCACCAAAACTCGGAATCAGCAGTGATTTAAAACTCTGACAAAAACTCTTTAAAACTCTGAGCTTTTGAACAGAACCTCGGACAAAAAACTCTTTAAAACTCGGAGCTTTTGAACAAGAAACTCGGAGCTTTTAAATCAGTGCTGCTAAGAAACTCGGACTGGTCCGACCAAGCAACTTAAAAGAAAACTCGGACAGGAACTATATTAAAAAGTCGGACTAGGAAACTCGGACAGGGTCGGACTATGAAAGGAAGACAAAATTCGGACTACCAGAATGCTTTAAAACTCGGACACTAACATTTAAAGTTGAACATTTAAAAGTTCGGAACATTTAAAAGCTCGGAACATTTATGTTAGTTTTATGCTTTTAAAACTCGGACACTAACATTTAAAGTTGAACATTTAAAAGTTGAACATTCAAAAATTCGGAGTAGGTTGATGAGAGTGTAAAACTCAGACAAGTTTCCATAACCAAACTCCGGACTCTCCCCAGTGTGACTTCACACTGGTTCACCAAAACCTCGGAAACACAAACACAGAGTTTTAAAACTCAGACAAACCTTTTTGGATCAAAACCCTAGATCTCCAAAAACCAACACAGCCGACGAACAGCTTCATTTTCTTCAACTTTTCTGCAAAATCTTCAAGTCTTCAAGATGTTTGGCGGAAACAAACATCAGATCAAGAGCAAACTACAAGTGGGAACTGCTCAGCAACAACTTCTGTAGCAAACTACAAGTGGGAACTGCTCAGCAACAAACATCAGCTCCGGATCGATGACGAACATCAAACATTGCACTTGATTCAAGACATGAAGAACAAACATAAGATGAACTAGATAGAAATATGTAGAAGATGAATCCTTTATTATGAATCAGTCATCACAGATTACACAAACCAAAGGAGTATACATCATCTACAAGCTGGATTTAGATCACAAAGATCTAAACCCTAGCTTTCTCTCACTAACACATAGTCTCTCTCTAGAATTCACACCAGGAGGAACAAGTTGGGAGAGGAGCACAAAGCTTCAAGAGTTGCACAAAGCTTTCTCTAGTGTTGCCCTAATCTACACAATACACACATATATATAGGCTAGGGACTAAACCTCGGACAAACCAATTCTACACATAAAACTCAGACAAAAGTTCTCCTAAAACTTGGACAAGTTGTCCCTAGGATAAACTTGGGACTAACTTTCAAGACATGTACACTAAAGACCCTAACAATTGGAAGGCATGCACTTTTCACCCAAAGTGCATTAACAAATCCCCCTTGATCAATGCAGGTCTTCATGTGGTCTTGAATTCTTCGTTATGGTTGACTTTAACTTGGACTTCTGCTTTGGTTGACCAGAACTGATAAGCGACAGTTACCCGGCAGGAACTGCACTTACAATAGCACAGTACTATAGTACCCTAATAATTGAAACAAGAAAACTTGGTATTTACAACAGCCTAGCTTTTCATCACCATGTGGCTTGAGGGAGAAAGTTGTTCATCATACTATCAGGATGGTAATGATGATGCTGCTGCTATATATAAACTGCTCACTCGCTCTAGAGGACACGAAGCTGGGCAAGAAACGCTGCATAGGGGTCCAAAAATAATTCCTTGGTCCTTGAATTCTCTGTAGGTCCAATAGATACTTGCCCTTCCGGGTTTTGTAAAGCCGCAATCAAGTTTTTCAGTGATATAAGATTTAACCAAACCACATTCATAGGTTGTAACAGTTGTACTTAGCATTTATGATTCAAGATGTGCAAACATGGTACATGTACTTCTAATTTGACCACATTGGGAGAGGTCACCTAATGTAATTTGTAGGATAACAGCCACCTTAAGTATCAACGAAGAGATTTTTTCCATTTTCAGTTTTTGATAGTAGGTTTGTTTTATGTGCATTGTTTTTTTGTTACAAGAACTAGAATGAAGGTTATTTGGGATGAAGGAAATCACGGCGGATGCATGATTGCGATGACAGGACACATTAATCTGAATGCAAAACTGGTAACTCAACTCGATCATCAGCGTCCATTCATTGTATTTCTTAATTTATTAGTTTGTCTCAAATTCATTTGAAGCTTCAAGTTGCGTTGACTTGTAGGTTTTTGCAGAACGTCAAAGGAAAGTTTCTACAATTGCGGGTTATTTTCTTTGTCTCAAATTCTTTTTTATGTTGACCTCCTTAGACTTTGAATTTGATTGATCTTTTTTTGTTGATTTTATCTATATCGATTTCGCTAACACGGTGCCATTTTTCCAGCTTGAATTTATATGCTAATGTCTACCGTAAAGGAACAAGCTTACCTGCAGGTTTTGATTTGCGATAAGTTTAATTGTTTTAAGAAAGTTGCTGATAAAGTGCTCGATATTTGCTTTTTTTGTATTCTCGAATTGATTTAATCTCTGCGGTATATATTTATGGCCATTTTATATGATTTATTTGTAATCTACATTTGAGATCATATAGACTTTTAAAAGCAATATAGTTTTGTGCATTGGGTTACTTCTATATATGTTTATAAAACACATAAAATGGGTTGTAAAAGTTTGTGTTCGAGCACCAACGAAGCCGTCATCTCGAGTGTACCAAAAATCATAGACGAAGATAGAACCAATATGTAACACTTTATGTAATATGCTTGTACCCTGCCGCAACGCGGCGGGCACTTCTTCTAGTTTAATGTAATTTATAATAACTATTCTGGTGTAAATTATAGGAGTAGAAGTAACTACCTAGGGGAACGTCGTAACCAAGTCTAACTAACCCAGCGCGGGCCGATTAAAACAACGTAGTCTGGACAGATCTTTGCTAGGGCCGCCGTTTAGGCGGTGTGACATTGGGTCACTCAAAAAGATAGTCACCGTTCAAAAAAAAATATTGTGTTTTGAAAAAAGTATAACTATTGCGGTTTGAAAAAAAGTATAAACCAACAAATAATAAATATATATTTTTATCTATGGACTTTAATTTTCATATATTTAGTCATGCGTAACTTTTTTAAAGGTTGTGATTGACCCCTTTTGTTTTATAATAATTCAATGGATATGATTTCTTTCGAGTATGTCCTAGCTAGTTAGCATTGCTCTACACATACAGTGATTTTTTAGAGGACTTTAACACGTACATGTTGCAGCCTTTCAGAAGTCACATTGTGGGGACTTTAACCCGTACAAGTTCCAGCCTTTCAGAAGTCACATTTTGGAAAACTGATAACGTGTATTGCGTTGCATTTGTAAATTAATAATATAATCAGAATTGTTTTTGCAGATTTTTAGCAAACTTTTAGCCAAATTTTTGTAGATTTTATGTAGATTTTTGGAGTACGAAGCCTTGCTGGTGGGTCTGCGCCTCGTGGTAAAAATGGGGGTGAAAACTAAAAAGACTAGTAGCTCATGTAGCTACAGAACATGAAATAAATTATGAGCAAGTTCAAATCCTGTGAAGTGCATCACATTAAAAGAAGTAGTAACAAGTCAGACGACGCGCTCAGTAAACTTGCTTTAACATGTTTTGTGCATTTGGCCAAAGAAGTACGAGTAGAAATACTCAACGCGCCATCTATCTCTCGAAAGGAAGTTCTCATGGTCCATGAAGTAGAAACGTCTCAGATGACCCCCTTGTCATTGGCAAATGACATTACCTAAAGAAAAAGACAAAGCTTCTGTCAACTGGCAAATGACATTGCCTGAAGAAAAAGACAAAGCTAGAAAGCTACAATGCAAGGCACTAGAATATGAATTGCACGACGGGGTTTTGTTCAAGAATTCTTTCATGGGTCCGTTACTAAGGTGCCTTAGTCCTCAAGAGGCATTATATGTTAGTCGCCAAAATCATGAATACGGGATATTACTAACCAGGAATGCACTTAACGACGACTGAAATTCGAAAGTGTGACTCGTGTAAAAAAAATGCGAATCTAACCTTACGCCCAAAGAATGGGTTCATCCCGGTTACTTCTGCTTGGCCTTTTTAGAAATGGGCACAGGATATAGTCGGACCTTTCCCCTAGGGGGTGTGAGGACTCAGGTATCTAATTATGGCAGTCGACTATATCACGAAATGGGTAGAAGCTAAACCGCCCGTGACTATCTCTGCCCTACACGTTAAGAAATTTGTCTCGGAATTCAAATCTGTCAGTTTGGTCTACCAATATACCTGGTCAGTGATAATGGCACACGGTTTGTCGACCAAAAACTCAAAAATTTATATAAAGGGTTGCAAATCCAGCCAATTTTCACCTCTGTTACGCACCCTGAAGCCAATGGTCAAGTGGAAAAAATAAATGGCAACATTATCCATGGCATAAAAATCAGGCACGGTAGGAGGGGTAAAGGCTGGGTTGAGGAACGCACTTAACGGGATATTACTTACCAGGAATGCACTTAACGACCACAGAGGAAATTCGAAAGTGTGACTCGTGCCAAAAAAAATGCTAATCTAACCATATGCCCAAAGAATGGGTTCATCCCGGTTACTTCTGCTTGGCCTTTTTAGAAATGGGCACACGATATAGAGTCGGACCTTTCCCCGAGGGGGTGGGAGGACTCAAGTATCTAATTATGGCAGTCGACTATATCACGAAATGGGTAGAAGCTAAACAGCCCGCGACTATCTCTGCCCTACACGTTAAGAAATTTGTCTCGGAATTCAAATCTGTCAGTTTGGTCTGCCAATGTACCTGGTCAGTGATAATGGCACACGGTTTGTCGACCAAAAACTCAAAAATTGATATAAAGGGTTGCAAATCCAGCCAATTTTCACTTCTGTTACGCACCCACAAGCCAATGGTCAAGTGGAAAAAATAAATGGCAACATTGTCCAGGGCATAAAAATCAGGCATGGTAGGAGGGGTAAAGGCCGGGTTGAGGAACGCACTTAGCGGGATATTACTAACCAGGAATGCACTTAACGACGGCAGAGGAAATTCGAAAGTGTGACTCGTGTCAAAAAAATGCTAATCTAACCTTACGCCCAAAGAATGGGTTCATCCCGGTTACTTCTGCTTGGCCTTTTCAGAAATGGGCACATGATATAGTCGGACCTTTCCCCGAGGGGGTGGGAGGACTCAAGTATCTAATTATGGCAGTCGACTATATCACAAAATGGGTAGAAGCTAAACCGCCCGCGACTATCTCTGCCCTACACGTTAAGAAATTTGTCTCGGAATTCAAATCTGTCAGTTTGGTCTGCCAATGTACCTGGTCAGTGATAATGGCACACGGTTTGTCGACCAAAAACTCAAAAATTGATATAAAGAGTTGCAAATCCAGCCAATTTTCACCTCTGTTACGCACCCACAAGCCAATGGTCAAGTGGAAAAAATAAATGGCAACATTGTCCAGGGCATAAAAATCAGGCTAGGTAGGAGGGGTAAAGGCTGGGTTGAGGAACTGTTAAACGTACTTTACGTACGCCGAACATCAAATAAAATAAGTAATTGTGAAACACCATTCAGTCTCACATACGACCCTGAAGCTGTAATTCCAGCAGAAATAAGAATGCCAACAAGCCGTGTGTTGAATGTCCACAAGTCTGACAATGACAAAGAAAGGAGATATGATCTTAATCTGCTCGAGGAAAGGCGTGACATAGCATCCATATGTGAGGCTTAATACAAAAAACAGTTGGAGCGCTATTACAATGAAAGAGTCAAAACCACGCATTTCCGAGTAGGAGACTATGTGTTCAGAGATAACACCGCAAGCAAAGCTGACACACAGGGGAAACTTGCACCCAGTTGGGAAGGTCCGTACGTGATCAAAGAAGACCTGGTCAAAGGGGCATACAAGATGGTCCCCCGAGCCTGCCATGTCTCACATTTACACAACTGATACGCGTAGGGCGACAACAAAAAGATGTCGAATAATTAAGTTATCAGCTAATTTATCGAAAAGAAGGCTCTACAAGCCAAGTGAGTTTTCTGCGAAAAAAGTAATGAAATTATGTTTCTTTATAATTTACTTATTTTCACCTAGAAAGAACAAGTATTACAAATACGCTAAACAACATAAACACTATCAATACGTATGAAGCGAGTAAAATTGATATGCAGCGTGGATACTTGACACATAACGATAATTCCATGCAACTATTTATGAACACACAAACAAACACGCGCGCACCACATGTTCATAAACCCTAAATCTTTCTAACATACGACTGATCAAGTAAAGAAAGTAATCAAAGACACAAAACATCAACAAACATGATGACATAGTTCTTGCAGCAAACGCATCTTAAAAAGATCTAATTCACGTTGGTTTCGTCCTCCGATGGACTCATCAGGAGGGCGGCATCACCCCTCGACCAGTGGTGCATTCATCATTAAAAAATGATAAGGCACGCTCACTTTTCTTAAAAAGAAACGAACGTGGATAACAGAAAGGATGACATAAACGCGTACCTGCATACATGAAAGAAAAAAAAGCAATACATCATAGGAAAAGTTTTGTGCACAAGGTACTCAGTCACGTAACCAAGTCAAGGAGAATAATTGTCTAGGGAGTGGGTACATGTACCCAGCAAATGGCCCAAGGCCCTAATGATCCCTAAAAATAGTAAATAAGTGTATTGTTTTCTTTCCCGGTGAGGAAAATCCCCTCAGCAAGTGGAGAAATTAAGGCCAGGGGAGCATCAGGCTTAGGATTTTGACTCATAGGAACGGCGGGAGTTACTGAAGGACCAGCCTTTTCAGCCTCACTCACAGACATGTTCCGATGTACTAAACCACGCAAGAACGACATGTCTTCATGAGAGGCACAATTAGAAAACATCCTGATAATAGGGAAGTCCATGGCCTCAAAAGCCCCACACTTCTTTTTAAGGACTTCATCAGGATCTGGTTGTCTACACAGCTCATGAGCTGAAGCAACAAAACCGACCTCTTTCCATGAATATCCCTGCATAAAACCTGCAAAGCGCCCAACAACAAGAGCAGCGTTATTAAGATCAGTAATAGCATCTACATATTCATCACTACTTCTCACGGCCTCGAAAACTCCTCTTTAATCTGCAACTCATCCTTTAGTTTAACAGCAGCAGCTTCAGCATAGGGCATGGCCTCGGTTCTAGAACGAAGAGTTTCATTAACGTTCTCACATGCAGACTTCCAATCTTTCGTCTTCTTCTTGTTCCTAGCTAGGGGTCAGCTTGCTCGAAACTCGCTCGAAAAAATTTCGAAAAAAGCTCGGCTCGAAATTGGGTTAGTTGTAAATGAGCCAGCTAGGCTCGGCTCTGTTTATAAAGAAGCTGAGCTCGAGCTTGGCCTGGCTCGGCTCCTGAGCTAGCTTGATAAGGTTTACATTCTTCACTTTTTTGTCCCATATCGCTCAAATGACAAAAACTAAGTGTCTCCCTTATAGAAGAAGGTAAAGACAATGTTCCAGGTGAGCTAACTATTTATACTTGCATATTTAGCCATTTGGTTAAATTAAATTGCAATTATTGCCTTTAGTGTATGAAGAGATTCATTTTTAGGGCTTTTTAAGTAGTAAATTTTGTGGTTCTTTGTTAGTTCAAGCTAGATGTAGCCGAGCTAGCTCGAATTTTAATTGAGTCGAGCTCGAGCCTCAAACCTCAGCTCAATTTGAAATCCGAACGCAACTCGACTCGGCTCGTTTACAGCCCTATTCCTGGCATGCTCCTCTGCATACGCAGCATACGCAGCATCCAGTGCCTCCCTCTTACTAACCTTCTCTTTAAGCCTAGCATCAAGGGACTTATCAACAGAAGTCATGTCATCACAGTATTGGTGAAACTGTTCTTCTGCCTTATCCATCTTGGCTTTGGATGACTCTAAGGCAGCTATCTAATCTTGAAAATAGTTCTACTGGCGCATGACTTCAGTCATCCCCGATGACATAGAAGAAATGCCAACAGCTAGCTCATATGATAATTTGCATCTTTCGAGGTGTGCATAATGCAAGCGCTCAGTCAATTTGGTACCTTGCTTAACCCTCCAATTGGGGACATGAATCTATTCAACAGTGGTAGGAATATAAAACTCAGGAGTAGAGCTTGTTCCTCGATCTCCAGCGTTGCGTTTATCCCCAACACAACTCCCTTAAGGAGAAGAAGGAGCAGCAATTTCAGTTCCTTTGAAAAGCTCCATAGGTGCCTTGCCTAAATCTCTAAATAAAGGAGTAGGAATATCTGCCTCAGAACCTGCATAGGGCGCGTGAGAAGCGTGTTTCAAAGTCCTATCCACATTACTCTCAGTTGTTTGCACCCTTAGCAGAGTCTCGTCCCGGGAAAACACAAATTTTGGAATCTTAGGGGATGACCTAAAAGAAGTTGGAAAAGCTACAAAACAAACTATGCACATAGGCCATCAGTCAATAACGCAACAGCGCAAAGGGTAATATCAAGAACACGTATAGTTTAAAAACAGGCTAGAACCAAGGTTTTTCTCTTTTTGTTTGTTGAAAGATCGTGCAAAACGGCTCAGTTTAGCCGGAGACGGCGAAGGTCTTTCCCTTCTAGGAGTGTCCACCTCTTTTCTCTTTAACCCGCCAGGTGAAGACGAGGTACTACTAGTCTTGGGTTCACCAGACTCAGGATTCTTAACAACATCAGGCATGTCAGTTTTCTCCACCTTCACCACACTAATGAAGAATTAGATCTTAGACGCTGATACTAGGATTCCTTCCACCGGTAGATGCTCTCTAAGAGATATTAGATTAATGGCTCTAGGTGTAAGTAACTGCAAAAATAACACTGTCAGGCTCGCCACAGGATAGGATTCCTCCCTGTGACCACCCTCGAGCATGAGGATAAGTACTTGTATGAAGAAATTAGGTTTATATAAGAGAGAGTTCAGAGGGACGACTTACCTTCTAAGCATGAGATTTTCTTCTATTTACTGAAACTATGGTTAGACGTCACTTTCCCCGGGTTTGGTCGTCCCCCTCCTATTAGGGGGGAGGGGGTGGTCACTAGTGATAGATTTCTATCACTCCCAATATCCAATCAAATCATGCCATGTCATCACCCAATATTCTATCACTAGTGATATAATTGTAGTGGGGGTGGTATCACTAGTGAAGGGATTCCAATGTACAAATATTAATACACAATGTACAAGTCATACCCTATCACTCCTCAAGTTCAACGCGTTATATATATAACGAGTTATACCCTATCACTCGTTATGGAAGTGGAGGCGGCGGTGTTCTATGTGCTATCACTCGTTATGGGGTGGCCATAACGGACCACCCCGCCTGCTCTTAATGGGTTGGGTAACACATCTCATCCCCTGATTGGAGTGTGATACCCTGTGTGGTGATGTGCATGAACCTGCTGGCATCACACATGCCCTGATTGGTGAAGGAAGCATCTTTATTAAATGCGGGGGTGAACTCGGATTGCCTAAATGTGATTCCACCATAAGGAGTAATATTGTCAAATCCTCTACTGCCATGTGGAACGGCTAATGTGAGGTCTTGCTATATTCCTCTAAAAGATTTTTAAAAAAATTAATTAAACCATATTTTTGGTGATTTTATGTGTTCTAATAATATTTTTTTATTGAAAAAACAATAAAAGAAAAGTATAGATTAAGTAAAAATAAAAGGGATAAAGAAAAGTATCCATTATGTATATACTTTTCAAAGTAATCAAATAGGTAGGTAGATATTTTTGTATCTACACCCATTTGTAAAAGATGTGACAAACGGCACAAATACGGTAACTTTCGTACTATTTTAATAATTATTTATTGTCTGCAATTATGTGTTTTAACATCAACTTTATATGCTCGCATGTCATACATTTAAAATCATGCATGTTAAACATTTCATTTATCGCATTGTGAAACAATCTAAGCGTTGCGTCGAAACAATTAGTAAACTCAACGCTTAGACAAGTTGTGTTAGCACAGCCTCAGTACTCAGTCAAACAATAGATTTAGGACTTAGATGTAGGTCCGACATCAAAAACATATTGAATCCCAAGTGGGAAAAACAAGGGTTTATATTAACACTTTCCGGAAACTTAACAAGCGCTAGCGCTTTAACAAGCGCTAAAAATTGTCCGAAACGAACTATAAACAATAAATTCAACAATTTTCAGCAACATTCAGCATTTACAAGTTAAAATAATATTCAGAAATAGTGATTAAACATCCAGAATAACTTGTAAAGTCTAGGGAATGAAATCATGACACAAAAGGTACTTCATACCTTATAAATTACGCAAGATAACACTCTAACAAACCGACAACCGAACAATTATCCAAACACTACCAAAACACAAAAAATGAACTAGAATGATTGTTTTGGTGTTATTTAACTAGTTATGGTCATATAATACCCTAAAACACTTAAAAACACTAAAACACACTTAACATTACATTTAACATCTAAGTTACACCTTCACCCCCTAACTTCCAAACTTTGACAATTTACCCACCCCCCCCCCCCCCCCATATGTGACCGTCCCCAAAGGGGACCCATCCCTTTTTCTATGTTGACTAAGATGTTTTTGGTCAAAGATGCCCATTTGGTGACTAATTAATGGATACTAAGGACATGGAGGATAATAAGAAGAACCTAAAGATCAACACCCTTATCACTTTACAACTTCACAATTTCAAAACTCATCTTCTTCCTCCCTCTTCTCCCATTTTTGGCCAAACCACTCCCATATACACATTCATTTTTCAATCATCCTACAACCATTTCAAGTATTCCCAAGGGTGTGCAAGGATCATCAAAGAAGGTTTCAAGCTTTGGAAGTAGAAGGACCTCTTCAAGGAGCTATTAACCACCTTCTTCTCATCATTTTCATCTACTTTGTTTCCTTGCCACTTGCCTAGCCACTAGAGCTAGAAGTAAGCCTTCTAATCTTCATTATACTTCTTGTTAGGAGTATGTTACATATGTACAAGTTAAACCATCAAGAAACTTAAATTTGAAAGATGAACATGTGAAGAAACAACATAATATAAAGAAAATAAAGTGCTTCTAGTGTTGTTTGAAGTATGTGATGAAGTTGTTGTTGTTCTTGTGTTTTTGTTAAGATCCATCATATGTAAGTTTGTTAGAAGCTTAGATCTAACAACTGTAAGCATGGATCTTGAAAGATCCATGATGAAACATGTTAGTAAACTTGAAGATCTTAAAATGAACTTGTAAGTGGTTTTAAAATGAAATATTCATGTTATTAAACCTACTAATCAAGTGGATTAACAAGTTTACAAAATAAAGTTTCAACAAAGTTTACAAAAATTTACAAGTAAGCTTTTTATTTAAGTAGATCTACATGTTTAAGGTGTAGATATAAGTTACTACAACTATTCATGGAACTTCAAGTTTATTACATGGAAAACTATGATGAATTCAGTGATTATTACTTGCAAAATTGTTGATTCTTGAGTTTTTATGTTTAAAAGAAAATAAAAACATGTTTTAAAACATGGGAAAACCTCCATCTTTAGGGGAGACTATGTCAAAATTTTTATAAAAATGACACTTAGAAAAATATAAGGTTTTACAAGACTTTTTCTACAAAAATGTTCAAGAATGGTAAACAAGGTTTTCCCCTAATAATCTTCTATTACAAAAAGTAACTTAGGGTGCCTCATGACACCATCACATCTATTCATACAAAAGACACCGATTAATAAACAAAATCACAAATCGTTTCGGTGGTCGTCACGCCACTTCAACAAACATGAGGCGCCAGTTCGACTCCCAACCAATCCCACCCTTTCGAATTTTTTTCCTTTTCATTCTATTCCCCTCAATTTCCTTTCACCTTTACATTTATTTACCAGATCTCTTTATTGTTTTACATATGCCGCATGAAAAACCCAATTGCAAACTTATCCAAGATGTGAAAATGATTTGATTTTTATTTTGATTTTGATCCAGGTTTGATGATGATGAAGTCAATGGATTCATATTTTGATTTTGATCCAGGTTTTATGATGATGAAGTCAGTGGATTCATCAAAACTAAAAACACATCCACAATATTTACACAGGTTCATTTTTTTGTTTGATTTTGAAGTATTTTTGAAAATCCCTGGGTTCATTTATCACTATTATGTTACCCAGATTCAAGATGGATTTGTGGAGCGATTTATGTGTTGTGTTCAACGAATCAGTGCGTCGATGTTAAACAAATAACTGGGTATTTTTTGTCAACATCGACCAATCGAAACAGTCTAACAAACGCCGGCGTTTATAGGGTTTACAGTCTCCAATCTAAGATGCGATTTGAACGAATTTGATGGCTATGACGAACACTTAAATAAAGAGATGCAATCGAAATCAGGTATGAGATTGGTTGTATTTTGAACAACTAGATGATGTACGTTTTGTGGGATTCAAGAGGATGATTTATATTATCTTTACAACATGTTAGTCACATGTGGGTTCAAATTCAAGCAGGCAAATTTGATATTTTGAATAAATTTTATGTAATCAAAAGTTTATTAAAAACGGTGCATAATCACCAGCCAGTGAATTCTATGAATGACGCGGTTTCGAAACGGTGAATTTTGTTTGACAACAATTTAAACACCACAAACATTTTCTAATCATCTGAAACGAGATGACGAAAACTGTTAATACTCCTTCAAAGGTCACCATCTGAATCGGTTTCATCTTCATGGAAGGAAACTGTTGAAACGCAGTTTACGCCTACCTAATCGCACAAAGATGAAATAAAAAGATGTATTCATCGCGTATTTTGCCTACACACATTACCAGATCTGGATGGAATCTAAACGGGATCCGAGAAACATCTCCGCCGACGCCTCCTCAAACACCGCCAACCGCTTTCGCCGGAGAACAACGCCAACGTTTGAAATGGTTACAGCATGCCCAATTTTAAGATAGATCATTCAGGTTTAGAGAGAAGAGAGAGACATAGAGGAGAGATAGAGAGATGTGGCAATGGTCTGAACATAACGCACGGGTTGGTTAGACGATATGGATGATGGTGGTGGTTGCACGGGTTGGTTAGACGATATGGACGTTGCCACTGCATTTTCTTCAAATATGATTTGTAAGAATTTGTGGATTTGAAAAAAAAAAACAGAAACTACTGGCGTAGGAAATGTTTAAATGGATTTGTAGAACAATGTAATTTTAATTAATTCACTTATTGGAAAAATATAATGTGAATTGATATCATCATCAAAATATTTATTTGGTTATTTGGTGTTTTAAAAATAAGAAAAAAATCAAGTTTTTTATTTGGTTACTTGGTGTTGTAAAAAAATTAGATATTATTTTTACCACATCAGTATCGTTTTAAATATTAGTATTATTCCATACCTTTAAAGAATTGATATCGATTGAGTTTTCCGTGTCGTAAGAATACACAAATTTGTTGATTTATGTATACAGTGAATTCTCATCGCCATGCACAGTGAATTCCAATAAGGATTTTGAAAAAACCTAACGATTTTTTCATCTGATATATTGAAACCAAAGAGTAATATTTTAATCACTTTACAATCGGTTCAAGCATACGTCTTTCCATGAATGTCAATTTCTTCTTCTTGAATCGTGAATACCATGTTTAACATTATTTTCATTTTGAATCTGCAGATACAAAGGGATTTTGGACCCACAGCAACGCGCGGGTTAGCGTTAACTCGTTTTTATACAAAATACAAGCTAGGAAATAAACTTTTCTTCCAGAATTAAAACAAGTATAGATATGTGTATTTTTAGAGAAAAATATATATATTTAGTGGTCACCAAAATATGTGCTATGTGTATATTAAGTATAAATATATATTAGTGTACATGTAGGAACGAAAAATACACTAAATACTCCCAAGAAGTATAAACACCAAATACACTTAAAATACACAAGGAAATATTTATAAATAATATACACAAAATCACCCGTACATGGGTGTATGAACAAAATACCAAAATATATATTTACATATATATTCCTTAACAATTCTATGGACTTTGGACACTTGGACAAATATATATATTTATAGAGAAATATATATAATTACTACAATTAATACAAATTATATACAAATCAGACAAGTGACAATATATATATACATATATATATATATATATATAGGAGAAGTTTTAAATGAAAACCACTAGTTATTGTGAAAACTCGAAAACTAATTAAAAAAGCCAAAAAAACATACCAAATTTTTTTTTTTTTTTTTGCATAACAATTTTTGTAATTTTTTATATATAAAAAAATTTCAAAAGATAAAATATTTTTTTGTATTGCACATGTGTATGTGTACTACACATGTGTATTATTACACATGTGTACTACAAAAAAAAATTGTTTTTGAAAAAAAATTATATAAAAAACCTGCGATTTTTATAAAAAAATTGAAAACTCAACTTGTGGCCTACATCTATCCACGTATCCCATAGTCATCTCATCTTCCTTTTTGCATACAAGGGTATATCAGTAATTCACCCAACCCAAGAACTTTTCCCAATTTGATTTGACATTATCAATTAATGCCCATCAACTCATTTGTACAAATCACCAAACCCCATATTTCTTTTACATTATTTCATTTTACATCTTCTTTAACATCTTCTCCATTAACATCTTGTTAATCAAAAAGATCAAACTCTCTCTTTCTTATTTCACTTTCTTATCCATGTTTTTTGTATCATTTTTCCTGATGAAGAAATCCAACATTTTACCAATCAAATTTAGACCGAAATGAAGAACAAAAATCAGATCGATCAATCCCTGATGAAGAACGTGGTTTTGTGATGAAGATGTTAATATATGAAGTCAGATCCACGTGAAAACCCCTTCCATATCTTGTTCCATTCCCGTTAAGATCTCGTTTGTCCACATGTTTCATAATGTTGTTACAGATCTGGATATTTGTGAGTTTTTTACACTTTTTTAATTTATATAAAATATGATTTGTATATGTTGTTTCAGATCTTGATATTTGTGCGTTTTTACACTCTTTTAGTTTTATGCAACATATGTTTTCATATATGTTTGATTCTGGGTATTTCGTATGGATTTTTCTGATTTTGTGGAGTTTATGTTAATTGATAACTTGAGCATGTAGGTATGAACTTTTGAAAGATGATTATAATTTACGGTTCTATTATTTTACACTTAAATATTTGAACCAATAAAATATTGAATTTAAAAATGATATAGGTATGGACTTATAGATTACAAATTACAGTTTGTATAATTCCAACCGTTATTGTGAAACACGAACAACCGTTAATGTTCGTATAGATTACAAATTATAGACCGTTAATGTTTCGTATTTTAGATCTTTAATGTTTATGTCATTATCTTCATTTGTGTCCTTATTTGATGTTGTTTTCTCATTTTCAGCCGTTACACTTGCTGAATGAAAAAACCATGGTTATGAATGTGTTAATAGTTATGTCTGGTTAACGACTTAACGGTTATCTTATCTTTTTGTTATTAGGATGGTGATGGATACAAGGGAAACAATATCCAATTCTCGGGACCATTGGTTTTGTCAAACGTGGATCAGATGAGTAAGGATCATGACCATGTTTATGTTACAGCACAACACAACTAACACGTGTTATAGTTTGAACTTCTGGACATCTGTTTTTAGAAACGAAAAGCCAAGTTTGCTTGCAGCACAACCAACGTAACACGTGTTATAGTCTGAACTCCTGTTTCACAGCTAAGCCAAGTTTGTCTTACAGCGCAACCAACGTAACACGTGTTATAGTCTGAACTCCTGTTTCACAGCTAAACCATAGTAACATGTTATAGAGACATGTATTAGGGTATGACAATGTATTAGAGACATGTATTAGGGTATGACGAATTAATTGCAGGTTTTTAGCTCTGTGTACTTTGTTAGTTGTTGTTTCAGTTGTGTAAGATTAATTTACAGGTTTTTATTTTTTTGTTAAAAAGTTATGCTTGGATTGGTTGCTTGTTTGGGCTTTTAATCTGAATAGTAACTGTTTTTTGTTGGATTGGTTGCTTTGTTTGGGGCTTTTGATCTGAATAGTAACTGTTTTGGAAACCACTAGCTTATACATGACACCATGATGGGTTAAACCAAGATTATAACAGAGGCTTAACACATGTTATCCGAGGTATACGGTGTTACAACATTAACTTTTATGTTCCATATTAACTTGTACACGTGTTACGATCAGTATATGCACATCATGGTGTTTTGCAAACCACTTTCATATACATGAATACAAGTCGGGTTATAATAGATGCTTTACATGTTATCATATGTATACAAGTGGGGTTACAACAAGATTACGATATTAACTAAGCTCACTATTAAACTCATCGCCCCCGTCGACTGTTTTCTCCCTTTGTCATTAAGCAATTACATGTTCCGAACAGACAAATTGTAACACATGTTAGATCAGTGTATATACATCATGGTGTTTTGTAAACCACGGGGTTATTAACTTGTACACGTGTTACGATCAGTACATGCACAACATGGTGTTTTGCAAACCACTTTCATATACATGAATACAAGTCGGGATGAATACAAGTCGGGTTATAATGGATGCTTACATGTTATCATATGTATACAAGTGGGGTTACAACAAGATTACGATATTAACTAAGCTCACCATTAAACTGATGGCCCCCGTCGACTGTTTTCACTCTTGTCACATGTTAAGCAATTACATGTTCCGAACAGAAAAAGTGTAACACGTGTTAGTGCTATGTATTTTTGTTTACTAGTAATATGTAATGTGAGACTCTTCTTGTTTTCTCTATTACACGATGTTAAAACGGTCTAGACTTAACATATTTTCTGTTGGAGGCGCCCGTATTTGTACCTCTATTGTTACAGTTACTATTGAAGTTTATGCATCCATTCTGGAAGTCTTAACACATGTTATAATAGAGGCTTAACACACGTTATATCAGGATTACTCTGTTGTTATTAAGTTACTATTGGAGTTTATTCATCCATTATGGAAGTCTTTACACACGTTATAATAGATGCTTAACACACGTTATACATTTCAGTCGCTTAACACATGTTACAGTATGTATATACACATCATGGTGTTTTGGAAACCAATAGCTTATACATGACACCATGTTAGGTTAAACCAAGATTATAACAGAGGGTTAACACATTTTATCCCAGGTATACGATGTTACGATATTAACTTGTATGTTCCATATTAACTTGTACACTTGTTTACTATTAGTATATGCACATCATAGTGTTTTGCAAACCACTTTCATATACATGAATACAAGTCGGGTTACAACAAGATTATAATGGTGGAGGCGCCTGTATTTGTCTACAAGAAACCCCATTTTTTTAGGAAACTTAGCAAACTCAACTTGTGGCCTACATCTATCCACGTATCCCATAGTCATCTCATCTTCCTTTTTGCATACAAGGGTATATCGGTAATTCACCCAACCCAAGAACTTTTCCCAATTTGATTTGACATTATCAATTAATGCCCATCAACTCATTTGTACAAATCACCAAACCCCATATTTCTTTTACATTATTTCATTTTACATCTTCTTTAACATCTTCTCCATTAACATCTTGTTAATCAAAAAGATCAAACTCTCTCTTTCTTATTTCACTTTCTTATCCATGTTTTTTGTATCATTTTTCCTGATGAAGAAATCCAACATTTTACCAATCAAATTTAGACCGAAATGAAGAACAAAAATCAGATCGATCAATCCCTGATGAAGAACGTGGTTTTGTGATGAAGATGTTAATATATGAAGTCAGATCCACGTGAAAACCCCTTCCATATCTTGTTCCATTCCCGTTAAGATCTCGTTTGTCCACATGTTTCATAATGTTGTTACAGATCTGGATATTTGTGAGTTTTTTACACTTTTTTAATTTATATAAAATATGATTTGTATATGTTGTTTCAGATCTTGATATTTGTGCGTTTTTACACTCTTTTAGTTTTATGCAACATATGTTTTCATATATGTTTGATTCTGGGTATTTCGTATGGATTTTTCTGATTTTGTGGAGTTTATGTTAATTGATAACTTGAGCATGTAGGTATGAACTTTTGAAAGATGATTATAATTTACGGTTCTATTATTTTACACTTAAATATTTGAACCAATAAAATATTGAATTTAAAAATGATATAGGTATGGACTTATAGATTACAAATTACAGTTTGTATAATTCCAACCGTTATTGTGAAACACGAACAACCGTTAATGTTCGTATAGATTACAAATTATAGACCGTTAATGTTTTGTATTTTAGATCTTTAATGTTTATGTCATTATCTTCATTTGTGTCCTTATTTGATGTTGTTTTCTCATTTTCAGCCGTTACACTTGCTGAATGAAAAAACCATGGTTATGAATGTGTTAATAGTTATGTCTGGTTAACGACTTAACGGTTATCTTATCTTTTTGTTATTAGGATGGTGATGGATACAAGGGAAACAAGATCCAATTCTCGGGACCATTGGTTTTGTCAAACGTGGATCAGATGCTTAAGGATCATGACCATGTTTATGTTACAGCACAACACAACTAACACGTGTTATAGTTTGAACTTCTAGACATCTGTTTTTAGAAATGAAAAGCCAAGTTTGTCTTGCAGCACAACCAACGTAACACGTGTTATAGTCTGAACTCCTGTTTCACAACTAAGCCAAGTTTGTCTTACAGCGCAACCAACGTAACACGTGTTGTAGTCTGAACTCCTGTTTCACAGCTAAATTTGGCAGCAGTCGAGTAGTTATTCTTGGCCACAGCACCCGGTGTCATGGTGGTAAACACGTCGATCCTTGCCGTTAAAAAAAAGTAATATTTTGATTTTCTATTAAATATATATTTAAGAAAAAAGAAGTTAAAAGAGTTCTTTGATATTATAAAATATAGAGTAAACTTCGTTTTTGTTTTCAACGGTTTGGTTAAAATAATCATTTTTCTTCAATAGTTTAAAAATGTTTTCTTTTTTCTTTTTGCGGTTATTTATTTTTCCGAATCAGTACCCTAGTAGTAACTTCTTTCAAGATTTATGTAACTAGTAGTTAAGGCCCCCCACTGTTATGATTTTAACATTCATTATAACAACTGAAAAGAAAACCTAAAATTTGAAGTTGTGATATGTTCAAAATGATATCGGCGGTGGATATTTCACACCGATTTAAAACTACAATATTACATATTCAATAGAAAACGAAAATATTACTAATCAGATATAGTAAAGAAAACTACAATATTACATAATCATTTTTCTCCAATAATTTAAAAATGTTTTTTTTTCTTTTTGTGGTTATTTATTTTTCCGAATCAATACCCAAGTAGTAACTTCTTTCAAGATTTATATAAACTAGTAGTTAAGCCCCCCCCCCCCCCCCCCCACTGTTATGATTCTAACATTCGTTATAACAACTGAAAAAGAAAACCTAAAATTTGAAGTTGTAATATGTTCAAAATGATATCTACAGGTATTTCATACCGATTGAAAACTACAATATTACATATTCAATAGAAAACTAAAATATTACTAATCAGATATAGTAAAGAAAACTACAATATTACAATATTACATAATCATTTTTCTCCAATAGTTTAAAAATGTTTTTTTTTTTCCTTTTTGTGGTTAGTTATTTTTCCGAATCTATACCCTGGTAGTAACTTTTTTCAAGATTTATGTTAACTAGTAGTTAAGGCCCCCCACTGTTATGATTCTAATATTCGTTATAACACTGAAAAAGTAAACCTAAAATTTGAAGTTGTAATATGTTTAAAATGATATCGACGGGTATTTCATACTGATTGAAAACTACAATATTACATATTCAATAGAAAACTAAAATATTACTAATCGGATATAGTAAAGAAAACTAATATATTACAATATTACATAATCATTTTTCTCCAATAGTTTAAAACTGATATCGACGGGTATTTTATACCGATTGAAACTACAAAAATAAATACCAATTTCGATAATATCAATAACAGTATCGACGTTGTTTGGCAGAGTCGGTTCAGATATAGTAAAGAAAACTTAAACTAAATAAAATTTAACTATATATTTTAAAAGTAATGTAATACCCCGACCGCGTCGAGCGTAACAAAAATATCAGGGGCCACGTTACAAGATTATTCACAGCACATGGTACTATTAAAATTTTGATATTTTATTCACATTTTCTCAATATGACACATAATATTTGTTCTTTATTAAAACAGACAAAGGCATAGTCCATTTCATTATGTGTAGCAAACTTGAATAAAGTCATCAAACACTAATACATGAAACACATGCGAACTAAAAAGTTGGTGAGTAACATAGGTTTCGTGGCCAAGTATATGGCAAAAAGTTTTAGTATTGCAATACGTTGAGCAACTACAAGAGTTTGTGTGTATATTTGTTTTTTAGTAGTCAAGTACATGGCAAAAAGTTTAGTATTGCAATTCGTTGACCAACTACAAGAGTTGGTGAGAAAATTAGGTTTTGTAGCCAAGTACATGGCAAAATGATTTTATAATAATCGTATGGAAATAAATTGTTTAAACACAAATTGTATGGAAATAGATTGTTTAAACACAAATTGTATAGCTTTATATAGAAAATTTTGTATTTTTGTATAAACAAGTGTGGCCATTTGGAAATACATTCAAGCCTTTGTTGACTTGTATGATAAATCCAAAATGGTTCACCTGGATTACTCAGTTTTTGTCATCCCCAAAGGTAACTTCCAACACAAACAAAACACCTAGGAAGTAGGAATGAGCGCCACACCTATAGCCGCTATAACATACTACTGGTCGGCTTGTCCAAAGTTAATGAATGTACTTTGTTATGGATACATGACGCACCACCAAGTTTCATACAATAAGAACATAGATTTTACATAAGCCATATGTAGTAAATTTGTAAATTTGAAAGGAAAAAAAATAGTTTAGCATATATGAATCACCCCAAAGGCTTGAGAGAAAAAAAGGGAACTATGTACCCACCTTGATGTCTTGGTGATGAGTTTGTGTGTTCTCAAGGTTCTCAAAGATTATAAGGAATTCCTAATAATAAGGATCGTTTTTTAAGGTTTTTTTGCAATGATGTTTGTATATGGTATGGGTTAAAAGAACCCTTTGCATATTGTAATTTGTTTAGCTTTTAGAAAATATAATTTTTGACAACGTGTTGTGTTGTTTTCATGTTTTACGCTTTAGAAATAGTAAACGACATCGAAAAAGTATGAAAATTTACCAGTATGCTAAATCATAATGTGCTTTACAACTTTCGTTTAGAAAATATTTCTGTTTGAAACCCGGAAAATGGTCAAACCCATGGATCTTTATAGATCATTAAGTTTTGCGCTTCAGTTTGGTTTTAAACGGTTGAGGGTCCAGACAGAAGTGTTTTTAAATGTATTATACATCGTTGAAACCATATTTAGGAGTACTTAAATATAAAATAAGATTTTATTTCATTTGGTTAAGTTTTGACAAACTTATGGTCGTTCAAAGTGACAACACATAATCTGTCCAAAACAGGAAAAACACTTATGTGTTCCTGTTGGTAGTTTTACTATGCGTAAAAATACGGGTTCCGACGGAAATAAGCTACGAAACTATTTTTTTATTTAAAGAGCTGAAGGAAAAGAACTTACCACTACTTAGGATTACTTCAAAGGACTCATTCAAAAGACCAAGAGAAGCTTGCAAATTAGGAACTAGAGAACTCACACAAGACTTTGTTTGTGTTTTGAGTTGGTGTGAAGAAAATGGTGATCAAAGGATGCTATTTAGAGTTAAGGGAGACTAAGGAGATTAAGACAAGTGTTCATGGAGGCTTAAGAATGTGATTAGTGTCCATTGAGGTGTCAACACTAGAAGAAGTGTGGCAAAGGAGAAGATAGGTGGCAAAACATGGGCAAGACAAGTGTTCATGGGTGTCTTAGGAGATGATTAGTGTCCTATGATGTGGTTAGAGCTTGAATATGGTTAGGAAAAGTGTTTGTGAGTGTTTTAGGAAGTGATTAGTGTCTTGCTATATGAGACAACATGGTGAATTAAGGTTTTTGGCATTTTTAGTCCCTAAACTTCGAATTTCGATGTTTTGACGATTCTAATCCCTCTATTAAATTTAGTTAGGTTATATTGAAGGTTTCAAGGTATGTGAGACTTAGATTTGTTCCGTTAATGACGCTAAGTTAAAATTATAATGTTCGTATTAATTAATATTTAGTACGAAAATTAAAGGCTCGAAATTTTTGTGGGGGTTACAAGTAACTATAATATAAAACTAATAAGTTTACTATTTATCAAGCATTCCTTTTGATATATATTTTTTTAGGATATTTTTGTTCTTATATACATATACAATTTATGTTTTTTAATAGCAACGCTAACATACTTCTAAATTACACTAAATAATCATAATTTGTTCTTTGCTTGAGATTCAAACCAAGACCTCTCCCATTAAAAAGAAAGAGCCTCTAGACATTTACAATTTACGTAATCGTTCATTTTATTCTTACTTACCATATGATCTTAATGACTTAAACCATTCTTTTTTATTAAAACATGTACCTGATATACACTAGTAGTAATATTATTATAATACATATCATAGTGCTACACTAGCCATTATACTCATCATTTTCCTTTTAATTGCAAGAATGTCATCCACTCACATACTTAACTTTTTATTATTTATGTAATTTTGGTAGTTTACTCCCTTTTGTGGTATTTGTAACCATCTCACAATATTCTTTTTTTTTATGTTTTGACCACCAAGATTTTGATTCTTACCATTTTGGCTCTCACAACTTTTGTTAGTTTTTCTGAAAACTTACATTCTTACCCCTTGAATTTTAATAGATTTATTAAGCATCCCCTGAATTCTAATAAAGTTTTGTTTACCCCATTTAAACTTTCTACAATGTTACTAGTACAATGCCGCAATATATTTTTTAGTTTCAAATCAATCACTTACACTTTAAATATTATAGGCATATAACCCGACAGTTTTATTTTCTTATTATAACTTTCGTTTGTTAGTTTTTTACAACTAAATTCGCTATATATTAATTTTTCTAGAAAACGGACAAATCCGGTAACCGACTATCGTTATTAATTTACATTTACGTTATCTAAGTTATCTAAATGTGATGTTTTAAAATCGATTATTATTAATTAGAACAAGATGGTTTTATATATTGTAATATAAACCAACTGGGTAGCCCAGTTGGCCAGTCCCACCCTTTCTCTTCCAAGAGACTCGGGTTCGAGTCCTGTGATGGTCGAAAGCCACACGCCTCTTCCCAGAGGAAACGGAATCAACTCGGGCGTAGGGTATTCACCCCCAGGCAGCTATGGGACTGTGCTAGCTTGCGGAGTTGGAATACTCCGGCGGTTGGGAGGACCGTGGACTATCCCCCCTAGTTGTTGTTTCAGTTGTGTAAGATTAATTTACCGGTTTTTATTTTTGTGTTAAAAAGTTATGCTTGGTTTGGTTGCTTGTTTGGGCTTTTGATCTGAATAGTAACTGTTTTTTTGTTGGATTGGTTGCTTTGTTTGGGGCTTTTAATCTAAATAATAACTGTTTTGGAAACCACTAGCTTATACATGACACCATGATGGGTTAAACCAAGATTATAATAGAGGCTTAACACATGTTATCCCAGGTATACGGTGTTACAACATTAACTTGTATGTTCCATATTAACTTGTACACGTGTTACGATCAGTATATGCACATCATGGTGTTTTGCAAACCACTTTCATATACATGAATACAAGTCGGGTTATAATAGATGCTTTACATGTTATCATATGTATACAAGTGGGGTTACAACAAGATTACGATATTAACTAAGCTCACTATTAAACTCATCGCCCCCGTCGACTGTTTTCTCCCTTTGTCATTAAGCAATTACATGTTCCGAACAAACAAATTGTAACACATGTTAGATCAGTGTATACACATCATGGTGTTTTGTAAACCACGGGGTTATTAACTTGTACACGTGTTACGATCAGTACATGCACAACATGGTGTTTTGCAAACCACTTTCATATACATGAATACAAGTCGGGATGAATACAAGTCGGGTTATAATGGATGCTTACATGTTATCATATGTATACAAGTGGGGTTACAACAAGATTACGTTATTAACTAAGCTCACCATTAAACTGATCGCCCCCATCGACTGTTTTCACCCTTGTCATATGTTAAGCAATTACATGTTCCGAACAGAAAAGGTGTAACACGTGTTAGTGCTATGTATTTTTGTTTACTAGTAATATGTAATGTGAGACTCTTCTTGTTTTCTCTAGTACACGATGTAAAAACGGTCTAGACTTAACACATTTTCTGTTGGAGGCGCCCGTATTTGTACCTCTACTGTTACAGTTACTATTGAAGTTTATGCATCCATTCTGGAAGTCTTAACACATGTTATAATAGAGGCTTAACACACGTTATATCAGGTTTACTCTGTTGTTATTAAGTTACTATTGGAGTTTATTTATCCATTATGGAAGTCTTTACACACGTTATAATAGATGCTTAACACACGTTATACATTTCAGTCGCTTAACACATGTTACAGTATGTATATACACATCATGGTGTTTTGGAAACCAATAGCTTATACATGACACCATGTTAGGTTAAACCAAGATTATAACAGAGGGTTAACACATTTTATCCCAGGTATACGATGTTACGATATTAACTTGTATGTTCCATATTAACTTGTACACTTGTTTACTATCAGTATATGCACATCATAGTGTTTTGCAAACCACTTTCATATACATGAATACAAGTCGGGTTATAATGGATGCTTACATGTTATCATATGTATACAAGTGGGGTTACAACAAGATTACGATATTAACTAAGCTCCCCCATTAAACTCATCGCCCCCGTCGACTGTTTTCACCCTTGTTTGTTGCTTGTTTGTTTGGGCTTTTGATCTGAATAGTAACTGTTTTTTGTTGGTTTGGTTGCTTTGTTTGGGGCTTTTGATCTGAATAGTAACTGTTTTTGTGATGTTATTTGAGGAAAAAGATTTTCTGGCTATGAATGTGTTAATATTTATGTCCGGTTAACGACTTAACAGTTATCTTATCTTTTCGTTATTAGGACGGTGATGGATTCAAGGGAAATAGGATCCAATTCTCGGGCCAGTTGGTTTCGTCAAACATGGATCAGATGCTCAAGGATCATGACCATGTTTATGTTATAGCACAACACAACTAACACGTGTTATAGGTTGAACTTCTCGGACATGCATGTGTTACATGTGACATGAAACCCATGTACGACGTAACACGTGTAACGTGTGACATGAAAACACATTTTTATAACTTCCCTGGCATACGCACACCCACATGTTTACAAACCTTTTCAAGACCGACTCAAACAATAAAGCAAGGGTAGCCGCTGAAAAGCTAAGGCAGCAAAGGTAGCCGTTGAAAAGCTAAGGCAGACTGTCAAAGGAAGCTCCACCATTTTTCTTAGTGCTATGTATTTTTGTTTACTAGTAATATGTAATGTGAGACTCTTATTTTTTTTTGTCTAGTACATGATGTTAAAACAATATGGACTTAACACATTCTGGAAGTCTTAACACACGTTATAAAAAAGGCTTAACACACGTTATATCAGGTATACTATGTTGTTATTAAGTTACTATTGGAGTTTATGCATCCATTTTGGAAGTCTTAACACACGTTATAATAGAGGCTTAACACAAGTTATACATATCAGGAGCGTAACACATGTTACAGTATGTATATACAAATCATGGTGTTTTGGAAACCACTAGCTTATACATGACACCATGTTGGGTTAAACCAAGATTATAACAGAGGCTTAACACATGTTATCCCAGGTATACGGTGTTACAACATTAACTTGTATGTTCCATATTAACTTGTACACGTGTTACGATCAGTATATGCAGATCATGGTGTTTTGCAAACCACTTTCATATACATGAATACAAGTCGGGTTATAATGGATGCTTACATGTTATCATATGTATACAAGTGGGGTTACAACAAGATTACGATATTAACTAAGCTCACCATTAAACTCATCGCCCTCGTCGAATGTTTTCACCCTTTGTCACATGTTAAGCAATTACATGTTCCGAACAGACAAATTGTAACACATGTTAGATCAGTATATACACATCATGGTGTTTTGTAAACCACTAGCTTATACATGAATACATGTCAGGTTACAAAAAGATTATAACAGTGGCTTAACACATGTTATACATTCCAAAATGTGCAAAACAAATGACCTGTTTCATATTATATATTCCAAAATTACCGGTACATGTGTTACCATAAATGGCTCGTTTCATATTACACGTTACATACTAACTTGTACATTTATTACTTGTACAAGTTTTACGCTCAGTATCCACATTATCGGATATTTTAAACATCAACAAAAATAAAATAGATATTACTTGTTTTTTTAATTAACAAAAGGTTAACACACGTTATATATCATTCTAACAGGGGCTTAACACATGTTATACATGAACACATGTCAGGTTACATCATGGTGTTCTGTTACAGCATGAACCACTAACACATGTTATAAACGAACGAAAACTTCTTTCCCAAAAGATTTGACTTATTCAATGTCCCCGCATTAACGTCGCCTACATCCATCCAGCTTGTAAATTGAATATCTTTATGGATCTGTTTCTGTAAATCAACACACGTTATATATCATTCTAACAGGTGCTTAACACATGTTATTGGTCTGTTTCTGTAAATCAAACAACCCAACAAAAAAAAACACTTACTGTTCAGATCAAAAGCCCAAACCAGCAACCAAACCAACAAAAAAAAAACAATTATTGTTAAGATCAAAATCCCCAAACAAGCAACCAAACCAACAAAAAATCCCGTTCAAAATCTCATCCTAAAGTTTTCGATTTATTTAAAATACATGAACATTAACCATTACTAGATCTTGATTGAAGACAGAGGAGAGGAGAGAGAGAGAGAGAGAACATTAACCATTACTAGATCTTGACTCCGACGACGTTCCGAACTCCGGCGCCACCAACCACCCACCCTCCACCACCTTCTACAACCACCCACTGTCGCCGCTATCAACTACCAACAACCCAGATCTGCAACCACCATCGTGCCTCACTCATCTGCAACCACCTTCCACCAACCACCAGATCTGCAACTAGCCACCACCTTCCACCAACCACCAGATCTGCAACCACCATCGTGCCTCACTCATCGTGCATCTACCGCCTCCCCTGCCCCAACCATAACGGTCAATAACACCACCGCCGCAGCACTGCTGCTGCCGTGGATGGCTGGAAACCCACCAGTTTTCTCTCTCTCTTTCGATTTCTCTGGACCTCTCTTTCTCTTTCGATTTCTCTGGTACTCTCTCTCACGGCTCTCACTCTCTCTAGGCTTGCAGGTTGTAAGTGTTGTGTAGAGAGAAGGGAAAGTCATGGGGGCTAGGGTTTTGATTCGGGGAGGAGATAATGAGATCTGTGATTTTAGAGAGAGGGAATTGAGAGAGTTGAGATGAGATTGTGATTTTGAATTGGATATGAAGAGAGAGAAAGAGAGGTGCACTAAAGAAAGATGATTGGAATGGACAGTGGAGAGAGAAGGAATATACTACCCAAAATGCCCTTCCAGTTGACTAATGTGTATTATTACATTTCTTTTAATTATAATTCTTTCCAAAATGATGAGCACCATTGATCAACTTGATTGAAACATAATCAATGGATGACAATGAGTTTGCAAAGTTTTTTTAAAAAAGATAGAGTTTCCTATATAGCCAAGCCCTATATATATATATAGGGTAGGGTTCATGCGAACCACCTTTATTGCGAGAACCGCGAGAACTCATGTGAACACAACAAAATAACCTAAAAAAACCTAACACCCCCAACCCCACCCCAAAAAAAAAAAAACCCTAACCCCACCCCCTCCCAAAAAAATAAATAAATAAATAACCAAACCCCCCCCCCCCCCATCCCATCCCCACCCAAGCTAAATACTAAAAACTAAACCCCCAAAAAACCCAAAAAAATCTAAAAAACACTCAATTTTTTTTATGTAAAAAACGCTACTTTTAGTAGGCAAATATTTTTTTTAATTTTTTTAATAACAAAATACAACGATTTTTAATTAAAAAATATAAAGAAAATTTGTATGTTTTTTTTAGCTATTTTTAGGTATTTTTGGTTGTGTTCACATTGGTTCTCGCAATAAAGGGTGGTTCCTAACGGATCCTTCTCCTATATATAGGAACGGGATCAGGAGAGAACGGTAAAAAGTGTGAGAACGGTGAGAACGGATCCTGGCTCAACACGTGGCAGGGGGCGCAAATTGATATGCAGGGGTACAATTGCACTTTTATACGTTCCCTCCTTATTCATGTTATAAATTTGTTTCAAATTAAAACTCCAAAGATTTCTTGTTAGCTGTTACCTTCTTTGCAAGCTTTCTCAGATCTATGGTGTCTAACGTGGATTTCTGTTCGACAAAGTAAAATTCGATGACGTTTCCTATTTTTGTTCCAGCAACAGATACGGCGTTTTGTTCTTTTATGCTTGTTTAATTGTTTTTTTTTTCAAATTAATATTTCATAATGTGTTGTATGATTTCAATGGCGTTGTTCATGTATCCAATTTAATCGCGTTTTAATTGATAGTTAAACAATTAGTAAGAACTGATAATTGGAGTTTTCAATATTAATTTTAATTGTCGTTTAGGATCTAGTATTTTTCTTATGTTTTTACGATCATTGGCGTTTTACACCTGATTAGTTTTGAATATTATTTAGTAGTATTTGTAAACATCAGTTATTACTATTTGTTAATTTGTGTAAACATCAGTTTTGTTAACTATGGCGTTTTCATTATGATGTTATATTTTTGTTAATTATTTATGTTGTTAACTTTTTTTAATTATTCATCTGATGGCGTTTTCATTATCATGTCGCATTAGTATTGTTGGTTCATTATTTTTGTTAATCAATAAAGTTATGGTGTGCGCATTTTGGCGTTTTCATCATTGGGTTTTCAAATTATGTGTTTATTATGTCTTGTTTATTATTCAATTAATGGTGTTTTAATCTATAATGTTATTACGAGACATTTTCTATTTTTAATGGCGTTTTCTGATTTTTTATGTTCCTCACTGTGTTTTCTCAGACGAAGTTGCTTCCTCGAGTCAAAGGTTTTGCCCCAAAACTGGATTACCATTTAACATTCCTGACGTTAGTGAAGAAATAAAGCCCACAATGGACATGGTATTCACAAGCCTCGATGATTGTTATTCAATGTATGTTAAGTATGCTAAGGCTTGTGGGTTTTCAGTCAGGAAATTGACTACAAAGACAAACTCCAAAGGTGTATTACATATTAAATATATTACTTGTGTACGAGAGCAGGGGTATATAAGGACAAGAAGGTTGATACGTTGGACCCCAATCAAAAGGAGTGTTTAGTGTGATCCAACTTTTCAAAGAGGACTGATTGTGGTGCACTGTTTTGTGTAATTTTTTAGGCTGGATCATGGAATGTATATAAGTTTGTCAAGGAGCACAACCATGATCTTGTTGAACGTCCTGATAAGCATTTTCTTCCAACTGAACGACACCTCATTCAGCGTTGATATTTGGGTCCAGTCAAGGCGTTTAATGTTATGAAGACTTTTTTATAGGGGAATACGACACCGATATGGTAATGAGACATTTGGATAAAAAAACATTCCCAGCCTAATTTCTCGTACGATTACTTCACAGACGTAGACAATCGTTTGACGGGACTTTTTGGGTGTGACAATCAAGCCAAACGTAATTACCACGTGTTTGGTGATGTGATCTCGTTTGACGCCACGTATCGTTCCAACAAGTAATATTTTATAATTGAACTTCTACTGTTATTTTGGCGTTTTATGAGTTTACATGCAATGGTATTTTTATGAGTTTATATGCAATGGCGTTTTTATGAGTTTACATGCAATGGCATTTTATTATTGTTTCAGTTCTCATGGCGTTTTCATACGCAGATATGCTATGGTGTTTGTACCGTTCATTGGTATAGACAATCATCATTGCAATGTTACATTTGGTACTGCATTATTGGAGTCGGACTACTGATACGTATATTTGGTTGTTGAGAGTTTTTCTAAAAGTTGTTGGTTCTCAACCAAAAGTTGTTGTCACTGCCCAAGATCCAGCAATGAAGAAGACTATTTCTACTGTATTTGTTGACACGAGGCATCGGTTATGCATGTGGCATGGGATGCATAAACTTTCTCTGAAGGTTGATATGCTTATTTTTACCTTTGGCCTTTTAGGATACATTGCGTATTAAAATACATGGCGTTCTGTACCTTGTTACTGTTTTTTTAATTATGTTTTGTCTTTGTGTAATATATATATGTTTTTTTATGCATGGCGTTTTCGTGTTATACATAGGTTGGTGTTAGGCTATGAAATTCCAACAATTTCAAAGAACTTATTTGTGGTGTTGTGTGGACGGATATTCTCACACCTGAAGAGTTTGAATCAGAATGGGAAGTGGTTATCGAAGAGTTCAATTTAGCAGATAATGACTGGCTATCTGATATGTTTGCACTCAAGGAATCTTGGATCCCTGCATACTATAGAATGGAAGAGATGTCGGGTCTTATGTGAACGACATCGAGGTCGGAGAGTGAGAATCATTTTTTTGGTCAAGTGTGCAATTCAAAAGCTACTCTTGTTGAGTTCATGACTCATTACGAAACTGCAATAGAAGCACATCGTTACACGCACTGGAAAAATGACCATGAATCTCGATACAAACAACCCTAGTTGAAGAGTAATTACCAAGTGTTGGAAGGCCAAGCTGCTGACATATACACAAAAAAATATTTTTTGTGACGTTCAAGTTGAGCTAATTGGAATTGTTGATTGTATAAATCAACATTACGAAGATCAGCCGAATGAGTTTGTTAAGTTTTACATAAATGACTTCCAGCAGCCTTGTACATCCTTATTTGAGGTAAACAATGGCGTTTAGGTTTTTATATGGCGTTTTCTGTGCATGGAATTTTATCATATCCAGTTGTGTTTTTTTTATTTTTTAGACAAACATTCTCTGCATGGCGTTATAGAGATGTTGTTTTTGGCGTTTTTCAGGTAATGTACCGTAAGTCTGTTTGCACATGCAATTGCTCATGCAGGCATTTTGAGCAGTTTGGTTTACTATGTAGATATATATTCTATGTTTTGAGAAGTATGGACATTAGGGAATTTCCAAAACAATACATTTTGAATAGATGGCGCAAAGAGACTCCCCCAAACTGCTCTCCCGAATACTCAATTAGTCGTGAATATATGACCGAGCTTGATCCCGATGTGCAAAGTATGATGCGAGATATAATTTTTTTCAACGGAATATATACTTTGAACCGTTTATCTGGTAAAAAAGAGGAGCTATGCTTATACAAGGATCATGTTCAATCTTATATGAAGAAGGTTCAAGATATGCAGATTGTTACTCATCCCGCTAGTACTAGGGATAGATTTGCCGAGATAACCAGTCAATATAAAAACGACAAGAATCCAATAAGAGTCGCTGTTGGGTATAAATCCAAAGGTTCTGGTTCTCGGAAGCGCCTGAAATCTAAACACGAGATAGCAATCAAGAAAAAGAAATCAAAGTCGAAACCCGGGGCCAAAGAAAGACTGTGTCAGAATTGCAAAGGCTATGGACACTACACATCGACATGCAAACAAGCCGTAATTAAAAGAAGATCGACAAGGTCTTCGAGAGCCAGTGAAGAGTGGTTTGGCGTTTTGTATTTTTCATTCTTACAGAACACACACAGATGGTCTTCCAGAGCCAGTTAAGAGTAGTTTGGCATTTTGTATTTTTCATTCTTACATAACACACACAGATCTCAGTTTGGCGTTTTACATCATTTTTTTCCATCTTTTTTTTTCGACCTATTTGTTCATAACATGTTACTTCGAAGTTACATAACAAACAATATATGATCGGACAAGCAAATCAAATGACAAAAAAAATGCCACTAAATAAAACTACCATAAACCTCTAATTTTGGTCATGCTAAATGGTGTGCGTTAGGTGTGATATGATTTTATGGATATTTTAAGCCCATTTTACGCATTAATCAAGTTTTAAATTTATAAAACACGATATTCTACCAACACTAAACACACACTTGGATAAGTGCACCAATCGTGAGCGTAGTATAGCTTTGATAAGATATCGAGGTCGTCCAAGGACACAAGAGCTTTTAGTACCGGTTTATCCTCAATGTCTAATCAATCTAATTTTTTTTTAGAAAAGTTTTGAAATATGAAAACAAAAACTAAAAATCCAAAAATAAATAAAATAAAAACAGATAGACAAGATGAATCACTTGGATCCAACTCGTCTTTAATGTATCCTTTGATGATTTTCGCACTTTCGGACTTTTTAAAATATTATCTTAGTTATAGTAGTAGGCCCCTCTTTTGAAGGTGACGTTACCCTCAACCCAGTGGTTTGAGTCAGCAGGGATACAATCCCAAAGGGTCGGAATATTGAAAGATAATTAATTAAGTTATTAATGTGAAAAGTGGTAGGCCCCTCTTTTAAAGGTGACATTACGCTCGGCTAAGTGGTTTGAGTTAGCGAGGATACGATCCCAAGAAGCCAGTTTAATGTATTAATAGTAGTTGACATATGAGGGGTTCAAGCTATTCGCACCCCCGCCATCCAATACCAGTGGTTATTGAAGGAGGTCCTAGTAAGCTTGAACCAGGTCCTTGCAGGATCTATACACTGAACAAGGCAAGAACCTTACCAAACCATTACCCTAACCCCCGACCAGGTAGTCAACATGCTTTTATATAGACCGTAAAAACATAAATGATGCAATCTTTTACTTTATATAGACAGTAAAGTAACGCCAAGACACCACGGAAAAATGATAAGAAGAATTCACCTTCAACATAAGAAACTAGTTATTAAAGTCATTAATACAAAACCATATAAAAAGTGCCGAGAGATTAAAAATCAAAGTAATACATAAAAGACTTGTCTTCACCAAGTGATGTAAGAGGCTTAACCAAACATGGCCTTTGATTGGCAAGAACTCTTACAATCAATCTTGGATCTCGAGACTACTACACACTCTAAAGATGGATGATGGTGGTGGGTGATGGTGTTGTAGTGGTGGTGGAGTGGTGGCAAAGTGGGAGAGTAGTGGTAAAGTGGGAGAGTAGTGGTTTGCCAAGGGATGCCTTTGAAGTGAGCCAAGCACCCCTATTTATAGCCTGCACAGTGCTCTGGCCAAGGCCCCGTGTTCAGCGGGCACGCCACCGTGGCCAGCCTTTTCACTTCCTTCATTAAATGTATATGTCAGTAGAGGGTCCCACACGGCCTCGTGTCCAGTGGTCGCGGCCCCGTGGTCAGTATCGTATCTGTACTATCAAGATTTGGCAAGATTCTGCGTATCTTTGCGTTGACCACGCCCCGTGCTGAGCTAGGCACACCCACGTGGTAGGCGTAGAAGCTTCTACAGGTTTGTCTTTTCTGCAGGTTCCTGACCACACCCATGTGTTCGGCTGGGCACGGCCCTGTGGTCAGTCTTCTGTTTCTTTGTTTTTGCTTTTGCTTTGGGGATGCTGCCGAGGGGTCGGGCACACGTTTATTCCTTTTCTTTATGTTTATGTTGGTTTTGGCTGTATATTTGTTCCTTTTGTTTGTTTGAGCTCATTTGGTCCTGTAATTTCAAACGGAAGAAAAAACACGTTTTTCCAACATTAGTACTAAAAAAAGGATTAGTTTTGTGCCTTATTTGATGTAATTTATATGTTACATTTTGCACACATCACTAAACTCAACAATGTTTTGCTAAACGAGATAGATAACATTGTTAATCCTCAGTCAAGAAAGATGTCTAACAATGTTGTCCATCCCATTCAGCTAAACTTTATTGAGAACAAAACTGAATCTCCATGAAATGACGTTTTTGAAATTTTGTGGTTTTTGTATGTTTTGGCGTTTATATTGAAGATTTTGCCCATTACATCGAGCGAAAGTTTACTGAGAAAATAGTGTATCTGAAAGAAACGTGGATTGGAATCTTTGATATTTGGGTTTTTTGGCGTTCTAAGATGAATGGTATATAGGAAAGGCAAATTGGAAAATAATAATCCAACTTTTGTGAAATTGGCCAATAATAATCCCAAGTCACGAATTAGCCACCAATAATCCCACCTCGTCCATTTTTGTTGTAAAATACTCCACAGTTCATTTTGTAGAATAAGCCATGTCAGCATTTGGAGTATTTTACAAAAAAAAATGGACGAGGTGGGATTATTGGTGGCTAATTCGTGACTTGGGATTATTATTGGCCAATTTCACAAAGGTGGGATTATTATTTTCCAATTTGCCTATAGGAAAATATGGTGTTTGGGGTTTGGTGTGGTTATTAGTAGGTCTGAGAGATTGTTTATATATGAAGTTTTTGGCGCGTATTTTTATTATAGTAAATGCTAGTAATTAAGTTCCGTCGTTTTAATACTGTTTGTTCAGATTTATCGGTTAAAAACAAAGTTCGGCGTTTTATATCTAATGACGTTTAGATTAGGATGATGTGTGCTATGTGGGTTAAGGCGGGATTTTTAATGGTGTTTTATTCATGAGTTGGCGTTTTGAGTAGAGAAGTCAAAAGTCTTTTTTACCCTTAATGAAGTGAGCCACACTAGTAAAAGTAATGTTATTTACGAAAACGCCACCGCGTCATCTAGTCCATTGATTGTTTTGATCTGACGATCCATAACCGTTCTCTGCGTTCTCACACTTTTCACTGTTTTCTCTAAATCCTGACCATATATATATATATAGGAGAAAGATCCGTTAGAAACCACCCTTTATTGCGAGAACCGTGAGAACCAATGTCAACACAACCAAAAATACTTAAAAATAGCTAAAAAACACACATTTTTTTTTTTAAAAATCGCTACTTTTAGTAGGCAAAAAAAAAAAAAAAAATTTTGGCTACTAAAAGTAGCGATTTCAATGTTAAAAATATTTAAAAAAAATTGTGTGTTTTTTTTTTTTTTTTTTTTTAGGTTTTTTGGGGGTTTAGTTTTTAGCATTTTAGCTTGGGGGGAGGGCGGGTTTAGGTTTTTGGGGGAGGGGGGTTAAGGTTTTTTTTTGGGGGGGGGTGGGGGGTTAGGTTTTGTTTAGGGTTTATTTTTTATTTTTTTTTGGGGGGGGGGGTTGTGGGGGTTAGGTTTTTTTAGGTATTTTTTGTTGTGTTCACATTGGTTCTCGCAATAAAGGTGATTCTCGCATGAATCTTACCCTATATATATATATATATATATATATATAACAAACAAGCCTTAAAAATATATTATTTTTAAGAAATATAATTCCGGAAAGTATAAAAATCATAGGTAATGATTTTTGGCAATTAATATAAGGTACATGAGTATTTATATACTAATACATGTATAACTGCCTAAGTATACATTTAATAAGACATTAAGTGTATTCATACTAAAAATAATATTGAGAATATTATTTAACAATTTACTTACATTATTTTTGAGAAATAATACAAGTATATATACATGAGGACAAGTTAAAAATAAATTATTTTTTAACATTTATCGTTTTTAAATTCTATATATGTATATATATTTTTAAGAATAAAAATATATATAGTTACAAATAGAAAATACAATTTAAATTAAGCATAACGCGACGAACAGGTGAAACCCGACTATAATGGGCACGACCCACACATGTCTCGAAAGCACATCTTACTCGTGCGAGGCGCGAAGCCACAATAAGAACTAAATCTGTTAACACAACTCACACATGAACAAAATTATATATTTTGTGAAATATATATCTTAACAATTTAAGAACATGTACGTTTAAAACAAAACAAATACATAAGACAAGATGGTAACTTGTATGTAGTGAATGACAAGTTTAGGTGATTAACATACATAGAACATTTATAGGTTACGTCGTGAACCAAAGAAGAGACCGATGAAGTTTAAGACGATGGATGACGCAAAACTGTGAGTTCATGTCCCCACTTTTAAATGATTTTTAGTTTTCTAAACTTTGAGGAAAATACATGTACAATTGTATGTTGAAACTAAGGAATGATACAATAGATCATGTGCAGGCATAGCTCAAACTTTGAAGAAAATACATGTACAATAGTATTTGAAAAGGAGCTCTTTATTTTTTAACTTTTAAATTTTCTTTCTCTTGTCCGGGCATAGCTCACATGCTTCAATCTTTTCCTTTATTCCTTATTTATTCACTAGAAAAGTTGATTTCTGAGTTAGAACCTATGTATTAACGTGCTTTCTAACTTTAACCCAAGGCTTGTACCTTTATTACCATTTTTACCCAACTTTCAAAAAAAAACTTTGGGATAATTCAAAACATTGCACTGAAAAAATTGTGGGAGAGATTATGTTACACCTCAATTTGGTCACTTTGTAATAGGTACTAAGTCAGAAAAAAAAAATCAAGTTACTGAGAGCATAAATGTTATCCATAAATAAAAAAAAAATAGTATTACATGAAAGATTTAATCTCAGAAGTCCAAATCATTATTTTAACTTTATCTTGACAAACATGAAGCTAGCATGCACCCACCTACCAGAAGAATATAAAATATAATTAAAACAAAAACTATAATAACCAAAATTGTTTACACCTTCTAACTATAAAAAAATGATATCATATATTCAAAAGAGTAATTTTGTTTTTCTTCCCTGTGCTTTCTTTTGTAACACCCCGACCACGTAAAACAACCCGCGGTAGAAATGTTGGGGGGGGGGGGGTCACGTTACAAATTGTTTCTAACACATGGTACTTAAAGTTTTGTTTCATTGATTAGTTAAATTACATTGTCTTTTGGAACATAAACAAAACACAAACAATTGTCTTTAAATTTTAAGGTAAAACTAAGGCCCGGGTCCTTCCTACGTGTAGCATGCTTTCATAATCATCACATATTTTCACCTGAAACATATGTTAAAATAATGTCAACAATAAAACAATAAAGTTGGTGAGTAACATAGGTTTTGTAGTCAAACTCACAGCTTTGAAATTTGTATTGCAATACCTGGTCTGACTATGAGACTCGATAAGTGAAAACCTTGTAACCAAACTTCTATTAAATGTGTTTGGTATTGCAATATGTTTAACCAACTATAAAAGTTAGCATGAGTAAGAAAACCTTGTAGCCATAAATCTTGACAAAAGTGTTTCTTTTGTAAAACCGTGTAAGTAATCGATTTAAAAAGAAAGTTTTGTATGGTTTATATGTCTTTAATTAAAAACCATTTATGACTTTGTCTAAACCAATTTTCTTGGTTTTGTATAAACCAATCGTCCTTGTTTTGTATAAACCATTCGTCCTTGTTTTGTATAAACCAATCGACTTTGTATTAATTGTCATTGTGTAAACAAGTGTGGTAGTTTGGTGAATACATTCACGCCTGTGTTAACTCGTCTAACAAACCACCAAAGGGTTTATCAATTGTGTTTCACAGTTTCTGTCCTTTCCCAAATTTCCTCACAAACCCCAGGAAATTTGGAAACGGGATTGTCAATCCTATGGTACCATCACATACTACCGGTCGGCTTGGCCAAAATTAATGAACGTAGTCGTGTTATGGATAACGCACCACCAACTTTCACACATTATAGAAAAACATATTGTTTTATAAATAAACCATAATGTTTGGAAAACTTGGAAATAAAACTATTAGGCACATATGAATCACCCCAAAACATTTGACAACGTAAAATAGAGGACTATGTACTCACATGAATTGTCGATATCGTCCTTAACTCTACTAGCAAAGTTCAAATGCTTTCTAGAAATAAGGATTTGTTCGTCCATGGTTTTGTTGTGATAATGTTTGTGGAAGAACGAGGGTTATGGAAACATCATTTTTTTTCCATCTTTTTTTTTCGACCTATTTTTTCATAACATGTTACTTTGAAGTTACATAACAAACAATATAAGATCGGACAAGCAAATCAAACGACAAAAAAAAACGCCACTAAATAAAACTACCAGAAACCTCTAATTTTGGTCATGCTAAATGGTTTGCGTTAGGTGTGATATGATTTTATTGATATTTTAAGCCCATTTTACGCATTAATTAAGTTTTAAATTTATAAAACACGATATTCTACTAACACTAAACACACACTTGGACAAGTTCACCCATCGTGAGCGTAGTATAGCGTTGATAAAATATCGAGGTCGTCAAAGGACACAAGAGCTTTTAGTACCGGTTTATCCTCAACGTCTAATCAATCTAAATTTTTTTTAGAAAAGTTTTGAAATATGAAAACAAAAACTAAAAATGCAAAAATAAATAAAATAAAAACAGATAGACAAGATGAATCACTTGGATCTGACTCGCCTTTAACGTATCCTTTGATGATTTTCGCACTTTCGGACTTTTTAAGATATTATCTTAGTTATAGTAGTAGGCCCCTCTTTTGAAGGTGACGTTACCTTCAACCCAGTCGTTTGAGTCAGCAGGGATACAATCCCAAAGGGTCGGAATATTGAAAGATAATTAATAAAGTTATTAATGCGAAAAGTGTAGGCCCCTCTTTTGAAGGTGACGTTACCTACCGGTCGGCTTGGCCTGTGTTATGGATAACGCACCACCAAGTTTCACACATTATAGAAAAACATATTCTTTTATAAATAAACCATATTGTTTCAAAAACTTGGAAATAATACTAGTAAGCACATATGAATCACCCCAAAACATTTGAAAACGTAAAAGAGAGGACTATGTACTCACATGAATTGTCGATATCATGCTTAACACTGCTAGCAAAGCTCAAATGCTTTCTAGAAATAAGGATTTGTTCGTCAATGGTTTTGTTGTGCTAATGTTTGTGGAAGAATGAGGGCTATGGAAACATCATAACTTTGAAGAAGTTTAGATGTTTTAGAAGATAGGAAATTTTGGCAGCCTTTTGTGTTGTTAGTGTAAAATACTTTACAAATAGCAAACCTTGTCGAAAAATTATAAAAATTACCAGTTCACTAGTTCAAAGTGTGTTCTACAACTTTCATTTAGAAAGTTATTTTGTTTGGAACTTAGAAAGTGGTCAAAACTATTAATCTTTGCAAACTGTCCATTTTGACCTTCTGTTTGCTTTTAGACATATAAGGTTCCAAACATAGGTGTTTGTTGATGTATCACACATTGTTGAAACGGTATTTCAATGAATTTAATCAAAATGTAAGAGTTTACTTTGTTTTGTTCAGTTTTTACCAAGTTATGCTTGGTTAAATTAACAACACAGAATCTCTCCAAACAAGAAGTTTTCGTCGAAAGTTTATTAAATGCGCATAATACGGATTTGATGGAAGAGTGAATAGAACGAGGTTTATAACCATATGAGCAAGGGATCTCATATAACATGGTTGGTTAAACCTAACATTCTGATTTGAAAGTGTTTCGAATTGTTTTGACTTGTTACGGCTAGTTTATGCTAATTAACTAACCGTATGCGCAAACATGGGTCCGGATGGTCGAAAGAGTCTTATGACGGGTCCAATATGTCAAAACAAGTTTATTTATTTTATATGATCAGTCTTATAATTAAAATATAGACCATATAGTTTTAAAAACATTTTATGCCAAAAGGGCATTTTTGACCATTTTAAAATGTCATAGTTGACTCGCCATTTGACTCACCAAATGACCATGACCATAAGGTATAACCTCAGAGGGTTATTCACTATATTACTATGGTCACATAATTGGTCTTGGTTGTACCTAAAGTTGAACAGACGGATCAGATTCGAAAGTCAAAGTAGAAGTTAAATTGCTTGACTTTCGACTAAGGAATGAAAACAAAACTAGAAATGACGAGTTAGACATGCTAAGACATGTCTAATAATGTTATATGAATAGGGATTTGGTGTTAAAACTTTATGTTTTAATACTTGAAATGTCATTCGTAGTAAAATGCATATTTTTACATTTTTTACTTTTATTTCATAAAATTTTGACTCGTCATTTAGCCTACTAAAGGTGATGATCAGAGGATTTAATCGCAAGCGATTAACACCTTCAATATTAAGATCACGTAGCAAAGTTCAATTTGAAATTTGACTTTACCAAAATGGTCAGAACCAAAAGTCAAAGCAAAAGTCAATTTGCTTGACTTTTGGCTAATAACTAGCTATTTAAAAAAAATATACTAGGAGAAACACTTACAAGTGCTTTAAGGGGGAGAGTAGGACTCAAAGAAGGAGACCTCAATACAGAAGCAAGCTCTAAGTGAGTATTTTGAGAAGAGAGAAAAGAATAGTGTCCTAAGGTTGCTTAGTGTCCTAACAAGTGTTTGAAGGAGATTAAGTGTGGCAAAAATCGTTCTAAGTGCCATCATTTGGAGGAAGGTGGCAGAACTTGAAGAACAAGCAAAATTTTGCATCTGGGCATGTCTTACGGACGGCAAGGAATTATGTCTTACGGTCCGCAAGGCACTCTGATCCAAAAAGTTTCACTTTTTGGCAGTTTTGGCTCCCGGACTTGTATTATCACTTGTTTGCCCTTTTTAACCATTCTAACTCATTGTTTAGGTTATTTGAAGGGTATTAAGGCATATGTAACTTAGATTTTATTCCGGAAATGTCGTGAATATCATTTTGCTCGATCGTATGATTACGTATTTCGTAAATAAAATATAAAATTTTATTAAACACGGAAACGATCGAAAGTGTACAACCTTGAAATCTAGCAAATGTTATATATTAAAAATAACTACTACATTTCATTAGATTAAAATTTCTAGAATAGTACCGGTACTTTCAATTTTGTAATAATTACAGTCCATCTCCGTTAACCCCATTCAATTTATTGTTAAGTTTTTTTTATGAAAAGACTAAAATACCCAAATGTAAAAAAAAAAAAGAAATTATATTATGGGACCCACCATCATCTTCTTCCCCCTAAACCTAAACATCACAGTAGACAACCTCCCGCAACTCCAGCGAACCTCTATGACACAATTACACCATATCAATGACAAATATAACGGGTAATAGTTACCCTTTCCACACCAATACAAACATAACCCCATTTAATCGAACCCTATAAACCCTAATTAAGTAAATCATCATCATTACTCCAAATTTAGAATTAATCAATCCTCACGCTAGGGTTTAACATTTTCAATTTCTTCTTATTCATTCTTTTGCACACTAAATTCACATATTATAAACAAAACACTATAACTTTCGCTAAGAAACTCAAGTTAGACTCAGTCTTTATCCCCAAAAGTTAACACCAATTAATGTTGAAGAAGATTGTGACATTTGTGCCTTTAAGACCCTTGTACAAATCCGAAAAATTTTGAATCTAATGAAATCTCTGTTTCATTTCCGGAATTGTATAATTACATATGACATTTACACATTTCAATCCTTGTACAATTTCGAACTCTCAAGAGCTTTTCTGGAAGTTATACGTAAACTGTTACGCAAACGTAATCAGTTTAACGTGACGTACACTCTGGAACAATGACATAAGCTAAACATACCTTAAATACCCTTTACATAACCTAGAAATAAGTTTTAAGGGGTTCGGTATGGCAAAAACAAGTTTATTCGAGCTCAGGGACTATTTGCGTCAAACTACGAAAGTCTGCCGATACGGGTATTTCTTAATACGAAACACGTACACACATCCCAAATTTTTTTAATCATTAAAATCTTGTATTTTAGTGATAAGAACGCAAATATATCATTCGTTGCGCAATTTCGGTCGTTTTCGCGTTCGTTATAACGTTCGTCGTAATTAAGCGAAAAAACGCAACCGTATAACTGAACGAACCGACATCCATGACATTTTTGGTTATAATTCAAGTTAACTATACTTTAACTTCCTTATGGAGCCTAAAAATGAGGTTAACGGGTGTTAGAAGTGCCAAAACGCGACAAAACAAGTCTAGGGGCCAAAGTTGTCAATTTTGAAACTTCAGCCCATGACCATCCTTTACGGTCCTCAAACCAGACCTGTATGCGGTCTGTAAATACCCTTCAGAACTGTTGTTTTGATCAGCCATGGTTTTCTTTGTGTGGAGACCAAGTTTGTGTGTTCTCCAAGCCTTGAACCTAATCCTAACACTTGTAATGATCTTATAAATCCTTGGGCAACACTCAAAACACATGGCATGATCCTACTATTCCAAGAATACTATAAATACCAACCTCATTTCATTCATTCCTTTCTCATTCTTCATTCTAATCTTCTCCCACTTATTTGGAGCTTGCTACCATCCTTGGAGGAATCCTACCTGAGATTTTAAGTGTATCCAAACACAAGTAAGTTCTCATCCTAGTCTATTTCAATTATTTTAGCTATTTTGAGCTAAAAGTCAAACAGTTTGACTTTCGGTTTTGACCATATTTGGTCAAGTCAAAGTTCAATTGAACTTTGCAACGTCATCGTAATCACGAAGGTTATAATCCCTTGCAATTATACCCTACTGATTATCATGTTAACTAGTCGAAGTGACGAGTCAAAGTTTCGGTCAAAAATGCACATTAGGTGCATTTTACGACGTAACTATTTTTAGGAATCAAAACACTAAGTTTTGATACAAAATCAGTGTTGCAACTTAGTTAAACATGTTTTGACATGTTTAGCTCGTCACTTCTAGTTTAGTGCTTATTTAGGGTCGTAAGTCGAGCGGTTTGACCACCGCTTTGACTTTCGAATCCGACCCGTTTGGTCGATCATAGGATCCGACCAAACACATGAAGGTGACCATAGTTGCATAGGGAATAACCTTCTGAGGTTATACCTTATGGTCACTTCGTTTGCTTAGTTATATGATAAGTCGCTCTTGTATGCCTAAAAAAGACCAAAATGCCCTTTTTGCGCATAAATTCATTTTAAGCATATGTAACCAAGTTTTTGACATTTAAACTGATGTTATAACATTTTCAAACATGTTTGGGCATTTAAAACTTGTCATAGGACTTGTTTAACCATCCGAACACATAGTTACGTAAATGACACGTTAAAGTAGCGTAAACTACCTTAACGGGTCATAACGGGTCAAAAGCACTTAGGATTCATTCCAAATCATAATGTTAGGTTTATTAAACAATTTCATATGAGTTCCAACACTCATTTGGTTTACAAAACCTCATTCTATCTGATTCCCCCGATTATTTTCCATTACTTTAACATAGTTACCCGATGTTAGGACACACTTGATTCCTTGATCCCTTGGGCTTTGTTTACATGTTCATACAAGGCTTACGCAATGGCAAGTGAGTACATATAGCCTTGGAATTTACCTGCTTTAACACCAAAGTGACACTTGGAAGGATTTAATTTCATATTAAATTTATCAAGCATATCGAATGCTTCCTCCAAGTCTCTAAGGTGATCCTCAGCTTTCTTGGACTTAACCACCATGTCATCTATATAGACTTCCATAGTGTGTCCAATTTGTTCCTTGAACATCATATTGACTAGCCTTTGATAAGTAGCACCTGCATTTCTTAGTCCAAACGGCATAGCAATATAACAGTATATACCAGTTGGGGACATAAAGGTTGTATCCTCTTGATCAGATGGTTCCATCTGAATTTGCTGAAATCCAGATGAAGCATCCATAAAAGTCAACAACTCATGACCCGCGGTAGCATCCACCATGGAGTCAATGTGGGGCAATGGGAAAGGATCCTTGGGACATGCCTTGTTTAAATCAGTGAAATCGACACATACCCTCCACTTTCTGTTTTTCTTTTGAACAACGACCACATTGGCTAACCACCTTGGATACTTAACCTCCCTTATCATACCTGCTCGGAGCAGTTTATCTACCTCCTCCTAGATAATGGCATTCCTCTCAGGTGTAAATTTCCTCCTCTTTTGATGTATGGGTTTGAATGACCTGTTAATGCCAAGTTTATGAGTAATTATATCTTTACAGATACCTGTCATGTCTTCATGCTTCCAGGAAAAGGTAGTTTTTCTTTTCCTTAGGAAGGATACTAGGTCATGTTCAATGTTGTTGAGGATCCCTGATCCTATGAAGATCTTGGATTTAGGATCCTGAGGATCCATAAGGATATCTTTCACATCCTTTTCCCTCGCCTCCAAGACATCTCTTGGAGGATGCTTTAATTGCTATTGCTCCCTTGGTCTCGAGGCTGGCTTCATTGATGAGGTGTGGCAATTCTTCGCTTCTTGTTGATCACTCTCAATCTTCACCACCCCCCATGGACTAGGAAGCTTTACACATTGATGATATGTAGATGGGACTACCTTCATGTCATGTATCCATGGCCTGCCAAGGATAACATTGCAACAGGATAAGCAATCTATAACACAAATTTTTTTATAAGAATGAAGTCCCTCTATGTAGATGGGAAGTTTGATGTCCCCCAATGTGTTCTTGGTTTCTCCACTGAATCCGACAAGAACAGAGGATCTTGGAACAATATCTGATTCAATAATGTTCATCTTCTTAAGGACATCAAGTTGAATGATGTTTACTGAGCTTCCTCCATCTATCAAGATCCTGCGAACAAAATGGTTAGATATAAACAAAGTAATCCAAGAGCATCATGATGAGGATCCTGAACATCAACACGATCATCCTCATCAAAAGTTATAACTTTCTTCTGTGTGACAGTAGAGGTTCGGATGGGTCTATCCCCATTATCCATCTTGGTCTCATTGGCATGCCTCTTGGCTGCTGAAAAGGAAGTGCCACATATGTCTGATCCTCTGGATATGAAGTTGATGATTTGTGCATCAGCAAGAGGAGCAGGAGCTCTTTCTGAAACCTTTTCAGGATCCTGGATCCTCGACTTTTTTCTTCCCAACAGCTCCTTTAAGTGCCCTTTGCTCAATAAGTAGCCAATCTCTTTTCTCAGTGCAATACATTCTTCAGTGAGATGACCAAAATCTTCATGATATGCACACCATTTGTATTTATCTTTTGTTGCTGCTGGCTTATCACTTTTTCTAGGCCATCTTGCTTTTTCACCTAGTTTCTGCATTGCAAGGATTAGTTCATTGTTATCAACAGAAAAACAATATTCAGAAATTGGAGGATAATCCTCATCATCCTCTTCCTATTATACTGCCTGCACATTGTGGTTGTCAGACTTGTTGTAAAACTTGGACTTGTTGTTCCTGAAGTATGATCCTTGCTTTTCCTGTTTCGAGGATCCTACCAGTCTTTCCTGGATCCTTTTATCATCCTCTAATCGGATGAATCTAAGGGCCCTGGTTCTCACTTCATCAAGATTCCTGCAAGGGGTCATGACAAGATCATCATAGAACAATGAATCCCTAAGTAAACCCATTTTAAAGGCTTCTACAGCCGTAGCAATATCCAAATTAGGAATATCCAAGGATTCTTTACTAAACTTAGTGATATAATCTCTAAGTGATTCATTTTGACCATGTGTTACCCTATATAGATCACTAGTTAATCGTTCAAACTTTCTACTACAAGAGAATTGACTATTAAACATATTAACTAGATTAGCAAATGAAGTAATAGAGTAAGGGGGAAGACTTAGCAGCCATTTAAGAGTTGATCCTGTGAGCATGGATCCGAAGCCCTTGCATAGACATGCTTCTTTTAACCTCTCAGGAATTGGATTGATCTCCATCCTTTCTCTATACTGAGCTACATGCTCTTCTGGATCCGTTGAACCATCATACAACTTCATGGTTGGTATTTGGAACCTCTTTGGGATTTCTTCATCACAATAGGTGGTGCAAAACGAGATATCTTGTGGCTTCCATCTTGGATTTCAGGAATGGGTTTAACCACTCCTGGAACACTGGATATCATATCCTTCAGTTTCTGTAATTCCCTAGCCATAGCCTGGTTGATACCTGTATCCTGCACTAAGCCATGGTTAGAATTATAAAAATTATTCAAAGTGTTACCTCCTGAAGGATTCAAGTTTGGAATTCCAGATGTGAATCCATATTGACGAGATTCTGGTATAACCGAGGGACCAGAGGAAGCAATGGTCTGCATTGGTATGAAGTCCCCTAGATGAACATCTGAACTTCCAGGTTGTACACTCCTTAAGAATCCTTGATCCTGAAAGATGTTTCCTTGATGTGCTGTGACTGGGGGTCTTGGAGGATAACCCATTGATCCGAAAACCTGAGACGAGGATCCTTGAACCTGAAAGGAGGATCCTTGAACCTGAGAGGATCCCTGATGCTGGAAGAAGGATCCTTGAGGTTGAAAGGAGGATCCTGGAACCTGAGAGGATCCCTGAACCTGAGAGGATCCCTGATGCTGGAAGAAGGATCCTTGAGGCTGAAAAGAGGATACTGAAGGTTGAAAGTAGGATCCTAGAGCCTGAGTCATTGCCGATGATCCAGAATGCATTCCTGTTGATCCACCCTGGTATTGGATATCTGGAGCTACAGATTGCTGGGCAGTTATGAACGGAGTGTCGAAATTCGATGACCTCGGCATCAGAGGAGAGTGATCCTCCACCGATTTCTTTTGTTTCTTGATGTCACCAATCTCCCGGAGGATCCTTTCGTTGGTTTTATCCTACTCTTGTATGTGATCCCTCATATGCAAAATCAAAGTAAAAAGATCACTGTTAGTAGGGCTAGAAGAAACAGTAGAAGTTGGTGGTTTTGGGAAAATGGGGCTCTGCCTCTTCGCAGCATTTTCAGCATTCTTCTGGGATCCAAAAGGTGGTGGAGCAAAGGTGGAATGCCCTGTGAAGAAGTGACTGCCGGCATGGAACTCGAAGTGTTCTTTGCTGAAGAAGCCATCTGCTTAGAGATAATGAACACAATGACAAAAATTTCTCAGAAATGAAGCACCAATTGCCCCACGGTGGGCGCCATACTGTTTTGGTAAAAAATCAGACTAGGATAATGCAACCAAATCTTCTTATGTGAGGTATAATGCTTTGATCAATGAACAAATGTATGAACAACTTGTAGATGAAATGAATAAGTGACACAATGATTTATACGTGGAAAAAGCCCTTGATCAAGATTTGATCTCCAGCATAAAAAACCTCGGGTGATGGAAACTACCGATCACCAACTATATAAAACGAATAAAGGTTACAAATCGGGATGATAACAAGCCTGTTACAAGGATCACTAGTGTGTAATGTGTATGAAATCGCCAATGAACTGCAGAGAGCTATTTCGAGTGTGTATGTTTGCTAATATGTTCTAACTCAAGCTTGTTATCCCCTTTAAAAATAGAAATAATCTAAATAACAAACTATCCGCTAAATGTGCAAGCTACCCACAACTTCTAAAACGGTCACCAAGCTACGCAAGTGCGAAATATTGAGAGCATATTCCCAAAGAATATCGGCAAGACCAAGTCCCACTCGTTCATTCTTGCAAAACAAGCTTAAATATAATGGAAACAACCGTTAGTGTTAGGATAACATTGAGGATCCTGGATCCTTAACCCTGCAACGTCTTCTAAGGATCCTTAATTCAAACGGAACTGAGGATCCGTGGTCCTGGCTGCACTTGAGGATCCATGATCCTTAGGTTTAGAAAATCCACCCCTAACAATAGGAACACACACTTCACACTCTCTGCTCTCGAACTCACATTTCTTTTTCTTTATGTTACACACAAACACTCAAGTTGTAATTGTTGTAGCACTTAGCAGTGATCTGAGTCATAACCTCCACTGTATCCTGAACATTGAAGTAATAAGAAAAACAAGGCAGCCGACGATTGTCAGCTCCTGAGGTTTTATGCCAGAGATCTAGATTGATCAAGGGCTTTCCTCGTATATCTCGTGTCAATCTTTACATTTTCGCTCATTGTTTGACTGTTGATATAGCTTGGTATCCTGAGCTATATCCTAAAACTATTTTTGCAAACTAACAAACCAATTTATTTTTCACAAACTGGGGGACACCATGGAGGTGTATATTGATGACATGGTGGTAAAGTCCAAGAAGGCGGAGGATCATCTTCAGGATCTTGAATGTGCATTCAATATCCTGGACCAATATAAAGCTGAATCCTGCTAAGTGCCATTTCGGAGTGTTGGTAGGAAAATTTCTAGTATATATGGTGACTAAGAGGGGAATAGAAGCAAGCCCGGAACAGATTAAAGCTATCCTGGATATCAAATCACCGTCCAACATGAAAGATGTGCAAAGATTAACAGGACGAGTAGCGGCATTAAACAGGTTTATATCAAGATCCTCAGAGAAATGCAAGGAATTCTACGATATCCTGAAGAAGAGTAAGAAATTCGAGTGGGGAGAAAAACATGAAGTAGCCCTACAAGGATTGAAGCAGTATCTTTCAAGTGCACCTCTGCTGATGAAGCCCGAGGATGGTGAACCCTTATCCCTGTATCTTGCAGTATCAGGGAGTGCAGTAAGTGTCATTCTGATAAAGGATCATGAAGGTCAGCAGTATCCTGTTTATTATGTCAGTAAAAGTTTATTAGATGCTGAACCTAGATATTCACATTAGAAAATTTGATATTAGCCCTAGTTATGGCATCGTCTAAGCTTAGACGTTATTTTGAGACACATAGAATTCATGTTAAAACTAATTATCCTGTTAAAAATGTGCTTAGGAAACCTGAGATGTCGGGTAGGATGGCTAAATGGTCTGTAAAGTTAAGTGCATATGACCTAGTGTATGAACCTAGAAATGCTATAAAGTCTCAGGCTTTAGCAGGCTTTGTGGCTTATTTCAGTAGTGACATTCAAAATGAAGTAGACCTAGAAGTACAACAACTAGGTGAGAATTCAAAATCTTGGACATTGTATACTGATGGTGCATCTAATGTAAGAGGTGTAGGATTAGGTATACTACTAAAATCACCACAGGGGGACATATTACCCTATGCTATTAGATGTGAATTTCCTGCTACCAATAATGAACCAGAGTATGAAGCTCTGATTGTAGGATTAGAATTGGCTAGGAATATGAATATTAAATGTTTGCAAGTGTATTTTGATTCCTTGTTGATCACTAACCATTTTAATGGATCCTATGCAGTCAAAGGTGAAAGGTTAATTGAATATCTTGAAATTGTCAAAAAATTAGCAGGATATTTCGAAATTTTTACACTTGAACAGGTACCAATAGAGGATAATGCTGAAGCAGATGCTCTGGCTAATTTAGGATCTGCAGTCAAGATACCGGAAGGAACTCAAATACCAATACTACATATCCTGTATCATGCGATGGAACTTTTCAAGTCTCAGGATAAGGAGGTAGCAAGTGTCCGGGATCCTGGTGATGAGTATTCTGAAGAGGATCTTGAATTCAGGACAACCCCAATTATGAGATACCTCAAATAAGGACACATCCCAAAGGATGAGAATCCTAAGGCTTTCAGGATGAAGGTATCTCGTTTCACTATTATAAATAATGTTTTGTATAAGAAGTCCCTTGCAGGTCCATACCTTAGGTGCTTAGAGGATCCTGAAACCAAGGATGTACTCCAGGATATACATGAAGGAGATTGTGTCAACTATACTAGGGGCAGATCGTTGTTCTCGAAGGTGTTAAGAAAGGGATACTACTGGCCAACTATGAGAAAGGATGCTACAGAATATGCTCGAAAATGTGATGCATGTCAAAGGCACAACAATATACTACATCAACCTGCTGAGCCATTATATCCTATCATATCCCCTTGGCCATTCATGAAATGGGGTATGGATATAGTGGGGAAACTCCTAAAAGCTACAGGAGGAAAAGTTTTAATGCTGGCAATGACAGATTATTTCTCCAAGTGGGTTGAAGCTGAAGCCTTTGTCCAAGTCAGGGATCAAGAAGTGGTATCCTTCATAAAGAGGAATATCCTGACAAGATTTGGGATATCAGTTGTGATAATTCGTGATAATGGCTCTCAGTTCATCAGCAAGAGAACTACAGATTTTTGCAAAAGTTGGGGAATCAAGATTATCACATCAACTCCAGTACATCCTCAAGCAAATGGACAGGCAAAATCCTCAAATAAGATAATAGTCAATAATTTGAAGAAAATGTTAGGTGCTAAAAAAGGAAGATGGGAAGAAGAATTACTGTTTGTCTTATGGGCTGATAGGACGACTATGAAGAGTGCTACTGGGCAAACCCCATTTTCTTTGGTGTTTGGGGCAGAAGTCGTGATCCCGATAGAGATGGTGATACCTATAGCCAGATCGAGCCTCCTGGATTCTTAGATAAATCCTGAAGCTTTATGTCAAGAATTGGATAATTTTGATGAAACAAGGGATGCAGCAAAGCTAAGGATGGCAGCATATCAACAGAGGATATCCAAATCATATAACAAGAATTTAAGGACTAGAAGGTTTCAAGTTGGAGATTGGGTGTTGAGGAAAGCTTTCCAGAATACGACAAACCCTGCCGATGGAAAGTTAGCTCCAAAATGGGAAGGATCCTACGAAATTAAATCAGAATATGGGAAAGGAGCATACCGACTCAAGAATATGGAAGGGGATATGTTACCAAGGTCCTCGAATGCTATACACCTTAAAGCCTATTTCAAGTGAGTTTAGAATTTAATTTCTAACTCAAGATGGTATGAGTTCTATTTCTTTTTAATTTGGTTATTTAATTTATTATTCTTTGAAACCCAATACTGACTTAAGCATCAGAGGGGTGTTAGCCAAGCTAACACCCACCTTAGTTTAACGGTGTTTTGCAGAATATGCTTCGGGATACTACTCCAGGATATATGCTCAAGGTAAATCGAAAGATTAGAGGATTGGTCCCCTCTCTCACGTTTATCCTTATTCCGTCAAAGGTTTAAAGGTATTCACCTTTCTCTTGAATTGGGTTTAAACACCCCGCCTAGAGCGCAAGTTATCAAGGAATAGTTCAAGATAGCGGGACCAGTTCATGTAAAAGTGGCTGACAATTTCGTTATTATTGGCTATATCCTGGATCCTTAAGGTATATGAGGATTGATCACCCTCTCTCACGAAAGGTTATTTTCATACTCTCTAAGGTTTAAAGGTAATCACCTTTCTAAGTCTTGGAGTTTAAACACTCCCGCCTGTAGCGCACGAAAACGTGGGATTATCCTCAGGATACTTAGGGTTTATCCCCAGAATGTTGAGGATCTATCTCCAGGATACTTAGGGTTTATCCCCAGTAATACTAAAGTTGCTTACAAATGTGACATCAATTATGATTATGTTTACACACATTCTTTTCTAAATCAAGAAATTGCTAAGTACTCAAGTATGTTGTGCAGTAATACACAGGGGACATCCATCTTGATACATTCGAGTAATGGAATTGAAGTCAATTTCCTAAGTATTCCTAATAGGGGACATTCATGTTGGAAGTATTGCGAAGAATACAATGGTTGGAAGTTGGAATTGATTCCCTAAGTTGCTCTGGTATGGTCTCTCCTTTTCATTTTTCGAAAAAAGCTTTATCTAAATAACCTAAATTTCTGGAGTCGTGTTTGGTAAAGGTTTATTGGGACATTTCTGATTAAGGTGCTAAGTGTAATTGCATTATCCTAACCAGGATATTTGGTCAAGATATTTGGATTATAGTATTGAAATAAAGGAAAAAAAACAATTTATGAAAAATTTGAACCAGACACGTATAATATAATTTTCAAAGGAAAATATAAGTAACAATGGATGAGGGTAGAAAGGTTAGTTTATTATTAACATTGCAAAAGGTTGTACTATTGGTTTCATCTCAAAACGAGACCCATCCACCAAAAGTACAACTAGTTTTTAAACATGGTTACCTAAAACAGTTAAAGGCTTCGTCCTAAAAACACAGGATCCATCCACCTTCAACTGTTGATTGTTTAAAAAAGCATATTAATGATTGATGACCAAGGGCTTCATCCTGAAACTCAGGATCCCTCCACCTTTGGCCATTATATTATCTAAATGCAGGAAAGTAAAATTGTTTAACAGACGCAAAGGTAAATTGTTCAACGACTACAAACCACCAAATTTAAAAAAAAAAAGTGGGCTCCGGCCTAGGCATCAATATCCATCATCGCCCACTTCGCTGTCCTCAAGTAGCAGCACCTCCTTCAACCATCGCTTCATCGCCAGCACCCGGTCCAGGATCAGCCCCAACATCCTTCCCAGCATCCTTGTCGGCATCACCACCAACATCAACCACCATCTCGGACACTTTGGAAGACTCTTCAACCACGGGTTTAGAAGGATATTCTACAGGACTACCACCAAGATCTTGTAACTTCACCTCCCAAGCTTTGACATTCCAAGAAGGCATTCAAAGCCCATGGCTCTGGCTTCATAGGCCATTTTTAGCCTGGCTTGGAGGAGGGAAATTACAATGGATCCTTTGAGGCCTTCTCGGTAGGAGTTCATATCCTAGTCGTGTTGAAGTTGAGCAGCATCCAGCTTGACCTGAGCATCCTCGTTGGCCTTTTTTATGGCAGTCTGGGCTTCTTGAGTCACGGCTTTAAATTTATCTTCATAGTGTTGTGACTTGGCTGCAGAGATCACTCCCTGGTCTGCAATGGTGGTTTCAGCCTTCTTCAGTTTGGCCTCCAGCATTTTGTTGAGCCCACAGGATTCCTCGTACAAGTGGATCAGATGCTCAAGGCCCTACAACAAAAAACACAGGTATTAGTATATACAAACTGATCAGGATATTGGTTCAACATGTATGTGCAGGATACAGGATAATGATTTATACCTGATTAAGAAAGGAAGTCATAAATCCGCTTGCTTCTACAAACCCATGATTCTCGTAAGGGAATGTCTTGGGAGTGGCAGGAGAATCAGTTTCCTTCCTCTTTCGGGCACTGGAAGCCCGTGTCTTAGTGGCAGGAGAGGGCTTGGTAATGGCAGCAGCCTTAGAGCTGGTGGGTTTGGACAAGGTGGCTGGCTTCGGACTTGGCTCCTTCTTGACTTGAACAGGACCGGCGTAACTGTCCAATTCTTCAAGGTCAAACACTTCAGGGATCTTGGCTGGTCCTGCATAAGAGGGAAAATTCTAAACTCATGAGTACTTTTACATCATAATTAGTATAATATGTACGAAAATAACTTGCATGAATGTACTTACCAGACATATCGGAACTTGATTTCTGACTTGAACTAGTAAAGGACAGGGAAAAGGTTCTTTCGCTCTCTGAGAGTCGGTAAATGTCTTTGATTCTTCTCTCTGATTCTGCACTCAGAGGGGCTAGCTCTTTGAAGTTTGTTGCACAGAAAATAAAGATATCAGTTTAGGATATAGTTTCAAGATACTTTTGGGGATATTCCTAAAACCCTAAATCCTACCGGAGGCCAACCACTTCATAGGAAGGTCAACACCCTTGTCAATGGAATATCTTTTTACAAAGAAAAATTTTCGTTTCCACTCATCCTCATTCTTAGTGGCCTTGAGGATGAGGGGGTTTTTTAAAGATGAAAAAAGAAGGAAACGGTTGTTTCCATGAGATCGGAGACGATATGAAATCAGAAGATCCTTGATGCAGAGATCAGGAATCTGAAGAGATTTGATTTGGTCCAACATCACCAAGACTCGCCACCATAGGCATGGTCTGGGCAAAATTGAGACCGGTAAGTTCAAAGAAATGAGAGATGAAATCAGGAAAAGGATACCGGAGCCCTATGGAGAAAGGGTAAGCCAAGAAACACACCCATTTGTCGGAAGACACATCCGATCGGAGGAAGGGTAAGCCAAGATGAAATCAGGAAAATTGAGACCCGTATGATCGCTCCGACAGGGAAGGCGCCGGAGCCTTTTAGGGCGGCGATATCGGCATTATCAAAGGAACAGACTTCTTTTTCGGGTTCCTTAAGAAGATGCTGATCTTCGAAGCTGGGAATGGAGTCGGCCGTGTGTGATCTTGTTCGACTAGCCATGAGGAACAATGAAGTGTTACAGAGAAAAACAGAGAAGAAAAGTGAGAGAAAATACCTGATTGATCTTGGATTATAGTGATGAATATGCAAGGGAGTTGAGAAGATATAGGCCTAAGATAGGGGGTGATGAGTAAAAATCGTTTGGGAAGTTGCAGCTTGTCACTTCAACCGTCCTATCGTCTTAATTGCCTCGATCGACGTGAAGGGTTTAAAATATATTCGTTAGAATTTAAGAATTCTAACATATATATTTTGGGGACAATTGTTATGGGTGGTTTTCTAAACCCATATCCTGGAATTATATCCTGACTTTATTATTTCTGACTATGACCAGGATACCGGGTCAGGATATTGGTAACATCCTGATGCAGTATCCTGGCAGTTACTAATTATTCACATGCAGGTTATGGCTGCAAGCTTGTAACGTTCATGTGGACTTATTCTCCTGGAAACTCACTTTAATCAGTTGGAAGAGGGACGTTGAAGCCGGAAGAAGAGGTCTCTATCATTCAAAAGGGAATATTCTGGAGTATCCCTAGTTTATAGGAGAGTTAGTTCGATGTTTGTAACTATAAATAGAAAGCCAGATCATAGGAACACACACTTCACACTCTCTGTTCTCGGTCTCACATTTCTTTTTCTTTCTATAACGCACAAACACTCAACACTTGTAATCGTTGTACCACTTAGCATTGATCTGAGTCATATCCTGCACTGTATCCTGAACATTGAAGTAATAAAAACAAGGCAGCCGACGATTGTCAGCTCCCGAGGTTTTATGCCGGAGATCTAGATTGATCAAGGGCTTTCCTCGTATATCTCGTGTCAATCTTTACATTTTCGCTCATTGTTTGACTGTTGATATAGCTTGGTATCCTGAGCTATATCCTGAAACTGTTTTTGCAAACAAACAAACCAATTTATTTTTCAAAAGCATTGCTAGCACACTAACTCAGAAAACTAATTTGATCACTTAATTGCTTCGGTAATTTTTGACCAAAACAGTAACAAAATCCATCATTATCAATTCCCATTTCCAAACCGGCATCTCCAATTGCTGAAGTAAACCTGAAGGTTTCTGATGTTCAGCTTTAACTTGTGAGCAAGTTAAACACTTAGAAACATAACTTGCTATGTCCTTTTTCATTCCTATCCACCCGAAATTTTTCCTTAGATCTTGATACATCTTGTCACTTCTAGGATGCATCGTATACTTGGATTTATGAGTTTCTTCTAGAATTCAGTTTCGTAAATTTCCTTGGACAGGTACCCAAATTCTTTTCTTATGGAATTTCCAAAATCGATCTATTACTTTTTCTAATTCTTTTATCATTCCTTTTAATCCTTCAGCATCATCTTTGATTTTTGTTTCCTGGATCTCTTTCAATTGTTCCATTAGGTCTATTTGCAGGTTCAATCTGAGAGTGCATACCCTTTTTGGCTTCTCATGATACTTACGACTTAGAGCATCAGCTACTATGTTAGCTTTTTCAGCATGATAGTGGATATCACAATCGTAGTCACTAAGGATCTCCATCCAACGTCTTTGCCTCATATTCAGTTCTTTTTTCTCAAAAATATATCTTAAACTTTTATGATCTATAAAGATAGTGAACTTACTATCATAAAGATAATGTCTCCAAATTTTGAGGGTAAAAACTATCGCTCCCAATTCACAATCATGCGTTGTGTAGTTTTCTTCATGCTTCTTCAGTTATCTAGAGGCGTAAGCAATCACTTTCTGGTGTTGAATCAGCACACATCCAAAACCTGGTTTTAATGCATCGTAGTATACTAAAAAATCTTCAGTTCCTTCTGGTAGTGCAAGTATCGGTGCATTAGTTAGTCTCTGCTTTAGAATCTTGAAAGCTTCTTCCTGCTTTGGTCCCCATTCAAACTTAACTGATTTACAGGTTAACTTGGTTAATGGAATGGTTATTCTAGAAAAATCTTGAATAAAACGTCAATAGTATCCTGCCAATCCAAGAAAACTTCTTACTTCCGTTGGTGAATTAGGGACTTTCCATTTTGTAATTGCCTCGATCTTTGTAGGATCCACATGAATTCCTTCATAATTAATTAAATGTCCAGGAAATTGCCAGAATTCACATTTTGAGAATTTAGCTTAAAGATTTTCCTTTCTCAATATTGTTAGAAGTACCCGTATATGCTCGGCATGCTCTTCCTTACTCTTGGAATAAATAAGTATATCGTCTATGAATACAATTACAAATTTATCCAGGTAGGGTTTATATATTTTGTTCATCATGTCCATAAATGCAGCTGGAGCATTTGTTAAACCAAATGGCATAACTGTAAACTCATAATGTACATACCTTGTTCTAAAAGCAGTTTTAGGAATGTCCTCTTCCTGTACTTTCAATTAATGGTAACCAGATCGTAAATCTATCTTTGAAAAGAATCGAGCTCCTTGAAGTTGATCGAATAGATCATCTATTCTAGGTAATGGATATCGATTTTTAATTGTAACTTTATTCAATTCTCTATACTTAATAGACATGCGCATCGATCCATCTTTCTTCTTGATGAATAACACAGGTGCTTTCGAAGGCGATGAGCTAGGTTGTATGAAACCTTTTTCCAATAGTTCGTCTAGTTTCTTCTTCATTTCCAGCATCTCTGTTGGTGCTAGATGATAGGGTGCTTTGGCAATTGGTGTAGTTCCTAGTATTAGATGAATTCTAAATTCAACCTCACGATCAGGCGATAGTCCAGGTAACTCTTCAAGGAAAACATCTGAAAAATCAGATACTGCAGAAATATATTTTAATTCTTTTCATTTAATGAAAATGATCGTAGAGATCATACACACTATTCCTCCTTTCGTGCGTAGCTTGCAGCTTTCATCACAGAGATGAATTTTGTTGACTTTGTCGGCTTGTCTCCTTGGATTGTGATCCTTTCTCCTGTTGGCTACGAATCTCAATAGAATTTTGATCACACAATAGTCGCACATGATTGACTACCAACCAATCAATTCCTAACACAACATCGAATCCGACTAGACTCATTGGTAACATGTTGGCTGTGAACTTGTGTCCTAATAATTCTATCTTTCCTTTCTGAAGGATTTCGCATATGCTGATAGAATGTCCCTTTGCCGTTTCCACCGTATAGGCTTGGTGAAGTTTAGTTAAAGGTTGATTGAGTAATTGACAGAAAGTAGTATTTATAAAACTTTGGTTTGCATCAGAGTCAAATAATACTTTAGCATAGACATCATGAATGAGAAACGTACTGGTGATCATATCAGGAATTAATTCTGCTTCTTGTGCTGCCAGTACAAATGCTCTGGCATTCTTTTTAGGTCCTTTAGATGCTTTTGCCTTGTTGTTAGGTGATGTAGCTAGTTTTGGGCTGTTTGGCTTGATGTGACATGTTTCCCCGCAATTGAAACAGATGGTAGTTTTATTTCTTCTTCTTTATGTCCAAGTGTCTTGCAGAAGTTGCAGTACTTAGCACATCTTCCTGCATGCCTTCTTTTACAGAATTTACATAAAGGAGATGAAGATGATGGATATGCCCCTTTTCTACGGTAGGAATTACTAGAACGTAGTTCTTGGGTAATCTTTTGGGCTAAATCCTTTTTCTGGTTCTCCTCACGTGTGCGTATCAGTCCACCTGTCAAAGTGTTAGCAAGTTCCACTGCTTCTTCAATAGTTTGTGGCCTAGCTGCCTTGACCATGTCTCTGATTTCGCTAACTAAACCAGATATAACGGGAAATTAATATCGGTTCTGGAGAAGGCAGGGCTGGTACTATCCTTGCATGTCTATGATTTCGCTAACTAAACCCAGATATAACGGGAAATTAATACCAGTTCCTTTTCGTGAGGAGTACATAATTTTCTTTCAGTTATTTCTTTAAATTCATTCCATTCCATTCTGGTGCATAAACCATGTCACTCCCTTTTGATTAAAGAATGGTATTCCACCATTCTAATGCTTCATCTTTGAAAAGATTAGAAGCATACATTACTTTATCCTCTTCAGCACACTTATTGATTTTTAGAACAACTTCAGTTTTCTCTAACTAGCGCAATGCAACAATTACTCCTTCATTACCAGAGAATTCAATTGGTTTACAGGACAATAATTATTTATAAGAACAACCATAGGTGATGGTCTTCTTTCATTTGGGAAATGGACCTTTAACAAGAATGCCATTGTCTCCACTGACGTTGTGGCTAGGTTCAGTGTGATGAGTACGCTTACTGCCTATAATAGTATTATCGTTTAGAGACATAGGTTTTAAATAGCTTCAATAATTAGTGGTATGGCATCGGCTATCCCTTGGGCTACTATATTTTCTATAGCACTTTTATCCATATGATTTCTGTTATCGTTATTAGTGTGAATTTCTTGATTTACTTCATTCGCATCTGAATTGCGAACATTTTAGGTATTAATATCACAGAATAATGAAAATAAAACAAATATTTAACACATTTTATCAAAATCATCGGACATTGCGACGTTCTACTCTTTTTAAATATTTCATCATAAATACAAACCATAATTATACACGTCGGTATTTTAATTTTAGTATGCGTCGATATATATATGTATATGTGTTATATATATACTATATATTATTATATATATATTATTATTATTTTTATAAAATACAAGGAAAATATATATATTATATTATATTAGGTTGGTCTTGTTTTCAGAATTGAAATTCTCTCTCGTCATACTTCCAGACGAGATTTTCTCCTATAGTACGGATTTGGTTTCCTGCTGATATCAGTTCCTCTCCATATTGCCTCAACTCAGCGACATTCTCTGGGCTCATAGCTGGATAGGCATTTGGTATGTATGGTGGGAATTGTGGTGGCTGGAAGTAAGGGTCTTGCATGAAGTTTTGGAATTGCCAGCCATTCGTCCACCATTGTTCCATAGGATCCGGTGCAGGTGCAGGTATCCGTGGGATTTATTATGGGTTAAAAACGGGTATTAGTTGCGGATTCATCGGGATAGGTTCTGGATAAAGAGGTATTGGCTCTAATAATTGATCTGGGTAAAGAGGTAGTATTGGTTCAGGGTTTGCTGGTAGGTTTATGTTTATCTCATTTTCTATGGGTTAGAATAGGTCACAATTGGCTAACCTTTGGTCTGATTCCTCCCACAAAGGTTTGGTAACAGGGATTTGGGTTGAACCGTCCATCAGGATTATAGTGCAAGGATTATAGTGGCAACTTGGTTTTTCTTCTTTCTTCTCTTTTCTTTTTTTTCCTTATTAAACCAACCTCGTTTCTTAGGGGGTTGGGTTTCAGTTGGCTGGGCTTGGAAAATGAAAGGTTCATCTTTATCCGACTCGTATCCTGATTTTGTTCCGGATAGTCATTCGTCCATTTCCAAATCAGAAATGTTTTTGAATGCTTCAGACATGTTTTCGTCACTCATACTGTGGACTCAAAAATCGTCAAAAATAATATAAAAGTCATTTATATACATAAATTGATATTCGTGGAAATAACACATAGGTTATTTTATATTAACTTCCTAACTTTAATGTTTAAGTTTAGGTATTAAAATAATACCTAAATACCTTGAACCAGTGGCACTGATACCACCTTCTGTCACAACCCCCGACCACACCCTGGACGAGAGCCTTGAGCAGTTACAAGTGGTACCGGTAGGGCTGTAAATGAACCGAAAGTTCAGCGAACAGTTCATGAACCGTTTGGCGGGAAGTTCGTTTATGTTCGTTGGTTTAATAAACGAACGAACATTAACAAGAAATTTCGTTCGATTAGTTAAATGAACGAACATGAATAGAGGTCTCGTTCGTTCGATTGTGTTCATGAACATTCGGTAAGTTGTTCGTGAACGTGTTCGTGAACATCCGTTGATTTGCATTTGTTTATGTTCGTATGTTTGTGTTTTAATTGAATATCTTTGTACTTTCTTATATTTTATTTGTACTTTTTATATTATTAAACTTCTATTTATTTTGTTTCCCTAACAATTAAACTAGGGTACCCATTTTCACCTTGTTTATGCATCATTTCCCTTTCATATCTCATTATTTACATCCACGAATACGATCGACCTCCGTTCCACAATAAGGGATTCAAGTTTGAGTGCTACTCTCTGGGCCATCTATCTTTATCCTTCGTCGCATTCGCCAAATTTATTTGTGTTCGTGAACCGTTCGCGAACACGCTCATTTCCTTAATGAACGAACACGAACATAAAATCTCGTTCGGTAAGTGTTCATAAACCGTTCGTGAACACATTTATTTCCTTAACGAACGAACACGAACACGGCCTTGTTCATGTTAGTTCGGTTCGTTTACATCCCTAGGTACCGGTGTTTATTAAATTCGTAGCGAAAATATCATCAGGACTATAGTTAGGAAAAATTAAGAATTTGTAAAACACCAAATTTAATATTAATCAACCATATTACAAACAAAGATTTTTCTAGGGATAAACCCTAATTGATAAAACATAATTTATTTTTTTTATTCTGGTAACATAGCCACTTTATTTAAACCTTCAGTGCCTCATAGCTAGTTTCTTTCACTTTCACAGTAAGTTACCTGAAACGCGTTTAAAAACATTTTATCAGGGAAAAATACTGGTGAGTTCATTCAGTTGTTTAAAACACAATGTTATAATTTACAGTATTAAGGGTTTTTACATTTGTTTTAACCTTTCAATTACTTAAATCAATATTTGTCACGTTAGCCGTTACAATGATTGTGGTCATATCACTGTTTATCATTCTTTCAACTAGTGACGTTGGACTAGTAGTGTATACAAAACCCCACAAACTGGCAGTAATTTCAGAATACAAAGACTTAATAACTGTAAGAAAGAAGCTGTTATGTATGTGGTGTGCGTCTAAAATAAAAAGTTTATTATGGTTTTTAGTGTTCGCGATGATGGTGGTTTGGTTGAGAGGGAGAGATAAGGAAGAAAGAGTAATTAGTGTGTGGGTGTGACAGAGATTATATATGGGCCAATGAACGTACATTGGGTACGAGATGAAATTACGCACGTTATAAACACACAAAACCATAATCATGCATGTTGAATAAACATAAATCACGCATGTTTGAAAAAAACATAATCACGCATGGTTATGATTTTCAACATGCGTAATTATTGTTTTTCAACATGCCTAATTATGATTTTCAACATTCGTGATTATGGTTTTCAACATGTGTAATTATGTTTTTAAAATGCGTAATTTCCTCTCGTACCCAATGTACATTAATGGATATTTTATTTTAAACTTTCACTATATATATATATACAGGTTTAGGTTCATTTGTGAACACTTCCTAATTGATGAACAAAACGAACACATTCTGACCATAGATCTTCTTAACTAATACACAAGGGTAGGATCGTCTTTTAACATTTATAGTTTTATATATAATTATCTTTTTAATTATTTTCTGGCAGTTATCAGATCATAACCACCCACACTTCAATATGTGGATCAAATTCAAATTCAATCCAGCAACAAAAAAAAATTGCGTCCATACTCCATATCTTCCAGTTCATTCTGTAGATCATCAACCATCATTCACTTGGTTCTTCAGATCATCAACAAGCAATTGAGCAGCGAATTTGTTCCACTAAAGATTAACTAATTATGACATAAACGAACGATCAGCATGTGGTTTCTGCGAATTTGTTAATTCATCAGAACTCTGAACGAACATGACAACAACAACAAGGTATAATATTAAAACAATTGTGTATACAAGTTTGTATCCAGTGTCGCGCGTAAATCTGTTTATTTGTCCCAGCAATCTAAGCCATAGCTTTTGGATTAACAGGATTTCGAATACATACCTGTGTTATGTTTTGTTTAGCTTTTATGATTATTAAGATGTATAATTTGTAACAGATACGAACCGTTAGCCTGATGTTGCAACCAATTTGTTAATTCCTCAGAGCACTGAACGAGCACCAGGTCATCTTCAAGGTATAATTTTCAGACAATTTTTTATACAATTCAGTGTCCAGTGTCGTTGTAAGTTTAATTGGTAGGTGTATTATGGTTTGTTTTGTTTTGAAAACATTTAAAATTTGTTATTTACGACAGAGGGTACCCTTTGATAGATAGAATGATCAACCAGAGGTTGCAGCCAAGATGTTAATTCCTCAAAGCTCTGAACGAGCAGGAGATCATCATCAAGGTTTGATTTTTAAACAATTGTTTATACAAATTAATATCCACTCTCGCGGTAATGGTAATACGTAGGTGTATTATGTTTTGTTTTGGTTTTTATAATACTTAAGATTTATTATTTTTGATAGAGGTTACCCTTAGGACAGATACGAACGATCTGGGCGACAGTACAGCCAATTTGTTAATCCCTCTGAGCTCTGAACGAGCAGAAGAATGGCATCAAGGTATTATGTTAAAACTGTTGTTTATACAAGTTTGTATCCAGAATCGTTGTAATGTGAATACATAGGTGTATTATGTGTTGTTTGTGTTGCCAGCAATAGCTACATTTTGCATATGCCTTGTGTAAATGATTCTTATAAACGCTACGCATTAGCTAAGAAATCAGCATGGTATACTTTTTTGTCATCCCAGTTTTAAGTTGTAAAAAATTTAGCATGTGTCGGGCTAGCCGGTTTTGAATGAAACTAAAGCCGGTTTCACCGATTTATGACGGAATACGCTTGATAAGTTTATGCTCTAACTTGGCGCCTAACAAATACAACGAAAATGTCAAAACAGCCTAGGAAGAACCATCCAGCAGTAGTCCAGAAGCCGGGGTGACCAATAGGAGACCCGAGCAAAAAAAACCCGATAATCGAAGCGAATAGTTCCCAAACCAAACCCTAATACAGTAATTCAGGTATTTCTTCGGTTCCTATTACTGTAGTCATTTGGGTATCGGGTCGGTTCAGTGTCAGGAATTATGAAGAACCGAATTACACACTCTGGACCGAAAAACACATAGTTTACTAACTATATTGGGTCGAATCTAAACATCATACGATAACTTAAAGTCTTTAACAACAATGTACAACTTCTGTATATGAGATTTGCAAGCATAGTTGACAATTTGATCATTAAACATTGCACTTTTCGATTAAACAGATGCAATATTTTAATTTGTTTGTTCCAAAAAAATGATGCTCGATGGTATTGAACAAATGCTGGAGGTCAAAACACCCTTTACTGGAGTTGAAGATTTCAATTAGATTTAGGTTCGGGTAGTGACCGATACCTAACCGAAACCGAGTGTAAAATGGGTCAGAACCGACCCGTTTATGTTAGGTATTATTTCGGGTAATAATCTACAAGATGTTCGGTTATCGGGTCGGTTCGATTCGTTACCGGGTCGGGCGGGATATTGATAAAGCGCTCATCACTACAAAAAGCTTTAAAAAAAATTGAGACCCAATTGAAATTATATGAATACAAATGTGCAATTCGATACTCCATGACAATTGACAAACCAAATATATTTTCGTCGATTATTAGTTCAGTAGGTTATTATTTTCTACCGTAACACATGTGTAGTTGGTTTTTCTATTACTATCAGTAATTACAATATTTTGGGTTGCACACGTGTACGAATTAATCAGACTTTCAACGAGCTGTACTATCTTGTAATTTCAAGAATGCACATTCGCGCGACCATACAACCAACAAATATATACACAGAAAACGAACATTACGTTGACGGTAAACGTTATCCTATACATGATAGGTCCACATAACATGATTAACACCAAGCGAAACTAAGCATAGTAACGCGTCTGTTGAGCAAAACGAGCGAAACAAAAGTAAAGTTATTGTTTGAACACCAGCATAATTAAACTACACGTCATAAAATCTAGTAGCATTCTTTTGATCGATTTCTTTCTGTCGATTCCGTCAAATTGGTAGGCTTCTTCTAAAATACGTTTGCGATGTTTGTTCGCCTCCGATGTTATCAATTTCACCGCATACTTCCTCCTTAGTTGTACAATTTTCGTCTTCGCTTTTGTCATTTGAGTTAACCACTTACCCCATAGTTCATTTTCCTCCTTCCTATCCCGGGCATATTTAGCTTGATTTTTTTTTCTTTTATCAGATCTGCCAATGGTCTGCATCAACAATAAAGCAGGGAAAAAACATGAACATAAGTAATCAATATTCAACTATTAACTATTTAATCCTCTAATTCAAAAACGATGTTTTACAAAAGACGACAGATTCAATACATACCTTTCATCCTCTTTGTGATTGTCTTTTTTTCTATCTTCCCTTGGTTTTGCAACCCTACGTTTGGATATAAAAACAAGTTAACAACAATCTATACATATATGTATTGTCCAAGAGTATTATGGGTATATGTCAGCAACGGTGATAACCGGTGCCTATGCAATAACAATAATGAAGCATGTATGGGTATATGGTTATATTATATACACATATGTATTACGGAGAAATACACATGTGTTTTTGTTGTGGGTGCATGCCTTGTCTGCATTGCAACGTTACCACTAAGCCTCGTTATTGATTAACTGTACAAAATCAAAGTTTCTGTCTGCAATACATTAGTTGGTATAACTCATGGCTACTATTATTACTAATAACTACGGAAATAAAACAATCAACTCAAAAAGTAATAGAAACAAATAGGTTTACACATTTACTTCATGAGAATTAAGTAGATAACACTATGACAACTAGAAAAAGAATGTATCACATTACCAACATATATGTTCTTTTGAGTCTGTTCAATATTTAAACACATGTGTATTTCCATCACGTACACATGTGTATTAGCATAACAATTAAGCCACCAGTTTACATGATTTTGAACGAAATATAAATACTTTTCAGTCTGTTCAATATTTAAACACATGTGTATTTCCATCACGTACACATGTGTATTAGCATAACAATTAAGCCACCAGTTCAATATTTAAACAGATGTGTATAAATACTTGTTTCTTTATAGACAACAAAATATACCCAAATTTTAAACAATGATTGTATTTCGCAATCCCCCAAACTACCAAGATGAATAATGGATATAGACTCAATCAAGATACACAGGTCGGAACTGAAATACAACATATCTTAATGGTACATGATAAAGTTTTAACAAGTACACACGTAATCGGTTTACCTGTCCCAGCAAACTAAGCCCTAGCTCTTGGATTAAGGGGATTCGGAGACATTAGAGAAGAATCATTCATAATCGTTTGTGAGAAAACTTTAATCGGCCAAAACATATGAACAAATATCAACAATATACTACAAAATCGGTAAAACAACACTACTAAACGACTTATTACACAGGCCCAATTAAACCCTAGATTAAGAGATGTGAAGATTCGTGTGTATAAAGACGGGACATTCACAATCATTTAATGAAAAATACACTGTGTAACGATACCTTGTTTTACTGATCCTTCTTGATGTTAATCCCTTTGCAGAAATCGCCTTTAAGGGAGAGAGAATGTAGATGATTCTTCTTTCTGAGTTGATAGAGGTTATTGATTGAGGTTGAGGTGGTTTTCAATGTGATTTCAGAGACTAAAATTTACAAAAAAGCCCCTGTACGGTTATTATATATGAATTTATTCTTTTAATTAATTTAAAATTTATTTAAATCCTTTAATCAAGATCTCATCATCCAACGGTCAGGATCTGTTCATTTATGTTCACTATTTAAACATGGTTCACCCTTGATCCCTACCCTATATATATATATATATATGGGAGAGTTTAAATGAGAACGCTAAATATTGTGAGAACCGTGAGAACAAATGAAAAAACTGCAAGAACTTGGTCAAAAATAATTCAAATTCAAATTTTTTTTATACTTATCATTATTATTCGAGTAAAATGTTAGAAATTTAATTTTCATGTTTAAATTTACGTGAATTCGTAAATTAAGAAAATTTACACATGTGTAAGTTTGCCATTTACACATGTGTAAATCTGTTATATTTACACATGTGTAAAAAAATCTAAAAAGAGTGATTTTGAAAGGAGAAATGAATTATTTGATGTTGTAAATTCTTTTTTTTATGTTGTATCTTAATTACAATGAGGTTTGTATTAAAAAAATTTGGTTTTGATTGGTTTTTTTATTCGTTCTCACGGTTCTCGCAATATTTAGCGTTCTCGAGATAACCCTCCCTTACGCATATATATATATATTTGAATAATAATGACAAAATCACTTTTATTAGATTGTTTACACGTGTAAATATAAAAGGATTTTTTGAATTTGAATTGTTTTTTACCAAGTTCTCTTGATTTTTTGATTCGTTCTCACAATATTTAGCATTCTCATTTAAACATTCCTTTACATATATATATATATATATATATATAGAGAGAGAGAGAGAGGAAGGATAACGTACATTACGGCTTAACGTACATCACGTACGTGACCAAATTACACACGTTCATTTGAAAATCACGCACGTTATAAACTCAAAAAACCAACATGCGTGATTATTTCATATAACATGCGTGATTATATCAAATTTTCAGACCGCCTGGGTTTGATCAATTTCGTCCAATTCGTTTCAAATTTCTTTTCGTTTCACTTTAAATAGGCTATTGTTAGGTCAATTTCATCGAATTGGGTTCGAATTCATCGTTGATTTTGAAAAGTTTCATCAAAATATCGACCCTTGAATTCAAATCGTAGAACATAGCATGAAGAAAACATGACCAAGCTTTGATTCAGACCATAGAACAGAGGATGTAGGAACATGACCAAACTTTGATTCGATTGGAGTTAGAGGGCAGTAACAATGGTTTCAGATCGTAGAACATCGTAGAACAGGGGATGCGATTTTTGAACTAGGAGGTAGGGCATGCATGATAACGTGCGTGATTTATGTTTCCTACATGCGTGATTAGGTTTTTTGAGTTTATAACGTGTGTGATTTTCAAATGAACTTGCGTAATTTGGTCGCGTACGTGATGTACGTTAAGCCGTAATGTATTTTACACTTTCTCACTTTCTCTCTCTCTATATATATATATATATATACATATATATATTGTGAGGATCATTTAGGAATCACTATTTATTGCTAGAATCAGTGTGAACACAACCAAAACTACTTTAAAAAGCGTAAAAAAACATACAGTCTTTTTTATTCATTGTTCCACTAAAGTCGCAACTTTTTATTAATAATTATTTTTATATAAAGCCACAATTTGTAAAAAAACAGACAAATATTGTTTTTAATTTTTCCATTAAATTCGCAACTTTTTGTTAATTTTTTCTCAGGTTTTTAGGGGTGGGTTTCCGGGGGCGGTGGGTTAGGCTTTGTGGGGCTTTTGGTGGGATATTGTTTTTTGTTTTTTTTTTTTTTTGGGGGGGGGGGGGGGTGGGTCATTGTTTGTTTTGTGTTTATTTTGGTTGTTTTCACTTTGATTCTCGCCCTAAAGTTGGTTCTCGCATCTAGGCCGACCAACCCGTGTCGTCGCTCGAGGCCTAAATTTTTATAGGGCCTAAAAGGTTTTTTATAAGCTTATATATATATATATATATATACATATATATATATAGGGGCATGATTTAGGGAAAACGCCTATAAGTGTGAAAACAGAGAGAACGCCCCTCATCCGTTGGATCAAAACAATGTATGGATTAGATTGGCACGTTGGCGTTTTAGTCAATAACATCAATTTTATTACGTGGACGCACTTCATTAAGGGTAAAAGGGTATTTTTACTGCTCTAATACAAAATGCCAAACTCAAGAGTAAAACGCCATTAAAATTCCCGCCTTAAACTACAAGCCATACACATCAGTCCCTTCCAAATGAAATGACATATTTATCTAAAACACCATTCATACAAAACAACAAACTTAATGATGAAACGTATTGTAGCTTTAACAGATAAAGGTGAACAAACAGTAACTGAAACTTTATTACTAACATTTATTATAAAAAATTCTCTCCTAAACTTCGTGCCAAACACGTCATTATATAAACGACGTTACCGTCCCTTCCATTGATCATACTAAAAAACGCTATCTTTAACCAAAATGTCATTCCTACCGAAATGCCAAATTCAAAAAAAAAAAAAAAAAAAAAACTCTGAAAGAGGACAAGTGGCAAACATTCTTTCATGGAGATTCAAAACTAGAATCAATACATTGGTAATTCTCTTTGACAACAGAAGAAGAGTGTTTGTGAAAACCATCAAAGTCATAATGAACTTAGATGAAGAAGTACAGAGGGGGATCCTAGCACTTGGCGTTCCTCTTGATAACCTCTGTGAGAAAACCTAGCCGGTTATACGAAGATTAACCAGAAAATTTGGATCGAACAATGCAAATGCAAATGTGGACCCAGACATCCAATCATGGTGTTCATTGAAACATAAACGCCATTTTTCAAATATTACATTAAAAAAAAACGCCATTGAAACAAGCACAAAGTACAAAATGTCATATATGTTGCATATAACGCGACTTATTGAGGGGAACGTGAACAATGACAATCTTGCCCCTGCATATCATTTAGCGCCCCTGCCACTTGTTCGACCAGTATCCGTTCTCACCGTTTTCACACTTCCAACTGCTTACTTTTATTATCCGCCTCCTTAACAGTTTGAATAATAAATGGCATTGCATCTATAATTCCTTGTGCCACTATGTGTTGGATGGCACTATTATCCACTGGGTTTCCATTATTGTCGTTGTTCGGGTTATCGTTATTCAAATTATTGTCATTCTGGTTTTCCGAGTTAATATCCAGATTCTCTTGATTTACTTGGTTGGCCATCTGAATTTTAAACATTTACCAAATATTAATATCACAAAATAATATCTTAATACGATTAATCACGTGACACGCATTTTGGTCAAAAGCGTCGATCATTGCGACTAACTCTATTTTTATATATAGTATGCATCTACTACAAATCAGAACTGGAAAATAAAATTACAATACAACTGAAACAAAATCACACTATTAGTAGGCATCCATATTTTTTTTTTCAACAAACACATATATTATATATATTATTATATTATTATTATTATTACCATTTCCCTCGTCACTTTCACGGATATGGATTCATCCAGAAATCCATATGACGCTCGTCGTACTTCCAGACGAGTCGTTCTCCTACCTGCCTCATTCTCTCACTACTCTCTAAAATCTCTTCTCCGAAAGTTCAGAGCTCTTGCACATTTTCCTCACTCATTGGGGGTGCCGTTGCTGGTACTGGATCTGGGTACTGTGGCATGGGTTCTTCCTGAGGATACAGATTCTCTAAGATCTCCCTAATGTATTCATCATCATCGTAGTAGGGATCTAGAGAGTCCTGACCTGGGTAAGCTGCTAGGTTTGGCATGGGTAGGTCTGTCAGCTGGTAGCGTTGCACATAATCCCTATGATCATCAAACCACGGATCGTAGTCTGGGTCTAAAGGATTGGGTGCTGGTACCCTAGGTATCTCCTCAGGATTAAAATCACGCATTTCTACTTGATTTTCTGGGTTGTTTTTTATTTCCATTGGCTGCAATGGTTGGGGTGCTATCAGTTGTTCAAGGTTAGGGTCGGCAGCTGTGGTTGCTAAAATATGGAAGTTTGCTAGACTCCTATTAAGCATATCTTGGGTATGGGCATCGGTTTCTCTTTTAGCAGCAGCTAGCACTCGTTGCTCTTGCAACTTCTTCATTCTCTTCCTACGCTCATGTGCTCCCTTACTGAACCATCCTCTCTTTTTCTGAGGGAATGGCTCATCAGATTGAGCCTTAAACGCGAATATTCCTTCTTCATCATCAACAGAATACCCAGAGAGGGCAGGCTGTGAAGAGGCGCCTTCGCTTCTAGGCGAACCAGACAACTGACGATACGCGTCGGAAGGTCCTTGGTCGCTCATACTGTAAACTAACAGATAGTCAAATAACACATAACAATAACATACAATTATGCACGTATTTCCTTAATTTATTTCCTAACACTTAAATAATATTTTAATGTCTGCAGAACACTTATGTGGCTGAATCAGTGGCTTAGCTCTAATACCACCTTCTGTCGCAACCCCCGCCCCTTATCTGTCCCAGGAACGGGCGGCCGCGAACTTCAGTGTCGGTGGTATCTGTGTTTATTATTTTGGTAGCGGAATTTACATCAGGACCGTAGTTAGGAAATGTTTTATCAGAGTAAAACCACCATATTTTATATTAATAACCACATGGGTAAAACCCAAGTTTCTTATTACAACATGTTTATAGGGATAAACCCTATTTTATTGAATTTAAAACATCGTCTTTTAGGTAACTTTTATAGCCACATTCTTTTCAAACCCGTCAGTGCTCTCCAGCTGGCTTTCTTCTAATTGGCTTTTACATTTTGTTACCTGAAACGCATTTTAAAAACATTTGTTAGTCGGTAATACTGGTGAGTGAATCCCAGTTTAATCAAGAAAAGTTTTATTAATTAACACAGTATTGAAAGCGATTACAATGTTTACATCTACACAATTACTCATTCAGTACTGTCAATCCTGACCGGTGGGTCATATTACCCATTGGCTAACTCTTTGTCCAATGGTAACGTGTTCCACATTTTGTATACAAAACCCCAACATACCGGCACTAATTGAAGAATTACAAAGACTCAATCACTGCTTAATCACATTGTAAAATATTTAAGGTTTTGTAAAAACAGTTTACAAAAAGGAGATTACTCACATTACTGTCTTAGGTTTCCTTTAAGGGTTCCCTGGTAATTATCTATAATTTACACAAATTCACACGTGTTAGTATAATAACCCATTATTTATATTAATGATACCATCCCCGAGACGGCATTCCAACGACTACGTCGGGCAGAACCACGACAGCCGTTACGGAACCCTGGATCAATCGGGCAGGGTATCTAATATGTAACCGGGGTTATGATATTTACAACGGAGCAGAACTTCGTTATTTAGGGGGATATTATACCCGAGTATAGTGCTTAGTATGTGAAATTCAAGAGAAAACAAAAGATTTTGAGCGATTTTCGACTGAAGGCCTGATGCCTCCTTATATAGGGCCTGATTTGGGTTTTCACGAGGCCCGCGTAAAGTGAGACCTCGAGCTACGCGGACCGCGAGGCTCCCTAGGGTAGGCCCTAGCTTGTCCGACTCAGCCCTAGCTTCGACACGCTGCACGACATGTGGCAGCAGCGGGTGCGGCCCTGAATCCCTGCTGTCACGGCCCGCGTAAGGTCAAGGGGGTGGCTTACGCGCCCCGTGAGAGACCTATTTTTCTTGTTTTTATTTAATTTTAATAAAAATAAAGGTATTCGGGGTCCGTTTTCGCGTACGGGGTGTATTTTAGGACATATTAGAGTATTTTAAATATATTTGGGCGTCGGAAAAATATTTTGGAGGGTTGTTATAGGTTGTCCGACATCAAGGGCATAAGCCCTTCTTATTGTACCCACTGGATACTCATGGAGGATGATTTCAAACCGGTGGTGCAACCCCAAAGGCGGCTCAACCCCAACATGCAAGATGTTGTGAAAAAGGAGGTTCTTAAACTCCTATATGCCGGGATGATCTATCCCATTTCCGATTCTCCATGGGTGAGTCCCACTCAGGTTGTCCCTAATAAGGGAGAGATGACCGTTGTCATGAACTCGAAGAATGAGCTTATCCCTTCTCGTACGGTTACGGGGTGGCGCATGTGCATCGACTACCGAAAGTTGAATGATGCCACCCAAAAAGACCACTTCCCATTACCCTTCATCGATCAAATGTTGGAGCGTCTCGCCGGTCAACAATTCTATTGTTTTCTTGACTGTTTTTCCAGGTACTTCCAGATCCCCATAGCACCGGAGGATCAGGATAAGACCACTTTCACATGCCCATATGGCACCTATGCGTACCGACGCATGCCATTTGGGTTGTGCAACGCTCCAGCTACTTTTCAGCGTTGCATGGTTGCCATATTTTAGGACATGATAGAGAATTCCATGGAGGTTTTCATGGGTGATTTTTCGGTATATGGTGACTCCTTTGATGTGTGTTTGAAGAATCTCGAGAGGATGTTGAAGCGGTACGTGGAGACGAAGCTTATGCTAAACTGGGAGAAGTGTCACTTCATGGTGACTGAAGGTATTGTGTTAGGGCATAAGATTTCTAGGGATGGCATAGAGGTAGATCGTGCTAAAATAGATACCATTAGTAGGTTACCTCCACCCACGAGTGTTAAGCCGATTAGGAGTTTTCTAGGGCATGCGGGCTTTTATAGACGATTCCTTAGGGATTTCTCAAAAATTACTCGCCCCATGACCTGTTTGCTAGAGAAAGATGTTCCATTCGTCTTTGACGAGGAGTGTCTTAAGGCCTTCAACTTCTTGAAGGAACAGCTTGTGAGTGCACCTATTCTTATCTCGCCTGATTGGAGCTTACCGTTTGAGCTCATGTGCGAGGCGAGTGACTACGCCATTGGAGCGGTATTAGGACAAAGAAAGGATAAGCACTTCCACCCCATCTACTATGCGAGAAAAACGCTCAATGATGCTCAGGAAAACTACACCACCACGGAGAAAGAGCTTTTAGCCGTAGTTTTCGCTTTTGATAAATTCCGCTCGTACCTCGTGTTATCCAAAACCATAGTTTTCACCGATCACTCCGCGTTGCGTTTTCTTTTTCAAAAGAAAGATGCTAAACTCTGACTCATTCGGTGGATTCTATTGCTTAGTGAGTTTGATATTGAGATTAGAGACAAGAGAGGGGCCGAAAATGTGGCGACCAATCATCTATCACGCCTAGAGGACCCCAAGAGAGAAGAGATTCATGAGGAGGAGATTGGAGACACGTTCCCTCACGAGTCTATCGAGTTTGTAGAGGCCGAAAAGGAAGGATTGCCATGGTTTTGTGACTTAGCAAACTATCTTTCTAGTGGCAATATTGTGAGAGGAATGACCACACAACAACGTAGGAAATTCATTAGCAAGTCGAGAAAGTATGTATGGGACGATCCTTTTCTCTTTAGGATAGGGGGGTATAGGATTCTTAGACGTTGTGTGTCGAGAGAGGAGGGGTGGAACATCATTAAACATATACATGAAGGCCTCACGGGAAGACATCATGGAGCATATGTCACCGCCCAAAAAGTGTTCGATTGTGGCTTTTATTGGCCTACCGTACTTCAAGATGCTGTTGAGCTCGTGAAGACATGTGATGCGTGTCAACGAACCGGCAATATTTCCGCCAAAGATGAGATGCCTCAAAACCCCATCCAAGTGTTGGAGGTGTTTGATGTTTGGGGCATAGATTTCATGGGACCCTTTCCAAACTCCAAAGGAAACCGTTACATACTCGTGGCGATTGACTATGTGTATAAGTGGGTTGAGGCTCAAGCACTTCCTACAAACAAAGCCCGAGTAGTCTTGAAATTCCTTAAAAAGCTCTTTTCCTGATTCGGTACACCAAAAGCCTTAATTAGTGACCGTGGCACTCACTTTTGCAATGCATTGATGGAAAAATTGCTTGCACGCAACGGAGTCACTCATCGTTTGTCTACCGCATATCATCCACAAACAAGTGGACAAGTGGAGAATGCGAATCGCGGTATAAACCGAATCTTAGAGAAAACAGTCGGTAAGAATAGGAAGGATTGGTCCGACAAGCTAGACGATGCATTTTGGGCGTTTCGAACTACCAACAAGACGCCTGTAGGAACCACGCCATTTATGATCGTCTATGGAAAAGCTTGTCACCTTCCCGTAGAGCTAGAGCATAGAGCGCTTTGGGCATTGAAAACTGTTAATCTTGACATGACCGAAGCCGCTAGGAAGCGTTTCTTTCAAATCCATGAGCTAGAGGAGCTTAGGGATGCAGCTTATGCTAGATCGTTGGGAATCAAGGAGAAAACGAAAGCCTCGCATGATAAAGAGTTGAGAAAAGTGAAGGAGTTTAGCAAGGGGGATAAAGTGCTTCTTTACAACTCAAGGTTGAAGTTGTTTGCGGGTAAATTGAAATCGAAGTGGTCGGGACCTTATATGGTTCATTACGTGTTTTCATATGGAGCGTTGGAGATCATGGATGAGATGGATGGCCGAAGTTGGAAGGCGAATGGCCATCGTTTGAAGCACTACATTGGAGGAGCGATAAATAAGAACGAGATGGAGGAAACTCCTCTCAAAATCCCATCCAAAGCCGCCAATTAGTGTTTTGGGATGAAATCCCAAGTGTAGAGTATGTACCATTTGTAAATTTCGTTAAATTTCGTAGTTTTTCGTGTTTTTATGTTTTGTGTGTTTGAGAAATTTTGCAGGAAACGTACCATTGAAGAGCTGAATTTGCAAGGAAAACGGCATTCCAGGTAAGTCCCAACACTTAGAAAAAAATTGGGATGGTTTTGGGAAGGATTGGTCAGAGTTAGAATTTTTTCTAAGGCACAAAACTCTAAATTTTACGCAACATTCTGTGAAAAAAGTGCCCTCGCGTCGCGCCACAGCATAACAACTACACTGTGGCGCTACGCGATCCCTAGGGTCAAATAATTTGTTTTGAACCGCCCCGTGGTGTCGCGCCACACCAATTGGACCAACCAGTCGCGCAACGCGACCACATACCTGAACCTTCTTAACTGAACCGTGTCGTGGCGCTACGCCACGGCTATCTTACTTCACGGTGGCGTCGCGTGACGTTATAAAATTCGAATAAAGACCCCTTTTTCCCAGCGTTCTTCCCCAAACACCCCAAAACCCTTTCCCCTTCAAAGCTACCGCCGAACACACCTCGCCCCATCATAATCAGCCATCTCTGCATCGATTCCCCACCGTTTTTCTCCGTGAGACCACCCTTGTGACCAGAATTTGACCCTGAACAACATCCCCCAAACCAAACTCGCATCCATCCGCCACATCTCTCCGATTAGGGACAACCCATTCACGAAAAAAATCAAGTTTTTCTTACAAAAAAAAACAGGGATTCAGGTATGTTTCTTTGCTCTATTCTCTTATTTATGATGTTTAGTTCTACGTTCGGGTCCGTAGGTAAGTTTTTGGGAGTCAGTTTTGTCAAGTTAGTCTTTAGGTCAGTCAAGTAGTTTTTGTCGGGTGGTTTCCAGTCAGTGTCATGTGTTCTATGTTGGGTCACTCTAGTTAGTTCCATTTGTCCATTTAGTCAAGTCAGTCTACTGTCGACCGACTTAATTCGCGTCTAGTGTTGTTAGGTTAGCTAGTATAGTTCAAGGTTGCGGCATGGGATTGGTTTGGGCATTTGAGTATTTGCGGGTTGCGGGTGGCTCGGGTGTAACACCCCGAAAATATAAAACTTTATATTAGAAATATAAAGTATAAATAAATGAGAATTTACTAACTAGGAATTTTAACCTAGTTAGTTAATAGTCTAGAAATAACTTATAGTAGGATTAAAAAGCAACCAAATTATATGTTGATCAAAGTGGAGGGGCTTAAGTTATTAAAAAATTGAAACTTGATTTTAATTAAACAAATAAAAACAAAACCAAACACCCCATTTTGGGGGTCTGGTCGATCAGAGCAAGCAGGGGGCGACACCCCACTCTCAAACCCTAGAAACTTACTTAAACTCTCAAATTGGAGGTGCAAATCTGGTCCAAAACGAAAATCAAGCATAGATTATTGATCCTCATCACAAGAGGATTACAAGGTATGTAAAATTTAATGAAAACTCTCAACTTGAAATTCTCATGAAATTGGGAAAATCTGAGATTTTGGTTGCATGTGTGCCTTATGATGATTTAGGAACAACTATAGTGTTTAGGGACAAACCCTAGACAATTACAAGTTGAAATCATGTGAAATTTTAGTGAAACCTATGAACACATTTGTAGGTAATTAATGGGTCATGTGTAATTTGATAAACACTAGGAAATAGAGTGTTGATCTAGTGTAAATTGACAAAATTGAAGTGATTTCAGAATTTTAGAAGCTAATACTCATGTAAGATGATTGAATGTTGTAAAATTGGGGTTAAGTGATAAACTAGAGATTTGATGTTTAATCATGAAAAATCTGACCTTAAAGTGTTTGTTGAAATGCCTCTAAGAAGGCCTAAAATTGAAATTAAAAGTTTAAACGCATAATTATGATGTTTCGGCGCATTATGCGATATGTGGTTTAAAGAGAGTTCTAAACATTGTCATAAATGAACTCTATAGGAAAGGGCGCAGGAGCGTCAAGCGGACAAGCGGGCGGCGAACCACGTTTGAAAGGCCCATTTTGAAGGTATGTAACTTGAACCGTTACATTTGAATAAATTGTTGTTAAACTATGCGTTGTTGATAAAAATTATGTTGTATGTAGCAATCATGTATGTTACTTAAATTCGTAGGTTATGATTTGGTTGGTAGACGTTTGGTAGCCATCAATATGGAGGATTTTTCCAAAGATGGACCAAACGGGTTGAATAATGTTACATTGTAGTAATAACTTTGTAAGTAGATAGAGATGGCGAAAATGATCACGAGAGCACGAAGCCATAGATTTGGTAATGAAATGCCGGTGATAATAAGCCCCGGAAGTTGGGTAATAAATGCCTTAGGTTTTCTAGTTAAATGGTAACAAAATAAATAGAGTTATAATGGGTTGATCAAATGCATAGCGACATTTAGTTGTTCGGTCCGTAAGTTCAATTTTCGGTATCGAATTTATAATAGTTATGTCGGTAATTAAATTACAGACATATAGGAAGAAAAATCACTTAAAACGGACTTACGAGTCAAAAGTTATGGCCAAACGAAGTTTAAAACTGGGTTTTCCGGAGCTGGCAGAAAATGCAGCTCACAAAACACAACCTGCTGGAAAACCGTTCCTGCCGCGCCACGCGACAGGATCACCGAGACACTTCGCGACACGCGGGAGCCGCCGCGCCACGCGACATATTTAACGAAACCTGCCACGACACGCGGCAGGGTAACTTCTGAAAAATGTTTGTTTTTCTTATATTTTGATGCTAGGACTTGTTTGTACTATACAAATTGTTGTCAAAACTAATATTTTGGGTGGTTTTGACCTTAGGTAATTTGGGAACTATCCGGATGGCGATCAAGTTAATGTTGAAGAACCGAACACTCATTTTGAATGCTTCCGCAATATCTCAACTTTTAATAGACAATGTTTATGGATTGTAAACAATTTGTTTTGAAACTTTTGAATGTGTCAATTAGTCTATAGTTGACTAAGGGCTTGATACTTTTGAATCTCACTTATGGAAACTATGTCGTAACTTTAGACATCTTTTATATAAAATGGTATGTAATATTATTAAATTCAAGTGAAAAATTTAAGGGTGTTACATCGGGTTGGGGTATGCTTGCTATGTTGGTCATATCTTAGGCTCGGGATTGTAAAAAAATTGAGTGTGAGGATTCATTGGTTTGAACCGTTTCATTAATGCGTTACTAAAGTTTTCAACTTTAAGTAGATTTACACTCAATTATGGTATTGGTTTGTGGTTTGGTTTCGGGGTGGATATGTTTGTCGGGTTGGTTATGGAACTTGCTTCGCTTGATGCTTGAATGGTTTGGGGTATTGGCGAGTGAAGTTTGACCTTACATATGAAACAAAATTTTTGCAAACGAAACAACCGCCTTTAATTAGGCGGACTTTTTCAATCGCGAAAACTTTGATTTTAAAACCAAAATCAATTGATTTTTAAGCAAGGTTGGACTTCAATGTCATTGTTAGGCACTCGTTTTAATTGTGGACAATTAAAGTGCCGAGGGGGTAGTGTACATTGAGTCCAAGTTAGTGTCTTGTTAGTTAGTTTTAGTCTAGTTCAAGTCGTAGTTAGTTGTCTTTGGGTTTACTTGCACGTACAAGTGATTTAGGCTCGTCTGTACTCAATCTCCATTCGGGCGAGCTTAATTATCACTTAGCAATTGTAAAAGGTAGCATGTTTGTTTCAGAATTAGCCGCGAATGAAATGCTATACGGCTATTCTATTTTTTTTTTCAAAAAAAAAAATTCAAAAAAAAATTAAAAAAAATCAAAAAAAAAATTTTAAAAATTAAAAATACCAAAAATAGTTTGTTATTACTGATTGTTTGCTTGTTTCGCCTTGTTAATATTTGTTTTGCAGACATGGCTAGTAGTTCGCGCTGAGGTAGGTCGCGAAAGACAGGTGCTGGTCAGTCAGCACCGCAACAGGATCCACCCCAGCAAGACCCGGTCCCACAGGAGACCCCGATCATTCAGATAGCTACCGATGATCCTAAGTTGAGAAAGATCGAGTATCAATCGTCTTTTAATTTTATTCCGGATAGGAAATGCAGTAGAGCCGATCACCCGATACTGAAATTTGAGTCGAGTACACCAGAATGGAACAAGTATGATAAACTGAAGAATACTGATTTACTGCAGCACAGGGTTATAGATTGGCTGTGGTTGAGTGAAATATGCGCGAAGCAGGAAGTGTTGGACCTTTTGGGTCCGAAGTTGACAAATGCGTTGGAGTGTATCCAGCCGCAGTTTGAGGAGCTGGTGCTAGAGTTTCATAGCACATGGATGCACAAGGAGGGAAAGTTTGATCAGGACACAGCTGTGTCGTTTAGTTTAGGTAGGCAGGTTTATGAGATGAATATGGCGAGGTTTGCCATAGTGTCAGGGTTTTATACTGAGGAGGAAGTGAAGCAGCCGGGATTTGTTACTAGTTTGAGGGGTGCTTATTCTACTGTTAGGGATTACAGTGTTGGTGCGACTGAGCTGCGGAACTTTTGGAAGACGATATCTGACCACCCATTCGTGGTTACGAACCTGATCACTTCGGTTCGTAACCCGATTTATAGGTATGTGTTGAAGATTTTATCTACTACGCTGGTGGGTCGGAAGTCGGGGGAAAATAAGGCAAATTGGATTGAGTTATTTATTTTGATGTGCCGTGTGGAGAATCGTGAGATGAATCTGGCTACGGTCTTAGCAGATTCGTTTAGTAGAGGAGGTCGAGGTGGTCCTTGGGCTGGTTTAGATATGGGCCCCAACATTACTCGGATTGCACAAAATTTGGGGGTGTTTACCAAGTATGTCCCCGAATTTCTACACGAGGGGCCCTAGACGGTGACGTTTGGGATGAGAGCTGCAGCGGGCAGGTATAGTGTAATGGACGGAGCCCTACGGCTGGGAGCCGATAAGGCATGGCCCGCAGGTGCAGCCGCTGGAGGGACATCCAGCTGAGAATGTAATGATTCAGATTGACCCTACACACCGACAGCGGCCACCACAGAGACACGAGCTACCAGCACAGCAGTATCCGAGGAGGCAGCCTCCACCTGAGCCTCTAACTCTACAATCACTCTCTGGCTATGTGGAGCAGAGATTTGACAGGCTGGAGCACCTTATTTTGACAGGTCAGGAGAGGCAGGAGGATGCTCTCAGGTACATGATTACAACACATAGCATGAGGATCCCAGACTTCTTTCAGCCGAGGCAGCAGGGTGGCCCGGCTGGTGCTGGTGCGAGGTTTGCTCTGGATCCTCCATTCCGTGTATTTGGTGAGAGTAGTGCTGGTGCAGGTGGTCAAGAGGAGGACAGTGACGAGGACTAGTGTGGGGATGGCATGAGGATGCAGAAGCAGCAGCTGACTATATCTTTTGTTTAGTTTTTCTTTTATGCTGTTTTTTATCCTCATTTGTTCGTCTATACTCATATTGATACACGTTAAACAGGTTGGTTAGGGAGGCTGGGTTGGTTGATGTTGAAACTGATGATATTTTGATGATATATATATATATATATATATATATATATATATATTATGATATGTTTTGCTAGTTTGTGATGTTGATTGATAGGTTGATGTTTAGCCGCTTTCGTTCACGTGTTCGAGAATAGGAGTTGTTTGCTGAGCGCGTATCGAATTGGAGGGCTTATGTGGAAACGACTGGCACTTTGACAGTCTCACATATACAGCTAAGTCGTTTCCCTTTTTGTTGTTGTATTTATTTATTTATTTATTTATTTCGTCTTTAGTCGTTCGTTTCTAGTTTCTTAGGTAGTTTGGTAGTTATTTTTAGTTAGTTGAGTCGTATTTTCGTTCTTGCATTAGGGACAATGCAATCTCTAAGTGTGGGGATGGGATACATGTATATATTCGAGTCATAAATATGAAAAATCACAAAAATTAAAAATTTGAACAAATCCAAAAAAAATTGAAAAATTAGAAAAATGTCCTTTGAAATGAGAAGTTTGCAAAATAAAACGGAAAATGATAAAAAAGATGAATTTTTGATTGGGTTCGAATAATAATAATAAGAGATTAAAATAAATCGAGCTTGTGTCTAGTTAGGGATGTGTGGATAGGCCCGGGTTTGGTTTTAAGTCCCTTTGAGTTAATATTACCTTAATTGTCGGTCTGCTAGTGGGTTTTCACCTGGGAAATATGGGAAATCAAAACTGCCAATAAGAGTATAAGGGACGCTGTTATAAGTTAAAATCGTTATAAGTTTTTATCAGAAAAAAATAGAGAAACAAATGAGCTAGAAACTGAATGAGAGTAGCACAGTTCAATGTAGTCTGGGTTGGGGATAGTGACTTTACAACCGGATTGCCTCTTGGATGTGTAAAATCGATCTTGCAAAGAAAAGAAAAAGTACCGAAGCCTAAGTAATCCGAGTTGGGGATAGCAACTCTACAGCCGGATTGCCTCTTGGTTAGGGAAAGCAATGTCTACGCTCATTGAAAAGAAAAAAAAAGTGAAAAAAAAATGGAAAAAGAAAAAAGAATTGATTTTAAATTCTCGTGGTTTTGATATAACACGGTTAGGAATTGATCCAGTGATCGTTTCTTTAGTTCTATAAGCTTGAGGCGAGAGTAGATGGACCGTAGATCCTAGCGTGGGGCCCTAGGTAGATTGACCGCACCTAAATTAAATTCTCATGATAAGGGCTTAGGACCGGACTTGGGTTTAAAGTGGACAAGTATATTCGCAATCGCGGCTAACGCAAGTTTTGGTTTTAATAAAATATACATATGTTTTTTACCCGAGTGATTATTCATCTATGATTCCGTTGCATAATTCTTCTTCAAGGACGAAAAAAGAGTAAGTGTGGGGATATTTGATGTATTGCAAAATACATCCTTTATTCGTGAATAGTTTGTACAATTTTCCGTTACTTTTTAGTTCCGTTTTAGTTAGAATGTGCATACTTTCATAAAATCTTGTGTTTCCAGGTCTTGGTACTGAATATTGCTGAAAATGGAGTGAAAGCGAGCCAAAATGCTGATTGCCAAGTCCCGAAACAAATTGATAAAAGAGTTAGAATTATTTTGGAGATTTTGAGAGTTGAAGCTGGAAATTTCACGCAACAGTCTGTCCATTTGGAGCAGTCGCGCTACGCGACCATGATCAAGGTGTGTTGTGGCATGCCGCCACCATTTAAATAATAATTTATGCATTTTGTTGCTGTCGCGCTACGCGACCGTGAAGAAGTCTTCCCGTCGCACGACGCGACGGGTTGTTCTGACGGCGATTCCTTGTTAATCGTTAGGGTTAGTATAAAAATCCCAAGAAACATCATTTAGACCCTAATTACGAACGGAGAGCAATCATAGGCGATTTTGGAGCATTCTTGGAGTTGAATCGGAGATCTTGAAGCATACGAATCAGTGGTACGAGTTCGGGACGAAGAATCGAAGATTTTCTCGGGTTTTCCAATCCCTTGTTTTGTCGATTTCTTTCTTGAAACTTGTTATCATGAATTCTCGTTTAGACATCTTTGATTTGTTTTCATCACTTAACATGCTTGGCTAAACTTTTATGCCACCTAGACTTTGATGAATGGATTGAATAAAGTTTTTACCTTTTTCGTTAGTTGCATGAATATTATGGATAGTAAAGAGTTTGTTTTATTGATTTGATGCGCATGCGTACTTTAATTTGGTTTATTATTGTCAATTGCTTCGTATGATTCTTAGTGACGGTCTTTATCACAATATAGAGTCATGCTAGGGTTTTAGATTTTGGTGAGTGTCTATATCACATAATAAATCTTAACTCTTTAGGGTGGAATTGGCCAATAACCCCTAGAAGTAATTGTTAGTAATTTGCTAGGTTTTAGTGTTCTGCTAATCCTTATAGCTGGAAGGTGCAGGGCTATTGATAGGTCTTACCCGCCGAATTGCTTTAGACAGTCCTTGAAAAAGGTCGTGCCTTAGTTGCCCCATCGGTTTATTAGTCTATCAAGTCAAGTTAAATAATCCAAACTACCCTAGATCTATGATTGGAAAAAACTAGGTCATTATTAGGGTACTTACACAATAATTAGACAACTGGAAAGACGTCTAATAACCGATAGCATTAACGGCCTAGGTAGTGCAATAAGTTTTACCTTGAGAAGGGTTGAGGGGCTTAGTTGGTGTTTAATAGGTTTAGTATCATAAGTTCCCGGTCCCATAATTCATGCATTTAACTTAATCGGTAATTCCTTAAAAGCAATCCAGGATTCTAGTCTAGGTGGTCCCGTTATTCATATAAGAAAAGCCTTTTGCCTTCTTTCGTATTTAGTCTAGTTCTTAGTTTAATATTTAGTTTAAACAGATTTCCTTTGATTTTCCGTAACCCCCCCCCCCCCCCCAAAAAAAAAAAAACAATTAAACAAGTTTTAGTCGTGTCTGTCAGTGTCTATTAGAGTCTAGTTTACGTGATTCATAGAGTCTCGTGGTTCGATATTCGGACTTCCTAGGGTTATACTACATTGAAGCTTTTTAGTCGTGTCTGCCGATTGTGTGGTTTTAGGTCGAGTCTATAATTAAAGCTTTTTAGTGTCTAGCTTAGAGAGTCTAATTTAGTTAATTTTTATAGTCTGTTTAGCACACATCAACCTACCCCCCCCCCCCCCCCAAGCTAAATGCTAAAAACTAAACCCTCTCACCCAAAAAAACCTAACAAAATTCTTAAAAAATCTAAAAAACACACAAATTTTTTTTTATTAAAATCGCCACTTTTAGTATTCAAAATAATTTTTTTTATTAACGAAAAGTAGCAATTTTAATAAAAAAAATATTAAAAGAAATTTGTGTGTTTTTTCAATTTTTTAGGTATTTTTTGGTGTGTTCACATTGATTCTCGCGATTCTCGCACTAAAAGGTGGTTCCTAATGGATCGTTCTCCAATATACATACATACATACATATATATATATATATATACATACATACATACATACATACATACATACATACACATATATATATATATATTGGGGAGCGCTAAAATGAAAAACCACTTCCAGTTGTAAGAACCGAAAGAAACACTTTCTAGCCACTAGATCAACAAGATAGATGAATGAGATTAAAAGTAAACAAAATTAATATTAAATACATTTTGTCTTAATATGTCTTTAATATTTTAATCCAAAAGGGTAGTTTAGTAAAATTACCCTTTTTGTCTTTTTGTCTTTCTTATTTTTTTTTTTTACTTTTTTATTTTATTATATTACTTTTTATTTTTTAAACAGAATTTTTTAATTAAAAGGCATTTTTAAATTCAAAATTTTCTACCAAAACAATTTTTTTTGCACGCCGGTGTTTGCACGCCGTTTTTACGCCCTGTTTTTTCACGCATCGTTTTTTAACGTGTCGTTTTGGCACGCCTTTTTTTACGCTCGACTTTTTCAAGTGTCGTTTTCTTAACGCGCCGTTTTTCACGTCCCGTTTTAACGCGGCGTTCTTTGCGTCCCGTTTTTTTTTTCACGGCGTTTTTATGCCCCATTTTCACGTCCCTTGTTTAGGCGCCGTTTTATCACACGGTTTTTTACGTCTTACAATTTACGTAGAAAAAGTTTTACGTTTTACGTTAAATATTTTTTACAAAAAATTTTACGTTTTACGTTAAAAAGTTTACGGTTTTACGTTAAACTTTTTAAACATTTTACATTTTACGTTTTACGTTAAAATTTTTACGTTTTACGTTAAACTTTTTACGTTTTACGTTAAACTTTTTACTTTTTACGTTTTACGTTTTTACGTTTTACGTTTTATGTTAAACTATTTACGTTTTACGTTTTTACGGAAAACGGACAGAGTTTCCTCTGTTTTTGGAATAAGCCGACAACTCAAGTTGTCGTTATCTTTTCAAAACCCAACAATTTTCAACGATATAAACACAAATATATAAAATTTCTATCAAAATGCCAAACGTAACAAGTCACTAAAACATCGGTTCGAGCTCGGTGCGCGTTAACTAAATAAAATCTAAACTAACGTAATAATAACTCGCTACGTTTAAACTTTACCGGTCCTCAGTTGACCGTCTTGACTTGTTTTACTGCTGCTGACCCGAACCGGGTCCATTGACTGCTTTCGACCCAAACCAAACCCCGAAAACTGTCCCGAGTTGCACCGCGTCGAGCCTAAACCCGAGCCGCTACTGAACTGTGTCACTGCCCTGTTTTCTTGACCGGGTTTGACCCGAACCCGATATGTGAAACAAATCCAACTTGAACCAAGTTCTGACCCGATCTACTGCAAGCCTGAACCAGAATTGAACCGAAAACTGAGTCGAGCCACTGTGAACCCGAACTATCCACAACTTTAAATGAAACCAAAATATCATATCTAAAACCCGAATAAAATGGATTTCACTAAGACGAACATAAAACAATCTGCGAACATCTTACCCGGGCCTGAATCAAATCGAAACGAACTGAACCACGATCACTGCCGCTGCTGGCCGCCACCTGAAACCACCATTCGACGGAGAAAACCCGAACCACAGTCATCTTCTACCTCACCTTGTCGTCAACATCACCACCTAGCTCACCGTAGAATCCACAACCGTCGCCGCCGTGAGCGGCGGCGCCGTCGACGGTCCACCATTTCCTCTCCCATGCGTCCCTCTCTCTCTCTGGTCTTCCGTCTCGATCCTCGATCTCTCTCTCTTTGTATCGTTGCCGGAAGAAACCAGGGTGTGGGTGTGGTGTGTGTGTACCGGAGACATGAGATGAGGGGGAGCGGGTGTGTGATTGTCGTTGGAAAACGAGGCCACAATGGTGGCCGGTATATGGCCAGCACCAGTTGTCGGCTCCTGGTCGCCGTGATCGGACAAAGAGTAGAGAAAGGGGGCTGTTGGGTAGTAAATGAGAGGGAGAGGGTGAGAGTTGTAGAGATGAGGTTAATGAGTTTCTTTCAATTTTGAGGGAGTGGATAATATGTAGAGAGGGGAAAAGAAGAGGATAACGGCTGACAAAAAAATGAGGGTTATTAGGGTTTCAACCCTTAAATACTGAGGGGGGTGGGTTGCAGGTGGTGAACAGTGGTGGGTAGAAGATGAAGCTTTACAATTTGAAGAAGTGGAGAGAAGAGAGAGACAGTAAAAAGAGGAGAGAGACATTTTCTGGTGGCATTAAATGAAGAGAGGGAGAGGGGTGATTTGACATTTGGGGTAAAATACCAAAATACCCTTTTAGTTGGCATAATCTGATTGGTTGAGAGTGGTTCTCGTGGTTCTTACAACTGGGGGTGGTTTTCATTATAGCGCTCCCATATATATATATATATATATATATATAGAGAGAGAGAGAGAGAGAGAGAAAATATAATGTACAAAAGCCATAATCATACTTCACGTACGCGACTATCCTGACCGTCATGTATTAAGAATGACTCATTTATCACGCATGGATCAGATTATCACGCATGGATATAAGTCATGTATTAAGAATGACTCATTTATCATATTATCACGCATGGATATATATTATCACGCATGGATGTTAACCACTGAAATAATCACGCATCTAATGAATCACGCTTTTAATCCCTGATCTGACGGTTAGGATTGTCCCGTACATTAAGTACGATTACTCATAATGTATGTTAACCGCTCTCTCTCTCTCTCTCTATATATATATATATATAACTCATAATGTATGTTAACCGCTCTCTCTCTCTCTATATATATATATATAGGGAGCCGCTAAAATAAAAACCACCTCCAGTTGTAAGAACCACGAGAACCACTCTCCACCAATCAGGGTTTGCCAAGTATACACTAGTATTTTATATTCTTGGGGGCATTTTGGTCTTTTGATTAAAGTGTCATGTCCATTAACTTATGTCTGACTTGTTTTAAAGCTTACACTCTCTCTCCATCTCATCAGACTTGTTTTAAAAAGCTTGCACTCTCTCTCTTTGAAATACTCTTTGAAATCCTTCTCCGGTGAACCTCTCATCTCTCTCTCTCTTTGAAATCCTTCTCCGGCGACGATTCCGGCCACACACATCTATCTTCCTCTCAAGTTTGAGAGAGAATCGGAGGGGAGAAAGAGAGTGCCGGAGAGATAGAGATTGGCTCGTGGTGTCTGAAAGTTAGGACGCCGTTGCCACCGTCACCGTCTCCTCCGCCGCCGTTCAGCACCATTTAACGGAGATAAAACCCTAGGACGCCGCCGCCGCACAGGGGGGGTGGTGTGTGGTGTCTGAAAGTTATCCGGCTCCGACGACAGGTATGGTTTCCTCCCCGGTGGTGCCGGTCGTGCCGTTTGATGTCGGTTGTGCCGGTGATTGGGTGGCGGTTTGATTTTGTTTTTTTGAATTTTGAACAATCTTGACTCTGTTTTTGCTTAGATCTTGGTTTGATTTGTTTTTAGTTTTGGATTTGCAAGAAGATAGGTGGGTGTTGATCTTTGGATCTTTAATTTGTGGGTTTAATTTGTGGGTTTGATTTTGCAAACAGTGATCTTTAATTTGTGGGTTTGATTTTGCAAACAGTGATTCTTGATCTAGTTGTGTTTGCGCCTGTTTTGTGGAAATTTGAAATTTGATAAAAGATTTAAATGAGTTGAACTTGGATTTGAAGTTTGAAAGGGCAATCGTTCTAAATGCCCCTGTTTCTTGATCTATGATTTAAATGAAGTTTGAAGTTTGGAATTTGATTGAACAAATGTATTCAAAGGTTGAATTTTTTGAACCAACAGTTCTTGTTTGAAATTGTTGGAATTTCTTAGTTAGTGGGTTTTGATTTGTGTTCTTTTGAATCTGTTGGTTTTGATATGCTCGATTTGGGCGGCGATGATGCAAAAAAAAACGTAGATTTTGATGACGATGGCGTGGCAAGAACGGCGGATGGTAGGTTTTTTGAACCTGCAACCCCACTTTTGCAGCCTTTTTGATTATCGGATAATCTGAGCCAAACCCCGTTTTTTTTTTCGAGATACACTTTGTTTTGATGTTGTTAGTTTTTTATTTTTCTCCCCTAGTTGATGATAATAACAATATATCTGAGACACCTCCCGAGTTTACGATTTCTGAATGCGTTCGTTTTTGTATAAAAAAGATTTTGTAAAAAAAAAGGTTAAACCGTAAACTTTTTAACGTAAAACATAAAAAGTTTTACGTAAAACGTAAAACGTAAAAAATTTAACATAAAACGTAAAAAATTTTACGTAAAACGTAAAAATTTTAACCTAAAACGTAAAAATTTTAACGTAAAACGTAAAAAGTTTTAGGCAAAACCCGTAAAAACGTAAAAAGTTTTACGTAAAACGTAAAACGCAAAACCCATAAAAACGTAAAAAGTTTTACGCAAAACGTAAAACGTAAAATGTAAAAAACGTAAAACGTAAAAAAAAACGGCGCGTTAAAACGAAAAAAACGTAAAACGTTAAAAAACGGTGCGGTAAAACGGAAAAATTTTAACGTAAAACGTAAAAAAACGGCGCGTTAAAAGGTAAAAAAAATTAAAGTAAAAAACGGCGCGTAAAAAAAACGACGCTTGAAAAAGCCTGGCGTAAAAATCGGCGCGTTAAAAAAATGACGCTTGAAACGTAAAAAACAGCGCGTAAAACGTAAAAAACGGTGCCTAAAACGTTAAAAAACTGCGCGTAAAGTTTTTAACGTAGATGTCGGCGCGTTAAAAAAACAACGCTTGAAAAAGCCGGGCGAAAGAACGAGGCGTAAAAAAACGGCTCTTCAAAACGTTTTTTTAAACAAATCTTAAAAAAATTATCTTAAAAATCTAATTTCAAAAAAGTTTTTAAACCAAAAAATCAGTTTCTTAATAAAAAATTATTAAGACAAAAAAGTAATTAATGAATGTGACAAAAAAGACATTTAAAAATAATATATATAAAAAGACAAAAAAAACAATTTTACCTAAATACTCTTTAACAATAAAATATTAAAAACATAATAAGACAAAAAACTTTTAATATTAATATTAACTACTTTTAATCTCATCCATCTATCTTATTGATCTAATGGCTAGAAAGTGGTTCTCGTGTTTCTTACAACTGGAGGTGGTTTTCATTTTAGCGGTCCCCTATATATGTATATATATATAGGGTAAGGTTCATTTGAGAACCACCTTTATTGCGAGAACCGCGAGAACCAATGTTAACACAAAATAAAATCTTAAAAAATCAAAAAGCACTCAAAAATTTTTTTAATATTTTTTTTAAAAAATCGCTATATTTAGTTAGCAAAAAAAAAAACTTTTTTTTCGATTAACAGTTATCCATGCACATGTGCATATGTATCATTACTTCAACAAATTCCGTAATACGTTATCAGTAATAGACAATTGCACTTTAATTTACAATACCATCTGTAATACACTACTTTTTACATTACCAATATTCAAAATACACATGTGCATCATTATTTATAACCATGATATAACGTGTTTTGGTAAAAAAGTTTGTGATTTTGAATGGAGAAGTAGGCCCATATAAATGTTTTTTGGTTAGTTATATCTAGTGGTTGATGGTTTGGTTATAGTTGTCAATTTATGATGTAATATGTTGATTGGATGGTATAAATGGTGTTGATACACATGTAATAAAGTGAAAATATTGGTAATGGTATTGTATTATGGATGGTAGGAGGTAATAGTATTGTATTATGGATGGTAGAAGGTAATGGTAGTGTATTATGGATGGTATGATAGATGTAAGGGAAAGTGTATTCAAAGTAGTGTACCAAAACACCTTAGTTCAAGTTGATACATATAGATGCACATGTGCATTTCAAATATTGGTAATGTAAAAAGTGGTGTATTACATATAGTAGTGTAAATGAAAGTGCAATTGTCTAATATTTGTAATGAATTACGGAATTTGTCAAAGAAATGACAAAAATGCACATGTGCATGTTTGTGTATTATGGATGGAATGATAGATGAAAGAGAAAGTAGTGTACCAATACACCTTATTTCATGTTGATACATATAGATACACATGTGCATTTCTAATATTATTAACGTAAAAAGTAGTGTATTATACGTGGTAGTGTAAATGAAAGTGCAATTGTCTAACATTTGTAATGAATTACGGTATTTGTCAAAGAAATGATACAAATGCACATGTGCATGGATAACTGTTACTCGAAAAAAAATTTTGATTTTTTTTATTATAAACGAAATATAGCGATTTTTCCAAAAAAATAGTGAAAAAAATAAATTTTTTTGGGTGTTTTTTAGATTTTTTAGGTATTACTGTTTGTGTTCACACTGTTTCTCGCAATAAAGGGTGGTTCCTAACGGATCCTTCTCATATATATATATATATATATATATATATGTATGTATATATATAGTGTGAGGTTCATTGGGGAACACTAAAAAAGTGGGGAACAGTGGGGAACCGACTCAAACGAACTCCGATTGGACTCATTCCAGCGGCTTTGGAACCGGCTCGTCGAACCCTAACTAGGATCTTTTAACCCTAAACCCTAAATCATAACCCCTAAACCCTAAATATATTAGGGTTTCGCTTTTAGGGTTTATCTTTAGGGTTTAGCTGTAGGGTTTAGCTTTAGGGTTTAGCTTTAGGGTTTAGGGTTTACCTTTAGGGTTTAGAGTTTAGCTTTAGGGTTTAGCGTTAGTTTTAGCCTTTAGCGTTTAGCTTTTAGGGTTTATAGTTTAGATTTTACGGTTTAGCTTAGGTTTTAGCCTTATTGTTTAGCTTTAGGGTTTAGAGTTTAGGAGTTAGGATTTAGGGTTTAGGGTTAAGAGATCTTAGTTAGCGTTCGACGAGCCGGTTCCAACGCCGTTAGAATGAGTCCAATCGGAGTTCGTTTGAGTCGGTTCCCCACTGTTCCCCAATGAACCTTCCCCTTATATATATATATATATATATATATATATATATATATATATATATATATATATATATATATATGCATCTATTAACAATGTAAAAAAAGTGTTAGCGGTAGAGTGGAAAAAACTATTTCAAGATAATAATGAGATCTCAAGTTCAAGTCTTCGGTCCACCACCACGACTTTATTTTTTTAATTCATTTCCACTTAACCATAGTTTTGGGCTAAATTCTTTTTGTTGCCTGGGGACTAAATTTTTTGAAAGTTCTCGGGACAGCTCTGTTTTGCATGAACCCTACCCTATGTGTGTGTGTATAAATATATATATATATATAGGGTTGGATTCATTTGTGAACAACCAACCCCCTTGATTGTGAATACTTGTGAACTAATCCTATTTCTTGATTATCAATACACAAATGTAAATCAATGGCCAAGATTTGATGATAAAAATACACTAGTGTATTTTACGATTTAATGATGTAAATAAATGGTCAGAATTTGATCATTTAGTCGCAAATTCACTCTATATGTGTATTCAAAAGGGGCATTTTTTGTTTTTTAGTGAAAAACTAACAGAAAATTCAAATGGGGTTAAAATAATTGAGCTCAAAGGCTTACAAAAAGAGAAGTTAGAGACTTAAAAGGCTTGAACATTTTAATTTTAAACTTAAGTGGTTAACACCTTTAAAACATAAATACTAAAAAAGTGATTTTCTTATCTTTAAATTATTTTAACCAATGTAATTCTGATATATGAGTGTCAACTAACCGTAATTCTGATATATGTGTGTCAACTAACCATAAATGATAAAACCCCGCCAATATATCAATCTCCTAAAAGAAAAAGAAAAAAAAAACATTAATAATAGGTGTAGGACCGAATCTATAACGACGCTTGTACTAATTTCAGACATCGTCTAGTGGTTTGCCATGTTTATCATGTGGAAATTCTTCAAATAAATTCATTTTAAAAATGAATATAATACATTTTAATATATACTATGATAAATATTCTTGCATATATTCACACTTTTACATAATATCTTTTTTGATATAAACTAGTAACAACCCCCCCCCCCCCCCCCCAACCAATGTTGTAGTGGGGGTGTAAAACTGTGCTAAGTAGCTCCAATGTTATACCACCGTGAGCGACCATCAACACCAGAAAGGTTCGTGTAAAAACAGAAATAATAAAACAATATATAAAACCGAACGAAAAGTAGATGATGAAACAATGTTGAACCACATACTCTAAATGTAAAACATAGAAAACAATAACTAAGTTGTTCTAGAATCGTGCGCTGCGAACAGGTGTTAAACAGGAAAACTACGCATACAAACATTAAATCATACACGCATGTTGCAACATGTTAACTCGCAAAATTTGACCAAAACATAATACAAAAAATCTGTATGGAGTTAAAAGTGATTGGTTAAAATGTAAAAAATACAAAAGCATGGGGTTAAGAGTAAAAAAAATTAAAGATAAAAAGGAAAAAAAATAAAAACTAAAAGTGGGTACAACCCAACAAACATATGAGTACAATCCCTTATTCCTACAAATGTTAATTTGTATGTGATAAAAGTGATTTATTGTTGGAAGAGAAAAATGCCCGGATAGTCCCTGTGGTTTCACCTTTTTTCACCTATAGTTCATATCTTTCTAAAACTACTTGAATAGTCCCCAAGTTTTCGATTTTTGTTCTCGGATAGTCCCTGGGTCTAACTTCAGTTACTTTTCTCAGTTAAGTGGGTGTTGAAATGACCAAAATACCATTTCCTCTGCATCTTCTTGAAGAAACCCTAGAACTCTCATTTTTGTTCAAATACTCACACACATCTCTTGGTCTGCTCTCTCCCACTCGATTCCTAGGAGGTAACCACAACCAGATTCACACAACAATCATCTTCCCCACACACCTAAAATCTCTCATCCTCTCTCTCCCTGCTCGATGAAGACCGGCCAGCCACCATCACCGGTGGTGGCTCACGGCGATGAAGCAGAACCCCACAACCAGTGGCGTTGTGGGGGTGGCGTCAGGTGGCAGCGACGCTGTGACGGTGGTGGTACACCGACGGCGGCGGTACACCGACGGCGGTGGTGTTGGAGGTCGATGGTACTGATGACCACCACACTCTCAACATTCCCACCACGCCACCAAGCTCAACATCACCACCACGTCACCACTGTCACAAAAACACGAAAAGTCGCATGTTTCACCATCACTCCGGCGAATCTGATTGAAGTAACGAGTTTGTAGCCGAGAAAAAATTAAAAGTCGCAGGGTTCAGGTCTACTCTCCGGCGACGTGAATCTGATTGAAATCACCACTCTCGACCGTCGTTAAGTTGAAACAATAAGGGTAACCGGTGATTAATTTTTATTTTTGCAACATTGATTTGTAGCCTACAAAAAATTGAAACGTAGATGGGGATAGAAAATTAGAATTGTGTAATAAGTTTGTGATGGAGATTTGATTTGTGTGTGATTATAAAGTGGTGCTGGATTATATGACGGTGGTGGATATTGAATATTTGATTTAGAAACAATTGAATAATGTTTAGGAGTTTTGATTCGTAATGTACCGGTGTGATTGAAAATTGTGAAAGGATGATATAACGGTGGTGGATGATAGCTCACTGGAAAAGTTCATCGGAAAGGCGGCGGTGCCGGAATAACTCGCGTTCAAGATTTAAAGTCGCCGGAAATTAATTTCGCCGGAAAAGTTCGCCGGAAAGTGTGGTGGTGGGGTTTTCTCTAAAAATGTAGAAGATGCCCGGATAGTCCCTATGGTTTGGCCTTTTAAGGAAAGGGTATTTTGGTCATTTCAACACCCACTTAACTTAACTGAGAAAAGTAATTGAAGTTAGACCCAGGGACTATCCGAGAACAAAAATCGAAAACTTGGGGACTATTCAAGTAGTTTTAGAAAGATAGGGACTATAGGTGAAAAAAGGTGAAACCACAGGGACTATCCGGGCATTTTTCTCTTGTTGGAATTAAAAGAAATTAAAGATAAAATAAACCCAAATATGAGTACAACCCACCAACCATATAGTTACAATCCTTTATGCCTACAAATGTTACAAATTGATATTATATAAAGAGTAAATTGCCATTTTAGTCCTTGAGTTTTGTCCAAATTTGCCATTTTAGTCCAAATAGTTTTTTTTTCGCCTCTGGGTCCCTGACTTTTCCCTTTTGTTGCCATTTTGATCACATACATTAACTTCATCCAAAAACTCCATCTTTAACCAGGGGTATTTTGTGGGTTTTCATTTTAAATGTTTTCAATTGCCATTTTGATCCAATTCCAAAAAATCAAATAAATTCAAAAAAATCAAAAAAAAATCCAAAAAATTCTAAAAAATAATAAAAATTCTAAAAAATCATAAAAATTCTAAAAAATCCAAAAAATTCTAAAAAATCCAAAAAATCTGTTTCGGCGCGAACTGTTTCGAACACGAACCGTTTCGAGCTGAACCATTTCTACGCGAACCGTTTCGACCCGTACCGTTTCGACCCGAACCGTTTCGAGCTGAACCGTTTCAACGCGAACCGTTTCGACCCGTACCGTTTCGAAACCGAACCGTTTCGAAACCGAACCGTTTCGAAACCGAACCGTTTCGAACCGTACCGTTTCGACCCGAACCGTTTCGACCCGTACCGTTTCGACCCGAACCGTTTCTACGCGAACCGTTTTGACCCGTACCGTTTCGAAGCCGAACCGTTTCGACCCGAACCGTTTCGACCCGAACCGTTTCGAACCGTACCGTTTCGACCCGAACGGTACAGGTCGAAACGGTTCGGTTCGATACGGTTCAGCTCGAAACGGTTCGGGTTCGAAACGGTACGGGTCGAAACGGTTCGGTTCGATACGGCACGGTTCGGTTCGAAACGGTACGGGTCGAAACGGTTCGGCTTGAAACGGTTCGGCTTCGAAACGTTATGGGTCGAAACGGTTCGCGTCGAAACGGTTCAGCTCGAAACGGTTCGGGTCGAAACGGTACGGGTCGAAACGGTTCGCGTCGAAACGGTTCAGCTCAAAACAGTTCGGGTTCGAAACGGTTCGCGCCGAAACGGATTTTATGAATTTTTTAGAATTTTTTGGATTTTTTAGAATTTTTATGATTTTTTAGAATTTTTATTATTTTTTAGAATTTTTTGGATTTTTTATTTATTTTTTATTTTTTTGATTTTTTGGAATTGGATCAAAATGGCAATTGAAAACATTTAAAATGAAAATCACCAAAATACCCCCGGTTAAAGATGGAGTTTTTGGATGGAGTTAGTGTATGTGATCAAAATGGCAACAAAAGGGAAAAGTCAGGGACCCAGAGGCGAAAAAAAACTATTTGGACTAAAATGACAAATTTGGACAAAACTCAGGGACTAAAATGGCAATTTACTCTTATATCAATATGTAGTGTCTTACGTCTTAATGTATCTATCTTAAGTTATAAGTTGCATCTAACATTTGAAAGTCTCAACAAACTCAAACTCAAGGAAACATATCTTCAGTGACGGATCTAGGCTACTTTTGTGAGTTTCTAGGAATCCATTTGGTTTAAAAAAATAAGAAAAATTAGTGAGAATCTTGTATGATTTAAAAAAAATAGTGAGAATTAGTAAGAATCTTCCAAAAGAAAACCAATGAAAAAATTTCTTTGATCCGTCACTGCGTATCTTTATTATATTTTTTTGTTACAACAACCTTTTGTTATAAATTGCATTTAATATAAAGTCTAAATGAAATCATACTCAACAAAAAATATCTTTATTATGTCTTTTTTGATTCAACTACCTTTTGCTTGTTATAAATTTCTAGGCTTTTCCTTTATTGTCCGAAATGTAAGATTAAATATATTATGTTTTAATATTTAATCTAGTAGCCATTATAATCATTTACATAATATAGATCAAAATATATAACAACCTATTAAATAATTAGTTGGTAATTGTTGATGGACCATATTATGCTTATTAACTAATTAGGTTTCCTCTTGGGTGCTTATATAAGGAAACTTATGTAGAGGTTCTAAGGTTAGACACATAATCTAATAATCATAACATCAATATCGACCTCTCTTCTCCATAACAGAACTCCCTTTTCGGTTTCATCATCACCATCATCAGTTTGCACCCTAAGGAGGAACCAGATCACCTTGACAAAGATGTCGAATTCAATGGCTTCTTCTCTAACTAGATTCTCCACTGCACTGTTTGCTGTAACAGGTATGTTTATATGTTTTCCATTATGTTTAAAACAGAACTGATCAACATGTGGTATCTGAGCATATGTTGATTAATCGGTTCTGTTTTCGTATCCATTATTCTGGGATAGAAATCTTGAAAACGGAATTTTGAAAGCCTAATATAATTAACAGCCGGTTTCGAGTTGTATATAGCCACTCGAGATCACTGATTTCGGAAAAAAATGATTATATGCTCACTCGAAATCAAATGGATTATGTTTTGTGACCAAAATCTGTTTAGAAACATTAAAAATTTCAGGTTTCGGGTTCCAGAATTATGTTTTATTTTTTTAGGGTTCATCACTTGTTCTAAGAAAACTCGAAAAATTTCTTAAGTTTTGGAATGAAATCTGGATTAGTGGGTGTTTTTACTGTTTTGATATGAATTTTATCTCTTAAAATTTTTGAAAACTGTTAAAAGATAACCAGCTATAATTTTCGAAATCCTTGATAAGTTTAGATCAATAATAAAACAGGAAACACTATCCCACAATCCCTAAAACTTCGAGCTTTCAGTTATTTTTACATTAACAACTGTTAACAGGAGTTTCGAGATCCCTTTTTAACGACCCGAGACCAAGATCTCGACTCGAGACCACAAGGTCTCGACTCGAAATCATAAGTGTTCTCAAATCTTTACAACTCGAGACCAGATTTCGACTCGAGACCATAAGGTTTCGACTCGAGACCACTGAGGTTTCTACTAAGGGCTTCAATCTTCACAACTCGAGACCGTGGTTGCGACTCGAGACCTCATCAAGGAGTCGAGATCTCATAAAACACAGTAGTCGAGACCATGATTACAACTTGAGACACTGAGGTTGCAACTCGAGAGCTTTATGAGTCGAGACCTCATAATGTTACAAGATGAGTCGAGACTTGACTCGAGATCTCACTCGAGACCTCATAACTGAGTCGAGATCTCACTCGAAGCTTCATTATTTTAAGCTGTTTAATGTGAACTAAAATTTAGCTCGGGGCTAATAAATAATTGGTTTTTGTAAATACTTAGTTAATTAATCAGAATCAGATAATGTTTTACAAAACCAAAATGGCTTAACTTGAATGAGCTTCTGATGTATCATTTCTGGCCAAAGCTGATTTGATACATCTACTTATCGTTCGAGTATTACGAAAGTTATGTTAAGTGTGCATTACAAACGTGAATGTTTTAATATCTGGCCAAAGCTGATTTAATTCTTTCATGTATGGCATACTTAACAAGTGCATAACTAAAGTGATTGTTTCATTTCTGGCCAAAGTTGATTTGTCACAAACACTTTGCACACATGCTTAAATGATTACACTTCTGGCCAAAGCTGATTTGTCTTCGTTTAAGTATAATTTTAACTAAGTCTATTATTTTGATGTTAGTAATAGACAATATCACAGCTTTATAATTAAAATGGTCGTTATTTATGCCTGCCTTAGTGTAACATGCCCTTAGATCACATTAGGACTTCTTCCTTAGTATCATAACTTGCTCATCTTATTTCCACTATCAGCACCCAATTACGGGATTCCACCTTTGACTGGTGATAACTTTGCTGCATGGAAGGATGCTCTCATGCTTACGCTTGGGCTGCTGGATTTTTATTATGCTCTAAGAGAGAATAAGCCAGCGGACCTTACTCCTCAAAGTACTGCTGCTGAGCAGTTGACTCAAGAAAAGTGGACTAGGTGTAATCGCATGTCTCTCATGTTTATGAAGCAGTCCATAAGCAATGCAATCAGAGAAGCCATTCCTGATTCTGAAGATGCTAAAACCTACTTGGCTTCTGTAGAGGCACAATTCAAGGGGACATAAAAAGCACACGCTAGTACCCTTATTCTCAAGCTGGTGACAACTAAGTATGATGGGAGGAGCGGCATTCGCGAGCACATCATGATAATGAATGGCATGGCCAATAAGCTGAAGGGGCTGGAAATGGAAATTAGTGATGGTTTCCTCGTTCATTTCATCATTACTTCGCTTCCTTTGTCCTTTGAAGCATTCAAGATCAATTACAACACTCAAAAGGACAAATGGACGATGAGTGAGCTAGTCGCTATTTGCGTATAGGAGGAAGAGCGTATGAGGATGGATCGCACTACTGATGTTGCTAACTTCACCACCTCCAACTCTAAGAAAAGGAAGAACAATTATCAGAGGAAGGATGCTTCAAAAGTCCAAAGGTCCAATCCTAATACAAGTGTACCTTCCAGCTCTAAGAACTCCTTAGGCAGAATCCACTGCAAGTTAGTAAAAAGGCAGGACATATGCAGAAGGAATGCCCTGACTTTAAGGAGTGGCTGGCTAAGAAAGGTAACGATTATTTTATGATACTTGAGTTCTATAATTTAAATGTTCCTGCTAATTCTTGGTGGTTTGATTCTGGTTCTATGGTTCATGTTACCAATTCAACTCAGGGATTCTTTACAATCCGGAAGCTGGAAAGAAACCAAAGAACGCTTAAGGTTGGGGATGATCGAGAATTAGAAGTGAAGGCCATTGGAACATTACAATTATTTATGAAAACTGGTTTATGTATTAAACTTTATGATACCTTAAATGTTCCTGAGGTAACTCGGAACCTTGTATCAAGACCAAAGTTAGACATGGACGGTTTTATTATTTCCCATGGTCATCGTAAACTCTCTATCCTCTATGATTCTGTTCTTTATGGTACTGGTATTCTGGATGTGGTCTCTATGGATTAAAACTAGATGATAATTTTTCCAAATCTTTGTTGTCATATAACATTAATGAATCACTCACAAAGATGAAAGAGAAACGAGACTTAGAGACTTCACCCATGTTGTGGCATCAACGTTTAGGCCACATCACAAAAGAACGATTAAATCATCTCGTAAACGATGAAGTCTTACCTCCTTTCAATTTCTCTGATTTTGGAACATGTGTCAAATGTCTTAAAGGTAAAATGACATTAGCGAATAAGAAAGGTGCCACTAGGAGCTCTAATTTATTAGAACTCATTCACACTGACATTCGTGGCCCCTACCAAATCGCCGGCATAACAGGACATACTTCATTTATCACTTTCATTGATGATTATTCTCGTTACATGTACTTGTATCTTATTAAGGAAAAGTCTGAATCTCTTACAACTTTTAAAGATTATAAAGCTGAAGTTGAAAAGCAATTAGATCGTCAGATTAAAGTTGTGAGATCAGATAGAGGCGGTGAATATTATGGAAGACATACTGATGTGGGTCAAGCTCCTGGTCCATTTTATGAGTTTTGTAAGGGCCAGGGGATTGTGAACCAATACACCATACCTGGTACACCTCAGCAGAACGGTGTCGCTGAAAGAAGAAACCGTACCCTTATGAACATGGTGCGCAGTATGTTAGCCAACACTAATTTACCATTATTCCTCTGGACTGAAGCGTTAAAAGCAGTTGTTCATATACTCAATAGAGTTCCTTCTAAGTCTCTCCCTAAAACTCCTTATGAACTTTGGACAGGAAGGAAACCGAGTCTTAAATATATGAAAGTATGGGGCTGCATTGCTGAAGCAAAGCTTTACAATCCTTTCCTAAGGAAACTTGACCCTAAAACAGTTACATGTTTCTTTATCGGGTATCCTGATAATTCAAAGGGTTATCATTTCTATTGTCCTTCCCATGTCACCCGTATTGTTGAAACCAAGCATGCTGCGTTCCTGGAGGATTTCAAGGTCAGTGGGAACCAACCCTTACGAAGAATTGCAAGAAGTACAAGACGCGGGGGGGGGGGGGGGGGGACTCTCGCTTACCATTACTCCGATTACTCCTCTTGTACCCAATGCAACTACTGTACCTAAAGCTACTGCACCAACTCCAAATTTAACTCCACAATCAGAACCCATTATACCTCATGACGAAGGCACATCAAACGCTCAAAACCAAGACAACGCTGAACCCGATAATCCACTCAGGAGGTCATTTAGGCAAAGAAGGCCTACTAATTGGGATGATTATGTTACCTACCTCACTAAAATGGATCCCGAAAAGCTCAATGATCTTATCTCTTACAATGAAGCCAGTAGCAGTGATCAGTCTTCTGAATGGAATAAAGCAATGGTTGATGAGCTTGAATCCATGAAGAAAAATGACGTTTGGGATTTGGTAGAATTACCCAACGGTGTCAAACCCGTAGGATGTAAATGGGTGTTCAAAACAAAACTAGACCCGAATGGGAATGTTGAACGCTACAAAGCAAGATTGGTTGCAAAGGGCTACACTCAGAAAGAGGGAATTGATTATCAAGAGACGTTTTCACCTGTCTCTCGTAAAGATTCATTAAGGATCGTTATGGCCTTAGTGTCACACCCCTTTCTACGGCGGAAGCACGAGGTGTGATCATGAAAGGTTCTCATAGCATACGAAGAGTAAACATACTACATGCTCAAAAGTAACTTCAAACATTACATTACTAAAAAAATAAGTCAAGTGTTTACAACACGAGATAGCGTTTTGTCTTAAAAGTTACACTTTATTTAATGATAAACAAAGCGACATCCACGAGCATGAGTAAGACCACGTGCACATCCATCCTAGTTACCTGAAATACATGTGAGTTTTGGAAAAACGTCAACATAATGTTGGTGTGAATTAATGCAGTTTTTGGATTTCACGTTTGTATACTTTGTATGAAAACATAGTTTGTGTCATGTATAAATCAAGTTTTCATATATAAATCAAGTTTTCATGTGTACCCCACGTACTCAAGTATAATTCAAGTTTTTCTTGAGTACCCCACGTACTCAAGTATAAATTCAAGTTTTTGTATGGTATGAATCTTATGTAAATATAGTATTCCAGTAAGTATCAGGATTGTTAATGGGTTGCAAAGCCATTAACATGTGACACGACATAGGAAGTCACCAAACCTTAGGCATTTTTCTAGTTGGCATATTCTGAGACACAAAAGCACTACTCGATTCTCGCCCTCACCGAGAGTGTGGCTGCCCCGCACCCGTTAGATCTAACCTTTTGTTCTGCGGTCTAGGTATATAGTTGATTAATGGTGCTTATGGTACCCTATTCGTGACACGATTTCTCGTATCATTCCTCATATCACATCATACTTGGTTCTCGTCCTCACCAAGTGTGTTTCTTGTTATCATACCATTTATAAACATAGTAATATTTGTACATGTATTTCACCCCCGAAGTTATAAAACTGAAAACAGTTAAAAGAAAAGGGGGAGCATGAACTCACAACTTTGCGTTCCTTGCGTCGTAAACTTCACCGGATTTGCTTAATTAACGTCGTGACCTATACGCGTTTTCTTAACGTTAGTCACTAGACTTGTGTCGCACAAGTACAGTCACTCTCTTTTGTATATGTTTTGTTGTGTTAAAAATATTTTATATTTTTAACTGTCTTACTTATATTATTTTCTCCAAAATTTAATATAAGTATCTCGTGTTTTGCACTTTGCACCCGAATTATATATCTTGTGTGTTGTATGTGTATTTTTATGTTTATACTCCTCATGAGTAATTAGTGTATTTTTAAGTTCTAACACACTAGCACGTATAACACATACTATATACACTTAGCACAACAGTTGGTGATCAAATAATATATATTTTTCTCAAAAAATATATACATACTTAATATTCATTTTTATTCTTGAAGAAATCCTCATTTCTTATTACCAAAAATTAGGGAAACCTTGGTAATATTTTTAAATACATGTTTAGGGAATAAGTTTCTCAAAAACTTATATTTTTCTAAGTGTCAAAATTTATTTATAAAAATTTTGACAGAGTTTCCCCTAAAAATGGAGGTTTCCCATGTTTTCAAAACATGTGTTTATTTTCTTTTAAAATCAACAACAATGTCAACAACAATCAACAACAATCTTTATTTATCAAACTTGTCAAAACAAGCATATATCACAACTTATGAACTTGAAAGTTTGTAAAAATACGTAGTAACTTACTAGCACATTTAGTAAGTCTTGTTACCTTTAAAAATAAGTTTAGTTTCTTAAAAACTTTATTTTTAAAGATCTTGAAGTTTCACAACTTCTAGTCATGATTTACCAAACATATTTCTTGTTAAATTTTTCTTGTGACACAAGTGTTTACACACTTGTTTATTCACTAAAATGCTTTTAGTTTATGTAAGGTTCGGGCTTTAACAAAACTAGCATTTTCCGCTTGGTTCTTCCGAAAAACCACTTGTAGATCTTTAGATCTACATGTTTAGAGTCTTATTTTACAAGAAAATTTACTTTTACTCAAGTTCATGTTTCATGAGTGGAAGGGTTCATCATCTTTTATAATTTTTACACTAACACACTACTAGTTCATGTTCTTGTACATGATCTAGTATGGTTAGATGATGATCCATCCCACTTTTAGTAACAAACAACATCAAATAATCACAACTAGACAAGTTTCACAAGATTTACACAACTAGTTTCTCTTTATCCAACTTATTCATCATATGATCAAGACTTTATGTCATGTTCTTGTGTGTGTTTGATTTTTAACCATTACATCTACTATTAACCACTTTAAACAAGATCAAGATGATGTTTAGAAGCACTTACTACTAGCACAAGGCTAGGGAAGTTCAAGAGTGCAAATGAGGTGGATAAAAGCAAATGGTGAAGGTCCTTCAAGTTCCGTTGCTTCCACACTTCCTAACTTTGCTTCTTACATCTAAATATCACCTTGGAATGGATGGATGATGAACAAAAATGGTGGATGGTTGGTGGTGGTGGTGAGCCATAGCCAAGAAGAAGAAGGGAGTTGGAGGTGTGTGTTGTGTTGGAGATTATGATGGATAGTTGTCTAGTGTATAGTTCTTATATCCCCCAACATATGTTTAACCCATGGATCTTATGTCTTGAGAGTACAAGACATATCTTAACAATAAATCAAACAAAATCCCACTAATGACATATGGGCCGATTTTGTTAGCTATGGGGGAGGGGTCTAATGGTAAAATTTTAACCACTTAGTTAGTACTTAGTTCAAAACCAAGTATCTAGTAATAAGTGTTGGTTACTAGATGATTTTTTTGTGGGTGTTAAGGTGTTCGGGGACCCCAACTAGCTTAGAAAAATAAAAACAATGCTTCCAGCATTATTTTGGTGTTCCTGGTAATATCCGGTTGTTCGGTTATATACCGGTTCGTTAACAGTGCTACATTACACTTTTTAGTGTCTTTTAAGTATCTTTCTTGTACCCTTTCAATTCCCAACACTTGGGGAAGTATTCTGGATTATAAAACATAATTTCTGCACAATATTCATGTTGTTAAAAGCTGTTTAGAGCTGAATTATATAAAATTCTGCACTTAAAGTGCGTTTCGGGTGCTTTTTAGTGCTTATTTTTGCTTCCGGAGAGTATATATATTAAACCCTCGTATGTACTCTTGGGTTTTAATGTATTCTTGTTGTTGGACCTACACCTAGGCTCCAATTTTATTGTCTGACTACTTTCTGCAGTTCTGTTGACACAGTGTGTCTTACCGGTGAGTTTACTAGTATATCTGACGCAACGCTCTTGTTAATGCATAAAGCAATATTTTATAGTATACAACGTGCATGAATTCACTTGTTTAGCATGTGTTCAGACATTGCTGACAATTAAGCACATAATTGCAGTCATTAAATAATGATTAAAGTGTACGGAAATTACCGGTTTCGTGCCAGTTGTCACAGTCTCCCCCAGTTAAAAGAATTTCGTCCCGAAATTCAGGCTGAACTAACTCTCGCAGGAGTCTTCTTGAATAGGTGGGGATACTTTTCTTTGAACTGGTCTTCACGTTCCCATGTGTACTCGGGTCCGTGCTTAGAGTTCCAACGTACTTTGATAAGTTTAACAGTGCTCCTCCTGGTCTTGTTGACTTTCCAGTCTGTAACCTCAAGGGGTTGTTCTGTAAATCGGAGGGCGTCATCAATATGCACTTCATCCACCGGGATGATCACGTTTTCTTGTGTTGGACTCTTCTTGAGATTGGATACATAAAACGTATCATGTACTCCATTAAGTTCTTCCGGTAATTCCAACTTGTATGCCACGATACCAATTCTTTGCAAAATTCTGAATGGTCCGATGTATCGGGGATTCAGCTTCCCACGCTTTCCGAATCTTACTACGCCCTTCCAAGGTGAGACTTTTAACAATACTTTGTCTCCCACCTCGAATTCTACTGGTTTTCTCTTCAGATCAGCGTAGCTCTTTTGTCGATCTCGAGCCTCCTTAATGCGCTATCGGATCTGCGAAATCTTGTCGGTTGTCTCTTGTACAAGTTCAGGACCAACCATTCGTTTATCTCCAGCGTCTGCCCAACACAAGGGCGATCGGCACTTGCGGCCATACAGAGCTTCGAACGGTGCGGCCTTTATGCTTGTATGATAACTGTTATTATAGGAAAACTCAACTAAAGGTAGGTGAGTATCCCAGCTGCCGCCTAGATCCATGACACATGCGCGAAGCATATCTTCTAACGTTTGTATAGTCCGTTCGTTCTGGCCGTCTGTTTGTGGGTGGAATGCCGTGCTTAGATCTAGCTAAGATCCAAAGGCTTCTTGAAATGATTGCCAGATTCTTGAGACAAAGCGTCCATCTCTGTCTGAAATAATTGAGATAGGCACTCCATGACGTGCCACAATTTCCCTCAAGTATATCTCTGCAAGCTTTCCACTGCTATCCTTCTCTCGGATCGGTAGGAAGTGCGTAGACTTCGTTAACCGATCGACTATCACCCATACCATATCATGCCCTCTCGGGGTCCTGGGTAATTTTGTTATGAAGTCCATCGAGATTTGCTCCCACTTCCACATGGGTATCTCTGGTTGTTGTAGTAGGCCGGACGGTTTCTGATATTCTGCCTTAACCTTGGCACAGGTTAGGCATTTTCCAACATAAACAGCAACATCGCTTTTAAGTCTCAGCCACCAGTAATATTCCTTCAAGTCTTGATACATTTTATCTGATCCTGGGTGGATCGAGTATCTCGATTTGTGGGCTTCATTAAGGATGACTTCTCGAATGCCGCCATAGAGCGGAACCCAAATATGCTTCTTAAAGTATAAGGCTCCCTCTTCATTTGGCAACATATATTTCAACATACCCCGAAGGTATTCAGCTTTACGGTTTTCTCCTTTAAGAGCTTCTTGTTGTGCATCACGTATGCATGTAGTGAGGTTCGTTCGTATGGTCATTTCCAATGCCCGAACCCTTAGGGACTTGGCCCTTTCTTTTCGACTTAGAGCGTCTGCTACAACGTTTGCCTTTCCAGGATGGTACTTGATCTCACAGTCGTAATCATTTAGCAGCTCGACCCATCGCCGCTGTCGTATATTCAATTCCTTCTGATCAAATATGTGTTGTAAGCTTTTGTGATCTGTGAAGATCGTACATCGAGTACCATATAGATAGTGTCGCCAGATCTTCAAGGCGAATACCACCGCACCCAGCTCCAGGTCGTGAGTGGTATAGTTTCTTTCATGAACCTTCAATTGTCTTGAAGCGTAAGCGATGACTTTTTGGCGTTGCATGAGCACGCAACCCAAGCCTTGTCGTGAGGCGTCGCAGTATACCACGAAGTCTTCTGTGCCTTCGGGTAATGATAGTATTGGTGCATCGCATAGCTTGTTCTTGAGTAGTTGGAAGGCTTCTTCTTGTTTGTAACCCCATTCGTATTTCTTGTCTTTCTGAGTAAGGGTCGTTAGCGGTTGAGCTATCTTTGAAAAATTCTCGATAAATCGCCGATAATAGCCCGGTAAGCCCAAAAATTGTCGAACTTCAGTTGGGGTTTTGGGAGCTTCCCGATTCTTTATTGCTTCGATCTTGGATGGGTCCACATGAATACCCTTCTCATTCACAACGTGACCAAGAAATTGTACTTCGCGAATCCAGAATTCGCATTTTGAGAACTTCACAAAAAGCTTCTCTTTCTTCAGTAGTTCCAGAATAGTTCTGAGGTGTTGCTCGTGTTCTTCTTTCGTTCGCGAGTAAATCAGGATATCATCAATAAATACAATCACGAATTTATCGAGATATGGTTTTCATACACGGTTCATCAGATCCATAAAGACCGCTGGTGCATTCGTCAGCCCAAATGGCATCACAAGGAACTCGTAGTGTCCATAACGCATTCGGAATGCGGTCTTTGGTATGCTTTCTTCTTGGATTCTTAGCTGATGGTATCCAGATCGAAGGTCGATCTTGGAATAGTAGCTTGATCCTTGCAATTGATCAAATAAGTCATCAATCCTCGGTAGTGGATACCGATTCTTGATCGTGAGCTTGTTCAGTTCTCTGTAATCGATACACATCCGCAGTGCTCCATCCTTCTTCTTCTCGAACAATACAGGAGCTCCCCAGGGTGAGAAGCTTGGCCTTATGAATCCTTTATCCAACAACTCCTGGAGTTGTGTAGATAATTCTTGCATTTCGGGTGGCGCGAGTCGATAGGGAGCCTTGGCTACAGGAGCGGCTCCTGGAACCAAGTCTATACGGAATTCGACTTGTCGTTGCGGAGGTAGTCCTGGCAGATCTTCGGGAAAAACATCAGGGAATTCCTTCACCACAGGAATGTCTTCGAGTTTTGGCTCCACAGCCTTCTTGTCTATAACGTGTGCTAGGAAAGTGACACATCCTTTCCTTAAGCACTTCTGTGCCTTCATACAACTGATGATTCGTAGAGGCGCGTTTCGTCTTTCTCCATGTACGATGAGAGTTTCATCATTTGCCAAAGGGATGCGAATGATTTTCTCATGACAAATAACCTCAGCTTTGTTCTTGGACAACCAGTCCATTCCGACTACTACATCGAAGCTACCCAATTGAATAGGTAAGAGGTCGATGCTAAACCTTCGTTCACCAAGTTCTAGTGTTCAGCCTCTAACAACTTCGCCTGATTCAACAAGTTTACCATTGGCTAGTTCTATGGATTAAGGAATTTCTAATCTACTAGATTCTATTCCAAGCATGCATTTAAATTCCACAGACATGAAGCTATAATCGGCGCCAGTGTCAAATAATATGGATGCAAAGTGATTGTTAATGAGAAACGTACCGGTGACCACATTAGGGTTCTCGCGTGCTTTCCTTGCCCCAATCACAAATGCTCGAGTCTGAACGTTGTTTCCCCTTGGGCAATTTTTCTTGAAATGATCCATGCTTCCACAACCAAAGCATCCTTGGTTTTACCCAGCTCCATGGCCATTCCGGTTACCGTTGCCACTTCCATTTCTACCATTGTTTCCAGTTCCAGCACCGTTGCGGTTTCCATTCCCGTTCTTCCCTTTTCCCAACAGTTCTCGGTATGGTGACCCAGATTTCCACACTTGTCGCATTTTGGAATGCGACAAACTCCTCCGTGATGACGCTTGCACTGATTGCAGAAAGGCATGGTGCCCAGGTACCTTTTGGTATGAGCGTCATTCATGGTTGGAAGAGTTTCTGCTTCCTGAGGCGGTTTAGGGTCGCGCTTCTTGTTGTTGTTGCGAGTTGTTTGATTCAGATCCGGATGCTTCCTCTTCTTGTCACCAGATCACTTAGCATGCGTCTCGGTCCTTTCAGTTGAGTTTAGTGATAACCTCTTCCTACGAACACAACCTTCCGTAAGGTTGGTAGCCAGAGTTACCGCCTCAGTGATTGTTTGAGGTTTGGCCGAAGTTACCATGCCGTGGAACTCTGGGGCCAGTCCCCAAATGTAGCGTTTAACACGCTTAAATTCAGGAGTCACCATGTAGGGAAACACTCTAGACAGATCGTGGAACCTTCGAGTATAACCACTAATATCCGCACCTTCCATGGTCATGTGCCAGAACTCCGTTTCCAGTCTTTGAAGTTCAGCACGAGAGCAATACTTCTCTCTCATTCTTTCCTTCAGTTCCTCCCAGGTTAGGCCATAAGCGGCATCATTGCCCAAAGTTTGGGCTTGCAGGTTCCACCAAGTCAGAGCTTCATCGACAAACAACCCAGTAGCAAAGGTGACTTGTTGATCCGCGGTACACTTGCTCATGCGGATAGTAGCTTCAGTCTTCTCCGTCCAGCGTACAAATGCTACTGCACCTCCTGTGCCGTCATAGTTCATTGGCTTGCAGTCGAGGAACTGCTTGAAAGTGCAGCCTGGAGCTGCATTGCCTCCAGATGAATCTTCGTTCCCATTATGTCTAGCGTTGCTTGGGCCGCCACTGTCTTGAGTTCGGTTTGCCTCGTACTGGGCGATAGCAGCGGTTATCCTTTCTTCCAGTAGAGCTTCCAGCTCTTTGGCAATTCTTGGCAGTGTGGGGAGAGGAGGTTGGTCATGAGCGTTCACAGCTCTTCTGGGTGCCATGTTCTGAAGAACACAACCCAATAGGGTTGGACATTTGTTTGATATCGTCATACGAGACAGTATTAGTATATATATATATATATATTCACAGGTATATACCACATAAGTGACATCAAACAATTATTACTCTAGCAGAGTACTTAGTAGGCTTGCACTGAGGGAATCTATACGTGACAAGACTTGCTGTGGTTTCTGTGCACTGAATTCCATAATTATGTATGCATCCATAATTACGTAACTCCTTGCCCAGTCCGCACAGTTTGTTTCATCCACGTATTTCTTCCTTCAGATAGGCCATTGCTTTCGGGTAAAGTCACGTATACTTGTGACATTCTACTTCTAGTATATGCTAATTATCACACATAATTGCAAGTAATTTCTCAATCATAGACAAGTGCTACCCCAGTGCACCCTAAGTCTCGTAGTGTCTTTTCTAGACTCTTGTAGACAGTTTCAGGTAGTGGATGTCGCGGGACGTTTTATGCAATGAAAACTCTTTGAAAAATTGTTTTCGTGAAAGGATCCTAGAGATTGTAGACTAGACTCGAGAAGGAATCCTGGTTCACTACAATCGCAGCTCTGATACCAATCTGTCACACCCCTTTCTACGGTGGAAGCACGAGGTGTGATCATGAAAGGTTCTCATTGCATACGAAGAGTAAACATACTACATGCTCAAAAGTAACTTCAAACATTACATTACTAAAAACATAAGTCAAGTGTTTACAACACGAGATAGCGTTTTGTCTTAAAAGTTACACTTTATTTAATGATAAACAAAGCGACATCCACGAGCATGAGTAAGACCACGCGCATATCCATCGTAGTTACCTGAAATACATGTGAGTTTTGGAAAAACGTCAACATAATGTTGGTGTGAATTCATGCAGTTTTTGGATTTCACGTTTGTATACTTTGTATGAAAACATAGTTTGTGTCATGTATAAATCAAGTTTTCATATATAAATCAAGTTTTCATGTGTACCCCACGTACTCATGTATAATTCAAGTTTTTCTTGAGTACCCCACGTACTCAAGTATAATTCAAGTTTTTCTTGAGTACCCTACGTACTCAAGTATAATTCAAGTTTTTCTTGAGTACCCCACATACTCAAGTATAATTCAAGTTTTTCTTGAGTACCCCACGTACTCAAGTATAAATTCAAGTTTTTGTATGGTATGAATCTTATGTAAATAAAGTATTCCTGTAAGTATCAGGATTGTTAATGGGTTGCAAAGCCATTAACATGTGACACGACATAGGAAGTCACCAAACCTTAGGCATTTTTCTAGTTGGCATATTCTGAGACACAAAAGCACTACTCGATTCTCGCCCTCACCGAGAGTGTGGTTGCCCGACACCCGTTAGATCTAACCTTTTGTTCTGCGGTCTAGGTATATAGTTGATTAATGGTGCTTATGGTACCCTATTCGTGACACGATTTCTCGTATCATTCCTCATATCACATCATACTTGGTTCTCGTCCTCACCAAGTGTGTTTCTTGTTATCATACCATTTATAAACATAGTAATATTTGTACATGTATTTCACCCCCGAAGTTATAAAACTGAAAACAGTTAAAAGAAAAGGGGGAGCATGAACTCACAACTTTGCGTTCCTTGCGTCGTAAACTTCACCGGATTTGCTTAATTAACGTCGTGACCTATACGCGTTTTCTTAACGTTAGTCACTAGACTTGTGTCGCACAAGTACAGTCACTCTCTTTTGTATATGTTTTGTTGTGTTAAAAATATTTTATATTTTTAACTAAGTGTCTTACTTATATTATTTTCTCCAAAATTTAATATAAGTATCTCGTGTTTTGCACTTTGCACCCGAATTATGTATCTTGTGTGTTGTATGTGTATTTTTATGTTTATACACCTCATGAGTAATTAGTGTATTTTTTAGTTCTAACACACTAGCACGTATAACACACACTATATACACTTAGCACAACAGTTGGTGATCAAATAATATATATTTTTCTCAAAAAATATATACATACTTAATATTCATTTTTATTCTTGAAGAAATCCTCATTTCTTATCACCAAAAATTAGGGAAACCTTGGTAATATTTTTAAATACATGTTTAGGGAATAAGTTTCTCAAAAACTTATATTTTTCTAAGTGTCAAAATTTATTTATAAAAATTTTGACAGAGTTTCCCCTAAAAATGGAGGTTTCCCATGTTTTCAAAACATGTGTTTATTTTCTTTTAAAATCAACAACAATGTCAACAACAATCAACAACAATCTTTATTTATCAAACTTGTCAAAACAAGCATATATCACAACTTATGAACTTGAAAGTTTGTAAAAATATGTAGTAACTTACTAGCACATTTAGTAAGTCTTGTTACCTTTAAAAATAAGTTTAGTTTCTTAAAAACTTTATTTTTAAAGATCTTGAAGTTTCACAACTTCTAGTCATGATTTACCAAACATATTTCTTGTTAAATTTTTCTTGTGACACAAGTGTTTACACACTTGTTTATTCACTAAAATGTTTTTAGTTTATGTAAGGTCCGGGTTTTAACAAAACTAGCATTTTCTGCTTGGTTCTTCCGAAAAACCACTTGTAGATCTTTAGATCTACATGTTTAGAGTCTTATTTTACAAGAAAAATTACTTTTACTCAAGTTCATGTTTCATGAGTGGAAGGGTTCATCATCTTTTATAATTTTTACACTAACACACTACTAGTTCATGTTCTTGTACATGATCTAGTATGGTTAGATGATGATCCATCCCACTTTTAGTAACAAACAACATCACATAATCACAACTAGACAAGTTTCACAAGATTTACACAACTAGTTTCTCTTTATCCAACTTATTCATCATATGATCAAGACTTTATGTCATGTTCTTGTGTGTGTTTGATTTTTAACCATTACATCTACTATTAACCACTTTAAATAACATCAAGATGATGTTTAGAAGCGCTTACTACTAGCACAAGGCTAGGGAAGTTCAAGAGTGCAAATGAGGTGGATAAAAGCAAATAGTGAAGGTCCTTCAAGTTCCATTGCTTCCACACTTCCTAACTTTGCTTCTTACATCTAAATATCACCTTGGAATGGATGGATGATGAACAAAAATGGTGGATGGTTGGTGGTGGTGGTGAGCCGTAGCCAAGAAGAAGAAGAAGGGAGTTGGAGGTGTGTGTTGTGTTGGAGATTATGATGGATAGTTGTCTAGTGTATAGTTCTTATATCCCCCAACATATGTTTAACCCATGGATCTTATATCTAGTGTTGGTTACTAGATGAGTTTTTTGTGGGTGTTAAGGTGTTCGGGGACCCCCAACTAGCTTAGAAAAATAAAAACAATGCTTCCAGCATTATTTTGGTGTGGCTATTTTCTAACTTTTGGTCATACATATTTGTTTTTCCTATGACATTTGTTATCAGTTCGTCACACTATAAAAACAAAGTGATGATAATGTGGTCATTGTCTAACATTTTGTCACACATTTTTGTTTCCCCATGATATTTGCTATCATTCTGTCACATAAAAAAAACAAAGTGACGAAAGTGTGGCTAATGGTTATGTATAGCCACAATAAACTTTGTAATTTTAAGTGTGCCTATTGTCTAACATTTGGTCACAGATAACTTTCTTTTCCCATCCCATGACGTTTGGTATCATTCCGTCACACAACAAAAAATTAAGTAATCTATGGCATGGCTAGTGGTTATTTATAGCCACACGAAATTTTGTAATTTTAAATGTGGCTATTGTCTAACCTTTAGTCACACATAATTTTCTTTTCCCATGACGTTTGGTATCGTCCCGTCACACAATTAAAAACAAAGTAACTATGACGTGGCTAATGGTTATTTATAACCACACGAAATTTTGTAATTTTAAGTGTGGCTATTTTCTAATCTTTGGTCACACATATTTATTACAATTCTATGTGGCCATGTTCGTGTAATTACCAAATTTATTTTCAATTTTTTGTACAATAAAAACTGCAATGAGCATGAGATAATTTATAAAACAAATGATATTAACAATAATAAGCAAAAATCCATACATAAGTTTTCAATTTAAATACAAATGGAAGACATAAATTTCTAATCTAAACTTATCTACAAATGTTGCAATGGGAAACAAATATACACAAAAACTAAGAGCTATTTCTAGGTTGTTTTCTTCAATTCCCTATATACTCACTACTTTTGGACTTGAAAGTGCTGCAAATTTGTATCCATGGGCTGGTGACTACCTTGCTGCTGTTGTGGTAGTGAGTAAACTTTAACAGGTGGCCAATTCTGATGTTTCTTAGCCCATCAATGAAACCATCACCTCAAGTTGTATTTACATATATTGTAGCCATCTCACAAAACTACACATAATGTCAACTGGTCAGTTTCTAGTGCGGCTTGGGTTGGGTTCAACACTTTGTGTCGGGTCAATTACTTCCTTCATTTTGAGAGATAGAGGATGATGGGGATAAATAAAAAAACCAAGTCTACCACTGACCTCATCATCATTATCATATAAACAACGCCTCAACAAAACAAAAATGTATGGCAACATTACAATATTATTCATGTAAGTTAATTACAGAAGACTCACATCACTTAAATATCACTAAATGAAAAGAAAATTAATATCTAGATGTTTAGCCAGTTTGGGTTGATTCATTTTTGAATAATTTGGTTAAATTTTCCCATTTTAGATTAAACATAACCCGAATAGACCCATTCCTAAATTTTCCAATTTTAGATTAATATAAGAAGTGCAGTGCATCAGTAGTACCTTATAGTATTCATCCTCCAACCCATGTAAAAAAGCTCCAGCAGCACTTACCGCCTGTAATTGGAAATATAGTTTTATTCATACTTAAAAGGATACTAATCAATTACTGACTCTCTACAAACTTACATTGATCATTTGATAAAACCTCCAGATATCAAATAACCACCAATTCCTTTATGCTAGAAGAAAGCCTACCAATTCAAAATGAAAAAAAAAAAAAACAAATAATAATAATAAATAAACAAAGAAGGAAAAGTCAACAGTTACAAAGGTGTTAGAAATAGCAGCATACCTTGAGGGTCGCTTCTTAAGAAAGTATTGGACTGTTGATGACGAAGGCTTGAAAAGATCAAGTCTGGCAGCTAAAGCTTCCTCAAAAGGGACTAAACCACCCATTTCTATGCACGCACACAATTAGTTTAATATAAAAATAAACTAAAAACAGAAAACCATCTTAATACTGATCACACCTTGCCGTCCACTCAGCAACAACTTTTCCAGCAATGCCTTCATCCACACACACGATGCTATCCACATCAAAGCATACAACATCATCAACAGCAACAAGGCGCGACCAGAATGTTAAGTTAGGATCAACAGGTAGGTCCAAATCCACACGGGGTGGATTGGCAGCTCCTACTTGAGCAGCGACAGCAACAAGGCGCGACCTGAATGGTAAAAAATGTCAAAAAATTGACCATCAAAGTTCCACCCATAGAGGCATTTGTGGCCAGATATAACAACTTATTTCAAATAAATACAAGTTCATGTTTTAAGGTTTACTACTTTTTCCGTAGGACTTACTGTTGATCCATAGTCACCATCACCCACTTTGTTGTCCCACTCACTTAAACTATCTTTAAGGTTAATAATTTCAAGTGTTGCTACTTCTATTGCTAGCTCCAACGCACAACCTTGCTGTTAAGATGTTGTCGCCTACTCAATAGCAGGAGAAAAACATACATATTGATACTATATTATTACCAAATAAGATAGCTGAAGACTAAATATTACAACAATTAAATCACATGCTAACATCTCCTAACTGGTAATCTAAAAAGAAAAAAAAAGATCTAGTAGACTAAAGGTGGCAACAGGTAAGTTGGGAAATAAGAAATGGATCAAGATAAGTCGATCAGTTGGTTGGTTGGTTGGGCTCATCGAAAAGTGCTTTTTGGCCTTTTTTTAATTTCTAAATAACTAATATATTAAAAGTGATTACAAGACCATATGATCAAAATAATATTATTGTTCCTTCTAGATAAAACGACATAGGATGCCATTAACATTGGAATACATGTTTTGACTTTTAACCCATTTTCTTTAGTTAATCTTTTGCATTTTATCTCATTTGACCCGTTATCAATCAAATACGACCAAACGTGACTCGTTTCCAATTTCGATACAAATGGATTGAAATTTCCACCAAAGTACACTTATAAAAAAGTAAAGCTCTGGCGTCATACAAATGGAATATGCCAATCTCTCATCTCTAATATTTTGTTGTTGTACCAATCTATGCTTTACTAAACAATTGGTAAAATTATCAAACAGTTGCACAATGATGTCAAATGGTTCAACATTAGGGCTATAAACAAGCCCAGAGGCTCGAGAGCTACTCGTGATCTGCTCAGTTAAAAGCTCAAATGAGCCGAGCCTTAGCGAGCCCGAGCCTGAAATAGAGCTTTTTTAGTTATCAAGCCTGAGCCCCAGCTCGAGCCTGAAACACAAAGTTCGTTTAGCCTCACGAACCTAAACGAGTGCAAACAAAATTTTAGTTTTTTATATATAATATAATAATGATGATGATAACATTGGCAAGCCAAGCACGAGAGGCTCGTTTAAGTGATATTGAAGCAAGCTCGAGCCGAGCTTTTCGCTCATTTGAGATTGTTCTCAAAATAAATTATAGTTACACAAAACACATAAATACTTTTATCCTGAATCATTATCATCTAAAACAATCTAGTAAAACACTGCCTTGCTCGTGGTTACAAAACCGAGCTATGTTAGAGCCTTATTAGTAAAAATTGCACATGTGCACAAATTCACAAAAATATTGCTTGCAAACGACAAACAACACACATAAAACTAAACCAGTAATATCACAAATTCATAATATTTCTACCTCAAGTTAAAGATCTAATGAAAAATCATACAGAAACTTAAACATTTTTGTGAGAACCTACTCCCTACATCACCATACAACTTTATAGTAAACTAAACATATATAAATTTCATAATAGTGCTTATAACAATCTCGATAAACATACTTTGCGATTTAAGACTGAGATGGAGTATTAATTGATGCCTCGTTGGCCACCACCTGGCCTTGTCGACCACAGTTTCATATGCACAACATCACACGGAATGTCTGGAATCGGAATCACCTCCACAACTCTCTGATGCTTCCTCCATCTTCCCGCAGCTCTTGCCCACCATCAACACCCATCTCCCCTGCACGCCCACCTCCACGACACCATCACATTCGACTTTCATTGTCATAACCACTGTCTTTACTCATTTGTTAGGTATTGGGGTTCTGGTTTAAAGAAAATAGAGTGGGAGTATTGTTAGCGGCTGAATATGTAAAAGGAAGCTAGGGTTTCTCATTTGAATTGATTAGTGTTTGATTTAAGATTGGAGGGGACTAAGGAAATAATGAAAATTTAGGGGAAATGAATTTTACTAGTAGGAGGGAAATCAAAATTTGGATTACGATTAGTCTTCTATTTAAGATTGGAGGGAACTAAGAAAACGATGAAAATTTTGGGGAAATGAATTTTGTTAGGAGGAGAGAAATCAAAATTTGGATTAAGAGGGAAATGATTTTTTGGGTAAATAAATGGGATGTGAGGATAGACAACAAATACTTATTTTTCGAAAGGTGAAAATAAGCCGAGCTACTCGCAAGCTATTTGAGCTTGTTTGAAAAAAACTCGAAACTAGTCGAGTATAACGAGCTCGAGCCTAAAAATAAGTACGTTAGGAAATGTGTATAAGCTCAGTATTTATATAAATTTCAACTAATATATTAAATATATATTTAAATAATAAACAACATTTAATATATTATGAAAAAATAACTAAATTATATAAAAAATATTCGAGTTAACTTTCGTTTTGCTCCTTGTGGTTTGGTCATTTTAACGGTTTTACTCCAATAGTTTAAAAATAGTCATTTTCCTCCCTGATCTTTCGAGTTGTCGCCAGTTTGCTCCCTGGCTCTAAGGGGCTGTTTGGTAGCCTCTTAATGACCATTCAGATGCTACCTCTTAATGGTTTAAAACCTCTGAATGAATAAGAGGTAACCTCAACTCTGAATGGTTAAGAGGTAACCTCTGAATGGTAAATCATCACATGTCACATTCTTCTACCTTCTCATTGGTAAAATTCTTAATGGTTCCATTAAGAGGTAGCCTCTTAATGACCATTCAGAGGCTACCAAACAGCCCCTAACTCAGTTAAAACGTTCAATTAGAAGTATGGGTATTTCGGTAGTTTACTCCTCGGCTCTAACTCAATTAAAACGTTTAGTTAAAAGCGACGGTAGTCGTGGTCGGCAGGTGGTAGTTGCAGGTGGTGGTGGATGGTGGTGGCCGGTAGAAAGAGTAGTTGGAAAGATGGGGGATCAGAAAAGAATTACTTATATATATATATATATGTGTGTGTGTGTGTGTGTGTGTGTGTGTAAATAAACAAGTTATATATTTATTTAGGTGAAAAGACTTACATGCACTTGCTTTTATCTATAAAATTAAAAAAATACCCTTCTAGTTAATGGACTTTTTGGATGGAGTCAGAGGCGGGGAGCAAAATGACGATAAGTTAGAAAAATCAGGGAGGAAAATGTCTATTTTTAAACTATTGGGGCAAAACCGTTAAAATGACCTAATCATATGGAGCAAAATGGAAGTTAACTTAAAATATTAATTATAATTAATTAATAAATATTAAACAAGCTTGAGATCCAGCTTGAAAAACAGTCCACGAGTGGATCTCAAGCTTTAAAAACAAAGCTCAGATCAAGCCTTCATAAGTTAAACAAGCTTGAACTCGAGCCTAGTCGAGCTCGGCTCGGCTTGTTTGTGTCCCTACTAGCAGTCATATGTTTTTTGTCCTATCGATATTGTCTAATAAAACATATATGATCTACTTTTGTCCATTGTGATCTATTACGACCCAACATGGTCCATTAAACGACAAGTATGGTCTACTCTCGTCCATTGTGATTTATTAAGGCCCAATATGATCTACAATTGTCCATCGTGGTCCATAAAGGCCCGGTATGCTCCATTAATACATATATGATATACTATTATCAATTGTGATCCATTAAGGTCCAATATGATGTACAATTGTCCATTGTGATCCATTAAGATCCAATATGATCTATAGTTCTCCACCATGGTCCATTAAGGACCAGTATGATATATTAAGACATATATGATCTACTATTGTCCATTGTGATCCATTAAAGCCAATATGGTCCATTAAGACATATATGATCTACTGTTGTCCATCTTCATCGATTAAGACACAATATGGTCCATTAATACATTTATAATCTACTATTGTTCATCATGATCCACAAGGCCCAATATGGTCCATTAAGATGCATATGATCAACTATTTGTCCATCATTATCCATTAAGGCCCAACATGGTCCATTAAGACATATAAGATATACTATTGTCCATTGTGGTCCACTAAGACATGTATGTGCTACTATTGTCCATTAAGACATGTATGATCTACTATTGTCAATTGAGATTCACTAGAGCCCAACATGGTCCATTAAGGCCCAATATAGTCCATTAAGACAAATGTGATATATTATTGTTCACTGCGATCCACGAAGACCCAACATGGTTCATTAAGACATGTATGATCGAATATTGTACATCGTGATCCATTAAGCCATATATGACCTACTATTCCCCATTGTGATCCACTAAGTCCTAATACGGTCCATTAAGACACATATGATCTATCATTATCCATTGTGATCCATTAAGGTCCAAAATATCACATTAAGACATATATGATCCACAATTGTCTATCGTGATCCATAAAGGTCCAATATGGTCCATTATGACATATATTATCTACTATTGTTCATTGTGATCCATTAAGGCCCAATACGGTCCATTAAAATATGTATGATCTATTATTGTTCATTATGATTATGATCCATTTCATAACAAAATACTCATATATCAAAACAATCCATTTTACAATAGTATATCATATATACTACAAATATTTTAAAGTTAACAAAAATATCGTCTATAGATGCATACTTTGACATCTAAAATACTCTGTCACCTAAAAATAAAATTTTCCCCAAAACTCGACCATTCTTCATGTATTCCGTCAATATCCGCATCCATGTATATATCTTTGCCTCCACCAACCTGAGAACAAATTTTAAAGAACTTAAATACAAGTCCCACTCTATCATTGGAGCACCTATCTATACAAGTATTGTAAGAAAAAAATACAGGGCATGGATACATATAAAAATACAAGTCCACACTTCCACCAAAGACTTTTGGCATCATTTGACTATGCTTCTGCTAATAACTTTCCTACTAGAAACATTCAATTTGACTTTAAAAAAATATTACAACTGTTTTCAGATATCAATGCCAAGTATATTCCCATATTGATCTGCTCCAAGATGTTGACTCTAAATAGCAAGTGCATTTGACTTTATTTTATTGACTTTATCCAACATTTGACTTTTGAATATAACTCCCACTGAATTTTGTTATAAGATAGCATATTTAAGATCATCATAATTCAAAACCGGTATATTGACTTTGACTACCCCACCCCTTCGCCTGCATAAGCGAAAGATATACTTACCATTCCATGTATCGTTGAACGGCCAATAATAGTTTGATTAGCCCGTTTTCATGATTTTCTAGATTTCTCCATTCCAAGAAGAAAGGCCTTTTCAGAACACGTTGGTTGAGGTGCTCCGCACAATCATAAATGTTTGTATACTCTGTTTTGCTCATTTCGACCAACCTTTTTTTGTAATTTGGATGAGCATAGCTCTTCTCAAGAAGACGTCTTCCTTAGGCGACACGTTTGAATCCTGGTTGAAAATACATTAAATCATAAGAGTACAAACTTATAAAAATACGCGTACTGAAATACTGCTTTATATACCTTCCTTCCGGCCAGGGTGCAAACGTGCCGAGCCGAGCCCGAGCTCGAGCTCGACTAAGCTTAAGCTCGAGCTCGTTTAACTTATGAGAGCTCGAGCTCGGCTTCATTGGAGCTTTGTTTTTAAAACTCGAGCTCGGCTCGTAGGTATTTTTTCAAGCTCGAGCTCGGCTTGTTTTCTATTTGTTAGTTAATTTATATTAATTACAACAAATTACCAAAAGACCCCTAAATACTGTTCATATTCTTTTTATTGTTAGTAGAGGATAATATTGATTATGTTTACATGGTTATTTCAGTGAAATAATGTACCCAATGTGGACCAGGAAATGTAAATACATATATGTGTTTGCTACATTATATCTATTGACATCGACACTCACATGAGTTGCTGCAATGTAATAGGCCTTTGGTGACCAAAGCAAAAAAAAAAAAAAAAAAAAAAAAAAGAAAAAAAAACGAGGCAACAACCATCTAACTAACTCACACCCAGTGCAACCAACTAAAATACCAAAAACACTAATCTTGCGATCACACAAGTACACACTCATAACTCACTACAAGTATCAAAAGAATAAGATTTTTGCTATTGACACGGTATATTGAAACATATCAGTCTTAGCTCCAAGAATCATCATCATTAAGACGTCAGCACCATGAAATACTTGCATGGTGTAGCATTACAAAAACAGAACCTCCGCCACATCTCTAAAACAAACAACTTTATAATCATGTGAATCCTAGGTAACAAAATGATAGCACTGTTGCCTAATATACAACACTAATAGCCTACATATTACAAACAAACATGATTCCAGGTCACCCTACTCATCCAATCAGCGTTCAACCAATAAAGTGTAAGCTAACAGATTAAACTCAATACTAATAAGCAGCAAGCATGTATCTTGTTTACTGCAAAACTAACTCAAATCATACAAAAGCAAAAAAAAAAAAAAAAAAAAAACAAATTATCTGATATTTTTGGCTTTGGATAGGAATGCACCAGAAACCATTAACAGCACGGTAATGTATATATGTTCATTTAGGCCAACTAGCAAACAATTGGAATATAGGAAGAGAATGAAAAACCTTGTTTGAGAAGTCTTTGCTGAAAAACTCAAAAAATGTGAATCAAACAAAGAGCGTTTAAGGCAGCGTAAGTAGCTTGGTCTTGTGTAAGAGGACGTAGAGACCAGTCGCTGCATTGAAGTTCCTGAAAGAAAGAAAGAAAGAAAGAAGTTAAAAGTCTTATGTTGTCACACCACCAAAATACCACCCATGGGAACCCCACTAGGCGTGTGACAAACCAATAACGAGCCACTAATCATGTTGAACTCATAACAAGTTTAGAAATGAAATTGCCAATAATTAATGAAAAGTACCATCAATAAGTTTAAACGAAAACCAACACATTCAGCGGAAGCAACAAAAGAAATCATAGTTTAACTGTTTCATAACCAACGTGTCATATCAATAATTCCAACACATGTATCCCTCCAGTTCGACCCATGACCACTACAGCTACTTCAGACAGCAAGTTCCAAATCCAAGTAATCTAACGACCTGCGAGCATGCAACAAGTCTATCAGACAACGCTGGTGAGTTCATAGTTTTACGAAAACGTTAGTTACCAAGTGTTTAGTTAATCCATTGAATTTAAACCCGAAAGTAATGTTGATAATATCTCGTTTATGAACAAGAAGGCTCCTGATGTATGTTTTGCCCGTTCCCCAGTGCTCCTATCAAAACACTGGGCATGACTGGGTCATTAGTTCACAACCGTCCTCCCCGGTACGGTGTGAGGGTGCCAAACCTAAGTAGCGCTACCAACTAATACCCCGTTACCTCCCCGGTAACAAAAGATGGTACTTAAGAGTGATAGGGTGAGAATATTATCCAACATCCCAGTTTTTACCCAAAAGACCTATCCCTCTCCGGGATACCCGCTGACTGTCCCAACCACTGGGACGCATGCTCAAAAGTAATGAACTCACCTTAGTTTTGCTCGGTAATTTAAGGCACGTGTTCCAAGTTGGTCAATTAGTCCCTAGTGTGGTTACCAAAACCAATCAGTTTCATTAACACCAAATCACACATTTCCTATCCATGTAACTTAAGTAATATACACATTACATCCCGCATGCTTGAACAATTGTTCATGAAATCTAACATCATATCATACATCATAACACAACATACAATTTTATTCAGGCTACATATGGTATCTCATCATGTATTCATGTTCCAGTTTAGCACATCTCACAACTCCTATTACAAGTGTACGATTTTCATAAATGGTCCTGTTATGTGATGTCTGTCGTTAGTGACATGCAAAAACCGAAATAAACTAGTAGCTAGAGTTAGTCGGATATCGAACCAGAGGAGGATTGTGGAAAGTGTTGTAATGAAAAGTATTAATTAACTACTATAGAAAAAATAAAACTCAATTGTGTATTTGATTGATTAAGAGAATTATCTAAGTTAACGAACAAAAACTAAGGTTTAAAATCAATAGGAGAGAAGATGGTTCCTCCATATTTCAGGTTTTACAATTAACTTCAACTATGTGTTTAATCGCGACCTACATAGACATAGGTGTTAATTTTGATTAACTAATTGTGATAACCAACGACTAAGTACTCCGGTCAATACACAACGGGAGGTTATCGAATGATTATCAATTACAATTTACAAACCCTAACCCCATGTCAAATATATCCCAATTACTAGAACTCTCGGGAACTGAATGGTTAGAAATTAAGGTTTAAATAAATGTAACTGTTTACAACCAATAAATCAAATCAAGGTGAAAAGCATCGAATGCTTAGATCACCAAGTTAAAACGATTGTATCAAACACATAGTATCAATAAACTTACAAAAACCCTCCATCCGGAGGAAACCACCAGGAGACTAGCCGCTCATGTCGCAAGATTGATCTTCGCAGGCTTCCATCATCGTGCCCCCCTCTGCCGTCAAAGTGAACGATCCTTCTGATGTATGATGTTGATGATCTTTTAGAAACAAGCCCCTTTGCCTATAAGATGTCATGTCGGACCACTTCAATTCATCAAAATCCATATGATGTCTCCAAATCTGCGGCCCAATTATTGTTTTATTATTACAAAGTTTGCCAGCCCACATGTGCATCTCCCCCAAGTCAAGATGGCGGCCCACTCAACAAATCCAAAAGTCCAAAACGTTGATTGGCCCACTTCTTGTCTGCCGCCACTTCCTTCTTTTGCCGTGATGATTAAATGATGATGTCGTTGAAAGATGATGATGATTGATGTTATGTTGTTTGCTTCTTCACATGTGCCGCCCCCCACTTTCACGTGTACATGCTCCTCTATTAATGATGTTGCCTTTTATTTCTTCCAAGTATCACGTGCATTAGGGTTTCAACCAAATATTTAATTCCCTCAAAACTTAAACTTACACATGTGCGATGCTTTTTACTTGTACCATAACCTACGGGTAACTTCCGTAAGTTACGTTCACTACCTGCTGTTGATGTTGTGTTTGATATGTCCCAACCGTAGACTACGTATGATGATCGTAAGTTACGATCCCAACATTCTGTTTCTTTGGCTTTGCATGCGTTTCAACTATAAATAATTGACCAACAAACCCCTAGACTTCGGTATGTTGCATTTCTTTCACATTCAAGCTACCTTTTGACTCGTAACGGCTCGCGAACAATGTAGTGTGTCTCGTATATCTTCCTCAAACATTCCGCATCATCACCATGTGTCCTCTAACTTCGCCGTATTATGCGTTTTACCTGTAAAACCACAAATCTTCGTAGTTAACACATTCGAGGCGTATAATAACGTAAAACGCATTAAAACACATAATAAAATACACTTTAAGGCACGGGTTTCACACTCTCTATCATTATGCGACTAGGCCCAAACCCAAGGTGCATTCATGTATGTAGGTGGCCCAGTTATGCAAGTCCAAAGAACGATGTGATGGCCCATTAATTTGATTAATTCAGTCACATGCATGACAACAGTTTGCATTCTAATTCCATAATTTAAAACAACTTCCAGAGGTTTCACATGAATTATTCGAATCTACCACTCAACTTGGTTTACCTGTTCATCGTTCCATCAAATTCATCATATTTTATCATGTATATATATATATATAGAAAAAAATGTATGAACCTTAAACTTTGAATAATCATCTTACCAATTAACAATAACAGTGGATGATCACAGGACACATGCTCAAGATAGTTACCAATTAACAATTTGATATCAAACAGTTCAAGGGTTAACATATTATTGCATATCATTCCTTACTAAATCATGGTTTCACACCTTAATTATTACTTAATGATTATATCATCACTATCAATGTTCAACCACACTAAACTATGTCGAGTCTTATATACAGTCATCGTTACACAGGCCAAGATCTTTGGTTACCATCACAAATTACTTTTAGATCATCATTCGTCGGGCCGGTTCACACAATCATTCATCAATTAATAATACTTAGTTCGAAACAATCAACACAACTAGCCGCAAGAAAGGCACCCATCGAACCAATGAATTATACTTCAGTTACATATTCATAACAACATCACATAGCATATATATACATATAAGTGAAACGGGGATAAAATACTAACCCAACGAACGAACGAGACGATCTAAGTATCTAACACACAAGAAAGGGGATTGCGACGTACTCCTTCTTGTTGCCGCTCACAGTATATTAGGGTTTGTTATGTTTTTGTGTTACCCAACAATAAGAACCACGTATATGGTGCATGCGTCCATGCCTTTAATCACAAGAGTTGGGCTTCACTTGGGCTTATGGTGTGTGGGCCGAATATGATTCAATCAACACAAGAAAGGATTTGACCCAGGTTACTCGTAAAGGGTGTTTAGTCCACATGGCTTGGTTTATAAATTTAGATTACATGTTACCCTAATGACTCACATGTATTCTATAAAAATAGGGTAGTAAAAATGACTAAACAGGTTTACTCGTCAAGGCGTGCACATAGCTACGATGTATGATGACAGATAAAACACAATAATACAAGTTAGTGATCGGGAAATCAAATGATGATTACCTAGAGAGTTCGGGTTGTCACATATGTGGGGGTAGGATCAGCTGAACGTTCAATTAGCATCTTAGAGTTATAATCTTAACAAAATAACTCATATTTAACCTAATTAACCTCCAACAACCAAAACTGGTGTAAATAACCACCACCAAGGGCTCACTAACCTCCAATTCAAACTCACAATTTGGACTCCGATATGAGAAGTGTAGGACCGAGTTTCGTGACCGAAACCGTGATTATCATGATTATGTTCATAGACGGGAAGATCATAGACAGATGAAATACTTACTTGTATAGATTTGATAACATAACAAAGCAAGCCGGCCCGATTAACAAGCTAACCGAACCATACCAAAGAAGTATACATCCGGGGAGAGAGCAAGTGGTGATCTCTCCCTGGTGAGGACTTGAACCTCCTAAAATCTCCTTAGTGTTTGAAATGGCAAAGGGTTGCTATTTATAGCTACACCCCTTTGTCTTTCAAACACACACGGTCAACCGAATAACCCTCTCGTTTGACCACTTCAAACGAGCGGGTCTATACACGTTCGATAGACCGTTTCACTAACTATTACAAATTCAGCGTAAAATAATAAATCTAATCTATTCGACAAGCATCGGACACAAATCTGCATCAACAAATTCCCCCTTGTCCGTTGCTGTCGAATGCTGAAAATGCAACTGCAATCGATCTTCAGTCAAGTATTCATCTTCTCTGTGTTAACAAATTCCCCCTTGACCGATGATCCAGGTAAGTAGTATCTTGACGCTCCTTGTAAAATATTTCCCCCTTAAAGTACGCGTATCCGTGTTGGGTGTTGTGCAATTTCCTCAAAAGGCTCAATTGACCGATCTTCCGCTGATCTTCCAATACTCCAACCGGCATTTGATAAGGGTTCCATTCTCTTAAAAACTGCATCAAGTCTTGATCTTCAAGCATACTACATTGGTAGAGGTTTCTGGTGAACTGTCTTCTGTAAACCGTCTTTGTGTCACTAGAAAATCACAAACTCTACCACCTGTGATTGTGTTTAGAAATTTACCGAAGAAATTCAACATACGAAAATTTTTTATTCCCCCATTTCTTTGGTAAGATCTCTAAACCTTAACAGATTCCCTTCCACTTTAAAGGAACTGTCGTTAAGTTTCAAATGTTCACCAGTTCCCTTCAATTAGCGGAACTGTCGTCAATCTTTACTGAACAAATTCTCACCACTGAGTAGAATCTTTCAAACGTTCTCGGTTTTTCGAAAAATCACGAAAACGGCTTTCTTCTTTGCATATTCTAGTTGAATAAGAACGTCCCCTAATACCCCGTAGGATCCGACTTGTATCCCCCCAAGGTTCTGCTAACACCTAATCTGAAAACTTTCATCATAGGCATATACTCTTCGACCTTTTGGATTCGTTAGGACCGGTATTGACATTCTAGGTTCATACGTTCGTTTTCAAATGCGAAAATATGACAATAAACAAAATGCTTTCGAACATCTTCGAATAACCGATAACAAACATAAATACTGACGTGCGGAAGTGAACATACCGTTTTGTTTTTGGTTTTTGGCCCATAATAGTCGCGTCACCATTTTTGACATTTGCATTGGTAACCGTGACTACCCCACAATTTTTCAATAATCAAGTTTTCATCAAGCTTCATCATTCTAAAGTGATTCCGTGCGCTCCCGAACCCGTAAGAATTTTGACGCAATGTTTGTTGGGCCTACTTGAATCTCACGAAGATGTTTGATTTTTGTGAGACCTAATTCCAAATTAATGGCCCATGAAGATGTTTACTAGCCAAAAAAAAAAAAAAATCAAATTGTTGAGGCCCACTGAGAATCACGGCCCTTGATGGTGCTGTTAATAAAAATCAATAGTCAAACAAACCTAATCTTTATCCAAAAACAAACACCAGCCGCTGACTTCTTCTTCTCTCTGCGATTCACACATCTCCTTCGATGAACTTCATCCAAACCCCAAAAGACTGCAGTCGCCACTCATAATTTCGCCGGTGACAATTTCGATCAACTGCAATCCACTTCCAACATCACCTGAATTCAGCCGTTAACAACATCTGTCTTCCTCTTCTTCGATACCCAGCAACCAGCGACACTAAACTTCTCCGATTCCACCTTCAATTACCGGATCTTCTTCAGTATTTCACATTAAATCCACCGATCTATTTCCGATAATGAAGAGCCACATCGGCTGACCAGTGAACGGAGATGGTGCGCGGTGGTGGCTGGAGCACAGAGATGAAGACCAGTTAACATCTTATCAGAGAAACACTTCATCCGACGAAAATAAGGAACCGACGAAACTGGTTGATCTTGTTGGCCGACGAAACTGATTGTTTGGAACTGATCGACGAAACAGATTTCTTGTAACCACTGGTCGACGAAACTGAAGTTTGTTGATTCGACGAAACAGAAGTTAAAGATGTTGCCGACGACGAAACTGGAGGAGGTGTTTCGTCATGGGGCCTGTTTCGTCGGGACTGGGTATGAAGAAACCCTATTTTCTTTAAGCAGCCGCCAAGAACATCAAGAACACAGCCTCTGTTCAATTTTGCAGATTTGACAAAAACATTGTATTTTTGATTTTTGATGATGATAACTTGATTATATAGGTGAAAAACATAAAACCGAACACTTGTTTCAGCACAGATCTGAATATTCGGGTCCAGATCTGAGTTTTTCTCATTTTCACCATTTTTACATCTTGAACAAAAATCACTAAAATCACAGATCTAGAGCACATGTGACTTAGTAAACGGTTAGATTTACTAAATCGGGCACCATGGCTCTGATACCACTTGTAGGACCGAGTTTCGTGACCGAAACCGTGATTATCATGATTATGTTCATAGACGGGAAGATCATAGACAGATGAAATACTTACTTGTATAGATTTGATAACATAACAAAGCAAGCCGGCCCGATTAACAAGCTAACCGAACCATACCAAAGAAGTATACATCCGGGGAGAGAGCAAGTGGTGATCTCTCCCTGGTGAGGACTTGAACCTCCTAAAATCTCCTTAGTGTTTGAAATGGCAAAGGGTTGCTATTTATAGCTACACCCCTTTGTCTTTCAAACACACACGGTCAACCGAATAACCCTCTCGTTTGACCACTTCAAACGAGCGGGTCTATACACGTTCGATAGACCGTTTCACTAACTATTACAAATTCAGCGTAAAATAATAAATCTAATCTATTCGACAAGCATCGGACACAAATCTGCATCAACAAGAAGTATTGATTGCCACATCAGCTGAATCAAAATCAACATTTTTCGGCCCGTCAACGAGTCTGTCAATGCCATTTGGCATCATTAACATTCTTGGATGAGGCAGAAATGCTCCAGAGACATCTCCCCCCAGTTCAGGTTACTCGTGTACCACTCGATGGTATTTTTCAGACCCTCTTCCCATACGGTCCTTTCGGACCAACCCAAGCTCTTCAACTTCTCGTCGTCTATGAAATACCGTTGATCGTTAAATGGTCTGTTCTCCACGAACTTAATGCTTGAATCTGGATCCATATTGAAAAGCTTACACATATCTTTTGCAACATCAATCACTCTCCTTTCCTTTTCGGTCCCGATGTTGTAAACATGACCAACTTCCCCCCTGTGAAGAATTACTTCAAAAGCCTCAGCAACGTCTTCGCCATATAGGTAACTCCTTACGTTAGAACCGTCACCGTGAATCGGAAGCGGTTGTCCTCTCATCGCCATGAGAATGAACTTCGGGATTAGTTTTTCTGGGAACTGGTTTGGGCCATAAACATTGTTTCCTCTAGTGGTGATCACGGGCAACCCATATGACCTACCGTAAGCTATGGCATTTCCGCACCAGCTTTTATGGCTTAATACTGGTTCGTAGGAAGAAGTTACGAAGCTTCATGGTTACCAACAACGGCATCCTCCTCCGTTTCTCCATACACCTCATCCGTACTCACGTGAATAAATCTTCTAATCGGGCCGGTGACTTTGCAGGCTTCTAGAAGCACATGCGTTCCGTAGATGTTATTCTTTGTGAACTCAAAACTGTTGCCAAACGACTTATTGATGTGAGTCTGTGCAGCAAAGTGCATGATGGTATCGATCGACTCGGTGATCAGAAGGTAGTTGACGAGGTCGGCACTGCCGATATCCCCCTTCACAAACTTCAAGTTGGGGGACGATCTTTGTCAAGCACAACGATCTTGTAATCAGGGTAGTTTGTGATCAGCCGGTTAACAACATGAAAGGCAATGAAGCCTGCAACTCCAGTGATAAGGATGGTCTTTGGTTCGTAAGTAGCCATACCGGAACTGTCACAAGGCTAACAAATCAAAAGTCTGATTACAAAATCCACACGATAAAAACCTTTATAATTATTCAACACACTATGAACAACAAACCAACAAATTTAAGTCAACGACAAATGACATAATTGCCAAACTTATAGCATGTTTGACAGATCCAAATAACATTCTTCAGGAATATGGAAAGCACAAGCTAACAAATTTCTCCTTTCTTTCTCTAGCACATTGCTAGTGTTTTTATAAACTTTGGCCGTTCAACAACAAAAAACAAAACAAAAGAAAAGATAAAAACAAGCTAATAAATACATCCTTGCTTTCTTTAGTACCTTGTTAGTGTTTTAATAAGATTTCACCATTTAACAAAAAAGAAAATATGACCAGCAAAAATCACAAACATCAAGTCCAATTGACATATTAGGGCTTTAATCATAACAAAACCACACATGTTTAACCTAATTTACATCAAGCTGTAAACTAAAACTACAATACGCCTGAGTAAAAAAGTTACCATTTGACTTTAGATCTCTCTAAGTCTCCACTGAAGATGTTTCCGAATTACATCGCCTGCATCTGCAGGAGGAGGAAAGTGAAAATCGCTATGAGTAATCTCATTCTAGCTTGCTTTAAACTGAATCATACGCTTAATTTAGGTAGCGGAGGAGAGTACATGAGAGGAGAGCATTGATGGTAAGTGGTAACTAAATCTGGTTAGGGTTTCGTGGACGTTGGAATTGGCGGTGGTCATGGTGGAGACACGGTGGAGATACAGTGGAGATCTCCTTAGCTTGGTGGGGGTTAATTTAGGTTTTGTGGAGGTGGGGAATTTGGGGGTTTTGAGGAAGAAGGAAATGATTGGTGACACGAATTTTACTGTGTCCATCTAGTAACTTTAGCCGCACAAACACACTTTATTGTGAAATATCATGATAGTTGCTTGTATTTTGTCACACAAATTTGTAAGTGGCTATATATCTTTCTTGATAATTACATACGGCCATACTTTTCTACTGTGGCAAGTGATTGTCACATTTTTATATTAAACATGTGACTAAAGGTTTTAAAGAGATGTGTTTTTGTCACATGAATCAAGAAATCAAACAAACAAAGTGTCAATAGGTTACATTTGGCCACACACTTCTAGTTGTGGCTAGTAAATGTCACAGTTTTTTTTCTAGAAATGTGGCTAAATGTTTTGATATGTTATACAATAGCCACATTAATAATAAAATGTGTGGCTAAAAGTTTTGAGTTGTTATACAATGGTCACATTAATAATTAAATGTGTGGCTAAAAGTGTATTAAGATATTATAAATGACCTTTAGCCACACATTTAATCAAAACTGTTGCAAGCCTGTTTTGGAAAAAGTGTGGCTAAAGCCTAGTTATGACGTAGTGATCCATTTTTGGGTTAAAACAAGCATCACGTCAATGGTACCTCAAGTTTGATGAAGTCATGAAGAAACAAGGTTTTATGAAGAATCAAGTGGATCAATGCACCTACCTAAAGATGAGTGGGAGCAACTTTACTATACTTATCCTTTACGTAGATGATATTCTATTGGCAAGTAATAGTTTATACATGTTGCATGAGTCGAAGCGGTTACTCTCGCATAACTTCGACATGAAGGATCTTGGAGATGCTTCTTACGTCATTGGCATTGAAATTCACTGAGATAGACACAAAGGGATCTTAGGATTGTCTCAAAAGGATTACATAGATCATGTCCTTACACGTTACAACATGCAACAGTGCAAACCCTCTGTCACTCCAGTAGTTAAGGGAGATGTTTTCGGTTCATTCCAGTGTCCGACAACAGAGGTTGAGAAGGAGCAAATGAGCCAGATACCTTATGCGTCAGTAGTCGGGAGCCTGATGTATGCTCAAGTCTGTACTCGCCCAGATATCGCTTATATTGCTGGAATGCTAGGCCGTTATCAGACTAATCCTGGCCTAGATCACTGGAAAGCAACGAAGAAGGTACTTCGATATCTGCAAGGGACGAAAGACTATAAACTGACCTATAGAAGAAGTGATCATTTAGAAGTGGTACGCTATTCTGATTCTGACTTTGTCAAATGCAAAGATGACAAGAAATCCACTTCGGGCTACATCTTTATGTTAGCAGACGGACCTATCTAATGGAAGAGTCATAAACAACAGTTGACCACAACTTCCACAATGATGGCAGAGTACATTGCTATTTATAACGCAACCTGTCATGGAATGTTGCTTAGAAATCTGATAACTGGACTCAAAATCATTAATTCCATTTCTAGGCCATTGAAGCTTTACTGTGATAATTCAGCTGTCGTTAGTTTCTCGAACAGTAACAGTTCGAGTGGAGCTGATTTATATCTCGATACAAAATATCTGTTCGTACGTGAATGAGTTGAGGAAAATAATATTTGTATCGAGTATATTAGTACTAAAGATATGCTTGCGGATCCGATGACTAAAGGTCTCCCTCCTAAGGTTTACGAAGAACATGTTAGGAATATGGGATTTCGTAAAGACCTTATTTAAGCATATTGTACTTGCTTATGTTTTATGTTAATGAAATTTCCTCAGTTTGATTTTGTATGTCTCTTAGAATATGTTCAACCGGTATAATGACATATAGACAAATAAAGTTACAAATCAATTAAAGGGCTTATGCATATTTTGATCATGACGATTAGGTTTTAAATTAAGGCTATAGTATGACTAATGGGGGTCCTGAGTCGCATAATGATTTAACGGTTGTATTTCTCTGCTATAGTTTCTTGTTTAAGGTTAAAATGAGTGTTAACTCCTGATCAGACTTATCTAATACTCATAGTAAATGATTACTCGGCTAAGTGGGAGAATGTAAGATTAAATATATTATGTTTTAATATTTAATCTAGTAGCCATTATAATCATTTACATAATATAGATCAAAATATATAACAACCTATTAAATAATTAGTTGGTAATTGTTGATGTACCATATTACCCTTATTAACTAATTAAGTTTCCTCTTGGGTGCTTATATAAGGAGACTTATGTAGAGGTTCTAAGGTTAGACAAATTACCTAATAATCATAATATCAATATCGACCTCTCTTCTCCATAATCGAACTCCCTTTTCGGTTTAATCATTACCACCATCAGTTTTCACCCTAAGGAGGAACCAGATCACCTTGACAAAGATGTCGAATTCAATGGCTTATTCTCTAACTGGAATCTCCACTGCACTGTCTGCTATAACAGGTATGTTTATATGTTTTCCATTATGTTTAAAACAGAACTGATCAACACGAAAACCGAACATATCTTTAAAAGTTACATTGTGGTAATTTCAAGAGCTTAAATGGTGTTTTTGGACTATTTCAGCCCCTTGTAGCGGTTGTTAGGGTAGGGGGTATAATGTTCGGTGAGTTATGCGGGAAGTGGGAGTCACCGATCGGTGACCATACCCACTTGATTGACTTCATTGGGGAGTGGGTAATCGGTGAGGGAATTCGGGATATGTTCACCGATTTGATTGAGTGCATTGGGTGAACAAATTTGACCGCTTTATAGCCGTTAGTAGCCGTTTTATATAAAAAAATATAACTTTTCCTTATATAAAAACAATACCATTCAACATCATTTTTCACCATTTTCTTCTCCATCCAACTCTATTTTTAAAAAAAATTCTCTTCTTCTATTTTTTCAATGGATGATATACCACCGCTATTCCTTCCAATTGATATTAGTGAAGACGATGATTCTTCCTCAAGCGATAGTAGTTTAATTTTTTTCCTAAATCTTATTAACGAAACCGCTCAACTAGAAGACACGGGCACTTCTAGAAAAAGGAAATATGTCCGTCGAGATCGAGTGAAATGTCACGAAAACCTTATGAGAGATTATTTTGTCAAGAAGCCTGTATTCAACGTAGAGGTTTTTCGTCAAAGGTTTCGTATGTCCAAAAGGTTGTTTTAAAAAAATTTTAGTGACGTGCAAGCGAATAACTCGTGGTTTCAAGACGCTGTGGATGCGAGTGGTAGGAAGAGTTTTACATGGATGCAAAAAGTTACTTCGGTGATTAAGCAACTAGCAACCGGTAACGCTCCAGACGAGTTCGGCGAGTATTTAAATATGTCCACAAGGACTTCCCGAGAAAGTCTAGAAAATTTTTGCGAAACGGTATGTAATTTATACGCTTCTGAGTTTTTACGTAGACCTACTAGCCACGACGTTGCACTCTTATACCAAGCTCATGAGGAGAAACGTCACCTTCCTGGGATGTTGGGTAGTCTTGATTGTACACATTTTGTTTGGAGAATGTGTCCAACGGAGTTGCGGGGTCAATATATGAGGGGGGATCACAGTCACCCGACAGTTATGCTCGAGTCGGTGGCCTCTCAGGATTTATGGATTTGGCATGCTTTTTGTGGTCCAGCAGGTTCACAAAATGACATCAACGTGCTCCAACAATCTCCGTTATTTCTTACTGGGCGAAATGGAACTGCACCAAAATGCCCATTTTACGTGAACAACCACTTGAACAAGCGTGGATACTATCTTACCGATGGAATCTACCCTACTTGGTACGAGTTTGTGAAATCGTTTCCGTATCCTTACATTGTGAAAGAAAAGAAGTTCAAGAGGCAACACGAGGCGGCAAGAAAAGACGTGGAGCGGACTTTTGGTGTTTTAAAGGCAAAATGGCATATACTTAATCGCCTGATGCGTGCTACGAGTGTTAAAAAATTAGGATGGTCTTATATGCGTGCATTATTATGCATAATATGATTCTAAAAGACGACGGAAACGCGATTGCACCAGTACATATTCGGGATCCTCCAGTCGAGCCCGTTTTCGAAGACACTGCTTATAACGAGCTCATTGAGGAAGATACGGATTATAGACTAAAATATGATCTTGTGGAGCATCTTGGAGAACAAGATTTACCCCACCTTTTGGCGGATTCTTACGACGAATAGTTAAATTAGGTTTTTTTTTTAAATTTATTTTTATATTTTAATGTCATGTTATTTATTTTAATTTTATATAATGTGTTTTTTTAATTAAAAGTACCTTTATTTACATTAAAATATGTTTTGTTTATTTATTAATAATTTCTAGAAAATAAAAAATATATAACTCAAACACCCTAGAGTGATTAACCATACCCCCCTGACTGAGTGTAAAATGGGGAGTTGACATGGCATAATATTATTGGGTAGAATTTCACTCAATCACTCTAAAGTGATTAACCATACCCTGTCTCCACCCTTAAGGTTCGTTGTTAGTATGGATGGTGTTTTAAATGGTGGCAGATGAGGTAAGCATCTGAAAATTTTGATATCAATGAAAAATTATTTTATAATTCAACAAAAACTCCTTTTTGTCCATAAAAAAAGGAAAAAGACACGTGATACTTTAAGGTTAGAAAAGCAAACATCATGTCATGTCACAAACCAGCAAACCAACCAAAGTTAGTTAGGCTACTTGGTATGGGGTCCGTCCCTAGAACCGTTCCACCTTGTGCCGATCTGCACACCGTCCCGCCCCCAGTCCTCGTCGTCTCCGTCGAGTAGGAGACGTTGGAGCCGTGCCACAAAAAGACAAAATTGTTTCCTTTTCTCATGCAAATGACCGTTAATAAAAAAAAATAATTTCCATTTTGAATTTACCAAACGGCTATTTTTTAAAATTTTACCAAAATCCAACCCAAAATTATATATATTCTCCATTTTTCACACTTTTCATCTATTACAACTCATCTCTCTCACTCATTTTTTTATAAACATTCTTCCATTTTTATAAAATACTATTCTACCATGGATCCTTTCAACCAGAACAACCCGAACGTCCTCAACAACCCGAACCCACCGAACAACCCGAATGTATTTTCGGTGCCGGGATACTATCCGACGATGGAACCGAATCAATTCGGTCATTTTCTTCAAACGCTTTTGCTGCTTTCCAAAACTCACTGAATGTTTTTGCGCACACGCAACAAAGTCAATCCATACAACAATTGATGATGTGGAATCCTTTTAATATCCAACCTGTGCAACCCGTTCAACCCGAACCGAACCCGACGCAACCCATTCGAACCGAACCCGACGAGGATGTTGTCGAAGTTGTTCCCGAGACCCAACCGCAAAAACGCAAACAAAGAAAAGGCAAGCAAGTTGCGGGTAAGCAAAGCCAACCGTCCAAACCGAAGCCGAAACCATGGACGTAACTCGAGGAAGAAGCCTTAGCGAAGGCTTATATAGGCACGTCCACACACCCCATTAAAGGTACGTAAAAATTACTTGTATTTTTTTTAAGTATATATACTTTGTAGTATTATTTTTTTAATTTTTTGTAACATATATTTTTGTCCAATATAGGTAACAATCAAACGAGTGAGGGGTTTTGGAAATCGGTTTTGGCGAAGTTTCTTGAGCTAATGGAACAAGGGCCGTATCGAGATGTCGACTCGGTGTCTTCTAAGTGGCGAAAAATGAGCGGGTTCGTCAACAAATTTTTGGAAGAATATAATAAAATATATTCAAGTGGGCGTCGTAGCGGGATGAGCGACAGGGATGTGTTCAAAAAGGCGTTGGATGGAGGAGTTTATGACGCAATTTAAAACATACACTGAGGTCATGGCCCAAAAGGCGAGGGCGAAGGAGCGGGCGATCGAAGAAAAGTCACGCATGGCGGGAGAAAAATTACGATTGTCCGATGATAAGGTTCGGCTCAATGAATGGGAAATATTAACGATGAATGTTGATAGTTATTCGAACCGAAACGCTCAACTTTGATAAAATTTCGAAATGACATCATTAAGAAGCATCAAAGTGGATGATTTTTATAAGTTTATGTTTTTTTTAATTTATTAGGATTTTTTTAAGTTTATGTTTTTTTTTTAAGTTTATGTATTGTTTTTTAATATTAATGAAAATATTTTCCTATTTTATTTGTTAAAGAGTAAACTGTCATTTTGTTCCCTAAGGGTTTGTTACTTTTGCCACTTTAGTCCAAATTTGAAACCTTTGGCGTCTGGGTCCCTCTGGTTTCACTTTTATTGCCATTTTGGTCCAAAAATAAAATCAAGTCATATTTCTCAAATTAAATCATGATATTTTGTCCTTTTCCTGAGGGGCAAAATGTCATTTTTATATTTTAATTAGAGTAAATTACATTTTTGGCCCATGTGGTTATATCATTTTTACTATATTAGTCCAAAATAAGAATTTTTAACATATATGCCCCCATGGTCTCTATAACTAACCATTTTGGCCCCTAAGTCTAACCATTTTAGCCCTCATGGTCTCTATAACTAACCATTTTGGCCCTCTATAACTAACCATTTTGGCCTCTAAGTCTAACCATTTTAGCCCCCATGGTCTCTATAACTAACCATTTTGGCCCCAATTATCTCTAGACTTAGGGGCCAAAATGGTTAGTTATAGAAACCATGGGGGCAGATATGTTAAAAATTCTTATTTTGGGCTAATATAATAAATGTAATATAACCACAGGGGTCAAAAACGTAATTTACTCTTTTATTTAAAGTTTTTATTAAAACAATAATCTTTTGTAGGTCCCACCACACACCCACTTTTCTTCTACCCCCACTCCTCTATATCTCAGAAGAAAACCTGCAAACATGTAATCGAGGAACGTTCTCGCAACAAGTACAAGATCTTCTCATTTCTACTCAACCAATAGGCCCGAAAAGTACCCTCTCTGCAAGCCCGTCCCTATTCTTCCAAACCATTTATTGTATCTCTTCAAAATCAGAACCAAAACCAAAACCCATAAACAAAAACACCAAATGATGAATCAGGGCAGGGGTTTACGTTTTGTGACAACTCGTATTTCAGAACCTATTGTTGTGCTAAGTGTAGCATGTTTGAACATTACGTGATTATATGAATTTTGATGATTAATGAAAGAGTAAATTGCCATTTTAGTCCCTGAGTTTTGTCCAAATTTGCCATTTTAGTCCAAATAGTTTTTTTTCGCCTCTAGGTCCCTGATTTTTCCCTTTTGTTGCCATTTTGATCACATACACTAACTCTATCCAAAAACTCCATCTTTAACCAAGGGTATTTTGGGGATTTTCATTTTAAATGTTTTCAATTGCCATTTTGATCCAATTCCAAAAAATCAAAAAAATTCCAAAAAATCAAAAATATTCCAAAAAATTCTAAAAAATAAGAGTAAATTGCCATTTTAGTCCCTGAGTTTTGTCCAAATTTGCCATTTTAGTCAAAATAGTTTTTTTTTCGCCTCTGGGTCTCTGACTTTTCCCTTTTGTTGCCATTTTGATCACATACACAAACTCCATCCAAAAACTCCATCTTTAACCAGGGGTATTTTGGGGATTTTCATTTTAAATGTTTTCAATTGCCATTTTGATCCAATTCCGAAAAATCAAAAAATTCCAAAAAATCAAAAAAATTCCAAAAAATTCTAAAAAATAATAAAAATTCTAAAAAATCATAAAAATTCTAAAAAATCCAAAAAATTCTAAAAAATCCAAAAAATCTGTTTCGGCGCGAACTGTTTCGAAGCCGAACCGTTTCGAGCTGAACCGTTTCTACGCGAACCGTTTCGACCCGTACCGTTTCGACCCGAACCGTTTCGAGCCGAACCGTTTCGACGCGAACCGTTTCGACCCGTACCGTTTCGAAACCGAACCGTTTCGAACCGTACCTTTTCGACCCGAACCGGTTCGACCCGTACCGTTTCGAACCGTACCTTTTCGACCCGAACCGGTTCGACCCGTACCGTTTCGACCCGAACCGTTTCGACGCGAACCGTTTCGACCCGTACCGTTTCGAAGCCGAACCGTTTCGACCCGAACCGTTTCGACCCGAACGGTACGGGTCGAAACGGTTCGGTTCGATACGGTTCAGCTCGAAACGGTTCGGGTTCGAAACGGTACGGGTCGAAACGGTTCGGTTCGATACGGCACGGTTCGGTTCGAAACGGTACGGGTCGAAACGGTTCGGCTTGAAACGGTTCGACTTCGAAACGGTACTGGTCGAAACGGTTCGCGTCGAAACGGTTCAGTTCGAAACGGTTCGGGTCGAAACGGTACGGGTCGAAACGGTTCGCGTCGAAACGGTTCAGCTCAAAACGGTTCGGGTTCGAAACGGTTCGCGCCGAAACGGATTTTATGAATTTTTTAGAATTTTTTGGATTATTTAGAATTTTTATGATTTTTTAGAATTTTTATTATTTTTTAGAATTTTTTGTACATTTTTTGATTTTTTTGAATTTTTTTGATTTTTTGGAATTGGATCAAAATGGCAATTGAAAACATTTAAAATGAAAATCCCCAAAATACCCCCGGTTAAAGATGGAGTTTTTGGATGGAGTTAGTGTATGTGATCAAAATGGCAACAAAAGGGAAAAGTCAGGGACCCAGAGGCGAAAAAAAAACTATTTGGACTAAAAAGGAAAATTTGGACAAAACTCAGGGACTAAAATGGCAATTTACTCTTTTATATATAATAGAGTAAAGTACAGTTTCAGTCCCGAGGTTAACACCCACTCGCAGGTTCAGTCCCTATTTCAAAAAAATCAACACTTCAGTCCCTGACGTTGTCAATTTAATTCAATTAAACCCTTGCACCAAACAGCCGTCAGCCAACCGTTAGTTGATGAAGGTATTGTTGTCTTTTTAATTAGAAAATGAAGGGCAATATCGTCATTTCGTATTTTCTAACCCAATATAGCACATACCATCCCTTTAAAGCCCCAAATTAAACAATTCAGTCCTCCCCACTTCTCCATCTTCTCCATTTCCGGCAACCAGTTGATTTTTCCGGCTAACACTCTTAGAAAACTCGAATCGTTACCAGTTCTCAGCCATAGATTGGAGTGGTAGTGGTAACTGGTAAGCCGTGGTTGCGGCTTGATTTGAGACAACCGTGCCCGTTAGATGCATTATGGGCGCCATATAATTTGTATGGTTATAGCCGGTAATGTCAAAACATAAGAAAAACATAACATAATCAAACTTTAAAACTAAAACTAGTGTACCTTGTTCTGGTAGGGGTGAGCTGAAACAGAGCATAATCTAGCCGGATTCTCGAATCCAACTTCGTTCTAACTTTTACTTCTATCCACCACAACAATGAACTAATGGCTTTTAAGAGTGATTCAGAACCACCAAACACATTATAATCAAATCGAATAGTGGTGGGATATCTTATGAACTGATTCTGATGGTGACAGTTTTTTTTTTAACTTTAATAAGTATAAGAGAGGTATGACTTGATCATCACTTTTCCGACATTGTTGGAATGGATAGAAGCATTGTGATGAAAAAAGTAACCACTTTATAGCAGCAACCACCTCAACCGCTTTATGTTGTCTTTGGGGTTCTGTATTTTATTCCATTAATTCTGCATTCTGATAATAAAGGTGAAAAGGGATTCAATTAATTTGTTTTTGGTGGATTTTTAGTGAGGTTGAAATACAATTTTGATTTCATAAGATGATAAGATCCACTCTGTTGCTGTAAATCCAAAAGTCCTAATAGTAATTAAGGTGTTATCATCAGTTGACCACTATTTGAATACGTGATACAAGGTTGGTGTAGTGTTCAACGTCTTTTTATAACCAGGTACTCTACAACAGGTTGATTTTTCCGGCAACAAGTTTATTTTTACGGCGGTGAGGGGCGGCGGCTGGTCTTTTAACCATAATCCAAACTATTGACTAAGAGAAGTTTGGTGCAAGGGTTTAATTGAATCAAATCTATGCAGTTAATGCGGAAAAATATCGGTTATCGGTCAAGGACCAATATATGAGATATCGTTTATCGTGGTGAGATATCGGTGAGATATCGGTAATTTCTAATATCATGCATAAATATATATATTTATATTTATATTTATATTTATATTTATATTTATATTTATATTCATATCTAGAGCCTATATATATACTAGAAGTCTAATATCATGCATAAATATATATATATTTATATATATATATATAAGAGGTGGTAGAAAGTCTAGGTGTGGGAATGAAAGTCTCAAAAGGTGGTAAGTACTTTGTCCCACATTGGTGTGGGAACAAAATGAGTGGGTGTTTATAAGGTAAAGCATTTACTACTCCATTGTAGCTTTATGACATGTTTTACCACAAGTCCTACCCGCGCGCAGGGGGGGTGCAAAAAATGGGTTTCTGAGCTGGAATTTGGTTGAACTCGTGCGTGCCTGCGGACACGAATGCAGCTCCGAAACCCCAGGGGTCCGCGATACAACCGATACGATTTTTGCAAGATATCGGCGATATCTCGGTTATCATAAAATCAAATTGACAACGTTAGGGACTGAAGTATTGATTTTTTTGAAATAGGGACTGAACCTGCAAGCGGGTGTTAACCTCAGGGACTGAAACTGTACTTTACTCTATATAATATAATAACAATGCTGATAACATTGGCGAGCCGAGCTCAGGCCGAGCTTTGGCTCGTTTATGCAATGTTGAAGCAAGCTTGAGCCGAGCTTTTTGGTCTATTTCAAAATAAATTGCACCAGATGTGACCTGTAGCATTAATCTATTTCAATATCAAAGTTCAAGGTATATACTTTCTTAAGAGGTTTGCCATAATCTCTAGCAAGCTTAGAAGTGTTGTACCCTCGTCAACCATGCTGTATATTGTATGTTTATGTTACTTATACCATACAATACAATACATATTTAATACAAGCATCAAAAGCACGAAACATATCTTCAGCTCATAGGTATGATAGTAAACAGATTTTCTTGTGAAAATGTAAACAAATAACTTCAACCGAAAAATCATAAACGAAACATTAATCAAAACCTAGTTATCGCAGATTCACGCCTGACAAAAGATAACGCAAACAAGTAATCAAAATGAATCACGGAACAAACAGATTAGAACGAGATAATTAACATGAATCACCGAACAAACAGCTAGGAACGAGATAATCAACATGAACATGAATCAAGGAACAAACAGCTTAGAACGAGATGATCAACATAAATCACAGAACAAACAGCTTAGAACGAGATAATCAGCATCAATCAAGGAACAAACAGCTTACAAGAGATACTAAGAATAAATCACCGAACAAACATCTTACAACGAAATTATAAGAATAAATCCCGGAACAAACAGCTTAGAACCAGAGAATTAGCATAAAATCATGGAATGAACAGCTTAGAACGAGATAATCAAGACGAATCATGGAATAAAGCTTAGAACGAGAAAAACAAAATATATCACAGAACAAACAGCTTAGAACGATATAATCAACATAAAATCACCGTGTACAAGTATGTTTATAATGAGATAATCAACATGAATTACCGAACAAACAACTGTTGGATTATTCGGGTTTGTTTTACGGGTCACATGGGTAGGCACGTTATCGGTAGGCATGTTCAAGACAAAATGAGTGCATGGGAATAAAAGTGTCACGTGTATCAGATCTTGCATGAAACCTTAAACTAAGTGTTTGAAGTTTTATATTTTATTTTATTTAATTAGCTTGGTAAAAGGGTTTGACCGAAATTGATGGAAGTGTACGTTTAGGAGTGGTGCAAGTTGAGTGAAGAAGTGGTCATGCCGTGTACCGGATCCTTTGGAGGAATTAGTATTTTATTGAGTATATTATGCATTTTCATGTGTTTTTGTAAGGCTATTTAAAGCCCCATGTTTATTGAATAAATAACCCTCTTTTATTTTTAGCGAATACACAGAGCTTTTCTTTGCAAATATTGTGTTTCTTCCATCCATATATTTCACATACATAAGTGAGTTAAGTGTGTGATTGAGAGTGTGAGAGGGGCCTGACACTACTAGAAAACTAGGCAATTGTGACCAAAATTTGTGACCAACATAAGACGGTCGCTAAATTAGCGACCGGTTTGCGACCAAAACAAAAAAAGTCGCAAAATTAAAGACCAACCCAGTTTCAGTCGCAAAACGGTTGCAGTTTTTGTGACCGCTTTTTTCAGCGCAAATAGTGGTCGGAAAACAATCGCAAATACGAAAAAACTAAAAAAACAAAAGTTGCGACCGTTTATAACGGTAGCAAATATGAGACAAATAGAAAAACAAAAGTTGCGACCATTTAAAGCAGTCGCAGATATGAGAAAAATAAGTTGCGACCTTTTAAAGCGGTCGCAAATATGAAAAAAATAAAAACGCAAAAGTTGCAACCATTTAAAACGGTCGCAAATACAAGAAAAAAAGAAGCAAAAGTTGCGACCGTTAGTGCGGTCGCAAATATAAGAAATATATGAAAAAGCAAAAGTTAATACTAGAATATTCAAATGTACAAAACTTAAAGTACTGTTATTCCAATATTTCTATTATCATCTCTCTATTTTTTTCAAATCGTTTTGGTAGTTTTTGTCAACCCCATGAAGTTCGCAGGTGCACTAGTAAATTATTAAAAGCCTAAAACAAATTAAAAAAATATTTATTATATATTTGCTAACAAGTGTAGGATCACTTCTTTCAGTCGTAACAATTTCTAGGGCTTTTTTCCTCCACATTTTCTTATAAAATCCTCTACGAAACCCTAAAATTTCTACTCATTTAATTTGTAACAAAACAGTATAATTATAGCGTATTTCTTCAACTGAAACTATAGATCTGAATTAGGATAAATAGAGATCGAAAATCTATGTGTGACGTTGAGTCCGTTTGCAGTTTTCTGTGAGATTTTGATTCATAGCTTTTCGTCATGTTTTGATGATCATGATAAAACGTTCGGTGAAGCCTGTTTATACGTTTGATGACATCAGCCGTCTCACTCATAAGTCGCCATGTGAGTTTTGTGTGTTTTTTGTTTCAGAGTTGATTTATTAGGTTTTAAATTTTGTGATCTGTTTCGGATGTTTTAGTTTTGGGTAATGAAGTTGAAGCGTTGCATCTTCTGTACGATTCAATCGATTATCTTCGATTTGTGTTATTTTGTTATCAGTAATTGATGATTTGGTTTCGTTTTTTTCAGTATATAGGGGTGTATAGAAGTAGAAGAACGAAGAGGTTGTGAAATCACATGGCTGGTGCCCTAAGATCGAGCTTGCCGTCGAGGCCACAACAGCTTTTGTCCGATGAAGGTCACATCAGTTAAGCTTGATTCTGAGACTGTAAGACTTTTTGACCTTTTTGAGTAGTTGTTTGGTAACGTGAAGTGTTCTTTTTAGGGTATACAAAAATTACATGCGATTACAAGGTGTTCGTTTGGGTTGAGTAACACAAGTGGATGAAAGAAAAGTTGACATGCAGGCTGCTGAGGTAGGTCAAGTGGGTTGGGTAACGGGTCGAAACTGGTTAGGTTGGGTCAACACGCGTGATTTTTTTTCTCATCTGTAACAATTTATTTGTTAGTTATGATTTTTTTTTCTCATCTGTAACAATTTATTTCTAGGGTTTTTATGTTGTTTATGAATTTTTGGGTACCTTGGCCGGCTAATCGGAGACGAATGTACACACACATAACCATTTGATTTTGGATCTTTCGGTCTATATTAATTGACTTGATTGGAGGTGATACATCGTTATAAATTTGGGGATTTTGTGCAGCAATATTAGTGTATAAATGATTATCAGGGTCAAGAAATAGAAAGAAACGGGTGCTTTTTTGGCTGCAAGGGGCTGTGGCTGAACCGAGACTGTTTGTTCTTGAAATTGGGACAGAAGAATTACCATCAAATGATGTTGCTAGTGAGGGCCAGCAAGTATGTACATTATAGTCTAATTAGCTCATTTCTCGTTCTCGTATTTTACAATGTATTACTGACTATAATGTATTTATTTCAGTTGAAAGATCTACTTGTGCAATTACTTGGAAAACAAAGACTGACGCATGGTGAAGTTCATATATTTGGCACACCGAGGAGATTAGTAGTACGGTTTCCTCTTCCTTTTATGATTAGTTAACAATGATGTTCTTATGATTCTATTTTTATAATATATTGTTATATGATTTCAACTGCATTGGTTTGCAGATTAGTGTTGAGAATCTATGCTCTATGCAATCCGCTAACGAAGTTGAGGTAGCTTCAAAAGCTTTTGATAATCTAGGAACTCCAACTAAGGTATGTATGTATATACATATATATGAATGCATACATATACCATCTAAAAAAATGTCTACCTTTATAACATCATGTGGATGACAGTAAAAGCATATTTGATGTGTGATATATTAACTTTAACTAATTCAAAAATAATTGTTTTCATTTCTAATATATGTGGAATTTCATGTAGATCGATAGCGCAGAGTCTTACACTAATGTAATGCAACAAGACGCAGATGACTATATACATGTTTGTGTGGTCCAAATGTTGAGTCAAAGAAGGTTATTTTTTTACTTTTTTATTCTTTAGCTCTTACTGTTCTCTACTGTTCTGATCAACATTAATGGCTAAGCTGTATTATCTTGATGATCAAGTGATTATGGTTGAAAATTTCAAGTCAAAATGGCTTCGGGTAAAAAACCTGCCTCAATTGCTGCAATTAGACTGGTTTGTCCATGTTGTCATGTGCACACACACTTTGGGTTTGTATATTAACACTTTCAGTTTCTTGTATATGGTTTAGGGGCCTTTTCACTTGTTTATCTTTTTGTGAACAGAAAAGGCAGTGAAGAAGCAAACTCAGAATAGTTTTTTTTTTCTTCCTGCAGGTATGCTTAGATCAATTTTGCAGATAGTAACGGGTCAATACATCACTAGAACATGACAGGTACAAAGTTGGACATGATAGCTGTGGTCGGCTAGGGCCAAAAGTGAGGGCAGCGGATCTAATAGACAAAGCATGACTACACACAGCATAGGTATGCATGCTTTCATGTTTTTTCTCCCTATTTCAATCTAAGGACTTGATATTGGAACCAAACCTAAGCCTTTATCTCATAAGCTGTTTTTGGCCTCCTTGTTATCTTGTTTAAGACGAGGGATTAGTAACCAAAACCACATAGTCTTTACACTGATTCAAGTTGAAACCTGACAATGTAAAGACATATTTGACATGTAATTCAAGTTTTAGCTGTTTCAGACCTGTTCATAATGGTTTTAAAGTTTAGGAGGTAATTTTGAGTAGTCAAGCTAAAAATGGGTCGATTCGACTTTAATAAATTTGAATCTTAACACTTTGCATTTGTTTTATTAGATTGAAATGTTGAACGTGATCATCTATAAGAGATAGTGAGAAAAAGAAGAAGGGGAAAGGTTGAACGGAATTATTGTGATCGAGGATGGTGATGGAAGAAGAAAAAGATAAGGCGGAGAAAGAGGCTATGAACGAAAGGATAACAACATTGAAGCAATGCTAAAAGTTAGGTTCCAAAATATCTGATCGTCGAGTTAGCTTATAAACATTTTATATTTGAGTATGTATTTGTTGGGATAACTCGTGTATTTGAGGTTTTAAGTTGGATGTTTTATATAAATTAGTAAATTTCATAAATTCTTAAATTTTAGAAAATATGACATTATAAGAAGGTACAATAGAAAATGACTGAAGAAGCTAAAAAAATAAATTAAAAAAAATCAGTTTTGCGACCGCAAAAACGGTTGCAAAAGCAAGCGATCGCAAAACAGTCGCAAGTTGTAAAGAAAGTCGCACAAACCAGAAACGGTTGCAATATTTGCGACTGATGTTAAGGTCACAAACCTCAGTCGCAAAAATATACTTGCGGTTGCAAGGAGGTCGCAATAGGGCAATTGCGACGTGTGTTTTACCAACCACATTTATGGTCGCAAGCCGGTCGCAGTAGGGCAATTGCGACTGTTTTGCGACCGTAAATGTTGTCGCAGAAACCCAGTTTTCTAGTAGTGTCATTTGGTATCAGAGCCTAGTGCTCGTGATGAAGACGGTGTAGCCGTTTTGAGAGTCGTTCTCGTGAAAACGGTTTAGCCCGTCGCTGCGGGGCAAACGCAGCAGGAAAACGGGTTGTTCGGGACTGTGTTGCAGCGTTATACGGAAGCGTTATGGTGTTTTCGGTATGCCGTTGTTGTGGTAGACGTACCGGTTAAGACGACGGGGGTGACCGGTGATAAACACTTGTGTTCCGTGGCTGTTAGTGGTGATGAAAGGAGGAAGAACGGGGCTGTTTGGTTATTAGTTGCGGATTTGAGCAACTGGCATATATCCGGTGACAACAGTAGGATTTGAAGTGCCTTGATCGGCTTGGTTTGTGATAAGAGGAGACCGGCGGATATGCGTAAAAAGCGGGCAGAAAGGATCCGTCAAAGTAGGTGGCTTTGGATTCACTTTGTTCGGCAAGGTGAGAAAACGTTAGAAGCGGGTGGCTTTGTTTTCTTGGTCGGTGGAGAGCCTCTTGAACAAGGGTGATCGGAAAAAGGTTGTTGAAAATAAAAGGAAGAACCCGGTGGTGACATTATGGCGTTGGAGTTCAAATCGGGTGACTCGGATGTGACCGGGTAGAGGTCGTTGATCCGTGATGAGTCAAGATGTTAGTGAACGTTTCCAGCGTGATGCCATGTTGCATGTTACGGGTGTGGTGTTTTTTTCAGGCTGAACCGAGACATTGGACGTAATCGAGGTGAAGATCAAGTGTCTGTTAGATGTTATAGTGGTTCGAAACCAAGGTGATTCGGTGCTGCGGTGAAGGCGTAAACAAACACCGATTAAGGGGGTGATTGTTGGATTATTCGGGTTTGTTTTACCACATGGGTAGGCACGTTATCGGGTCACGGTTAAAATAGTTAATTGGTTCAGTTCACGGGTTACTTGGGTCGCGGGCTTCGGTTCATGTTCAAGACAAAATGAGTGCATGGGAATAAAAGTGTCACGTGAATCAGATCTTGCATGAAACCTTAAACTAAGTGTTTGAAGTTTTATATTTTGTTTTATTTAATTAGCTTGGTAAAAGGGTTTGACCGAAATTGATGGAAGTGTACGTTTAGGAGTGGTGCAAGTTGAGTGAAGAAGTGGTCATGCCGTGTACCGGATCCTCTGGAGGAATTAGTATTTTATTGAGTATATTCTGCATTTTCATGTGTTTTTGTAAGGCTATTTAAAGCCCCATGTTTATTGAATAAATAACCCTCTTTTATTTTTAGCGAATACACAGAGCTTTTCTTTGCAAATATTGTGTTTCTTCCTTCCATATATTTCACATACATAAGTGAGTTAAGTGTGTGATTGAGAGTGTGAGAGGGGCCTGAACCAACATTTGGTATCAGAGCCTAGTGCTCGTGAAGAAGACGGTGTAGCCGTTAGGAGAGTCGTTCTCGTGAAAACGGTTTAGCCCGTCGCTGCGGGGCAAACGCAGCAGGAAAACGGGTTGTTCGGGACTGTGTTGCAGCGTTAGACGGAAGCGTTATGGTGTTTTCAGTATGCCGTTGTTGTGGTAGACGTACCGGTTAAGACGACGGGGGTGACCAGTGATAAACACTTGTGTTCCGTGGCTGTTAGTGGTGATGAAAGGAGGAAGAATGGGGCTGTTCGGTTATTAGTTGCGGATTTGAGCAACTGGCATATATCCGGTGACAACAGTAGGATTTGAAGTGCCTTGATCGGCTTGGTTCGTGATAAGAGGAGACCGGCGGATGTGCGTAAAAAGCGGGCAGAAAGGATCCGTCAAAGTAGGTGGGTTTGGATTCGCTTTGTTCGGCAAGGTGAGAAAACGTTAGAAGCGGGTGGCTTTGTTATCTTGGTCGGTGGAGAGCCTCTTGAACAAGGGTGATCGGAAAAAGGTTGTTGAAAAAAAAAGGAAGAACCCGGTGGTGACATTATGGCGTTGGAGTTCAAATCGGGTGACTCGGATGTGACCGGGTAGAGGTCGTTGATCCGTGATGAGTCAAGATGTTAGTGAACGTTTCTAGCGTGATGGCATGTTACATGTTACGGGTGTGGTGTTTTTTTCGGGTTGAACCGAGACATTGGACGTAATCGAGGTGAAGATCAAGTGTCCGTTAGATGTCATAGTGGTTCGAAACTGTTGATACATGTATGTGGACGCGACTCGACTCGACGCGACTTGGTTCGGTTCGACCCGGTTAGGTTCGGCTCAAGCCCGACGTCACGACATTCCTCCGTCGTGCGCCCCAGAGTTCGACACGCGAAGCACGGAGCGCCGCGAGCCGGTTCCCGCAGCCACATCATCATGACATCATCATGATGATGTCATGATGATGTCACTATGTTGACTAAACATTTGAAATCAACAAAGGTGATTTACGTAAAAAAGCTTGGACCAATCATCTTTAAGAAAGAAACACATGTTGGACTTCATGAACTGGGCCAAAGCCCAAATATTGGCGAAACACAATGCAGGTCGACGAAACTGGACTGTTTCGTCGACATCATCTCTATTTCGTCAAACATGACTCAGTTTCGCCAAGGATTAACGTGTTTCTTCAAGGTTCTGATTCGCCAAGCTGTGATTCGTCAAGACCCATTCTGATTCGTTGTGTCTGTGTGTATAAATAGACATGTTATGTTTCTGTCTCAATACAGAACACAGATGAACACAGAGACAAGAGAATACACACACGAGAGCTAGAGAGAGGGTTTGCAAAATACATTTGTAAACATTGCTTTGTAACTGAACTTTTCATAGTATTAATACAGTGGTGTTAATCGGTGAATCTTGCGTGTCGTGTATTTGCGTGTTCTATCTCGGTTTGCTTTCCCGGTTGGATTCCGCACAACCGGGTTGGTTTGTACACAAGGATTAGGCGACTAGATCCTCCCCTAGCCGGACCTACAAGTGGTATCAGAGCCTTGGCTCTTCTCCTTGTTAAAACCGAGTTGTTTTCGGGTGTGTTTCGGATTTTTGAAGTTCATACTTTTCTGAAAAATCAGCCTTAAACTTCGAAAATTCTGGTGTTTTTGCTGTTAGTTCCCATAAAAACCATTTTATTTTTCGTTTTCACATGTTAAACCTTGGTTTTTAGTGAAGTTACGGGCAAAAACGGGACTCGGAAGGTTGTGGGTTTCCCGGAAAACTTATAGTTCACCGGAAAACTCATCGTGTTCTTGTCCACATTCAAAGTGTTCTTCAAAATTGTTCACTTTTTGATCTTGAAAATTATTTGTGAAAGTTGTTTTTGTATTGGAAATTGAGATTGATTAAAATATTGGAAACCATACTTGGTTGATAGGGTGACCATGCTGGTTGTTTGAAATTGGTGTACTATTGTCAGAAAGGATAAGTCTTTTGTGAAATATTTCACCAACTTCCAAATATTATCTAAAACAAAATTCAGTTTCGTTGGACCTTTCAAACATACCTGTTTCGTCATTTTTAAAAATAAAAACAATTGAATTTGGGCTTGTTTCGTCACATAGCATTGGGCTCATTTGTTTCGTCGTTTGATTAAAAAAAAAAAAAAAAAAACAAGATAGTTTGGGCTTATAATCTGTTTCGTAAACATTTGGGCCTTTTTAATTTGTTTCGCCGAACCAATATTGGGCCCATACATCAATTATCAAGCCCAAAGTGTCAAACCTGTTTCGTCAAAAGCCCAAGGACCCAAACCATAGTTTCTGTTTCGCCGAAAGTTTTGTGAATTTTTCTATCTCGTCGACTTGGTGGGCCTCTATTCTCGCCAAGTTTGAAGTTGGGCCTTTGTTTCGTCAAGCCCATTTCACCAAATCTGTTTCGTAAAAGATAACAAAACAGTTTCAGTTTCGTGGAAACGTGTTTCGTCAAAGAAATTTTTTTTTCAGAAGGTTTGCATTTGTGATTTAACAGTTTGTTTGAGGTGTGTTTTTCAGGTATTATTATTCTTGATCAAAAATGAATCCGGCCTGGGGTACTCCGTCAAATACAGAAAACAAGTATAGAAGCCGTGAGGATTTATTTACAGAGATGTATTTTGGTACTCCGTCTACCGAACCGAAACGACCTATCAGAGCAACTGATATGTTCGGAAACCCCTTACCTGTTCGAAATACCGAAGCAACTGATATGTTCGGAAATCCATTACCTGTTCGATCTACAGGACCAACAAGTGTGTTTAGCACTAGCTTGTATGGCACTCCTCCTCCAACAACAGACATGTATGGAAATCCGCTTCAACCAGTTCTTCAACCAATGCCTCAACAGCAAACCCAAAGGCCTCCTGTGACAACTGATCTACATGGCAATCCCATTCAAGTTCCTGTTAAGCCAGCTCAGCATGGGAACCAGAACCCTTTTAGAAATCAAGGAGACCAGCAGAATCAGAACAGGAACAATGAGCGTATGTTGATACCTGTCAACAACCAAAGCCAAGCAGGACCATCAAATACTAACCAGGCACTTGTGGTTCGAGTATATGAAAGTGGTGATTGGTCAATCAAGTTGAGTAGTGAGGCTCCAGTTGAAACAGCTTGTTTTGCTGAGGTTGTCAAGGATTTAAATCACGCCAGTGGTGGAGAATCTTCCACCAATGGTGGTGACTCTTCTGAGGATGAAGACTCTTCTGGTTATAGTAGAAGTTCGGATGGAGAATCCTTGGGTTCAGGAAATGATCGGGAAGATGACACATCAAGTGCGTCAGCCGATGCAAATGTTGATGAGCTTTTGGAGGAAGCTGCAGCAGAAAATCATAGAAGATCTATATTGGTGGATCAAGCTGCATATTCTTCGTCTTCTCTCCATTCAGCCGTTATGGCTAATGTCGACAGTTCATCAAGTCAGGTATGTGTCGATGAACCCACTGCTGCTATTTGTGATAATTGTGCTAGATTAAGTGATAGATGTGCTGATTTGGATGCAAACATGTCTGAGTTGCAAGGCAAACATGATGCTTTACAAGCTAGTTTGTTTGATTTGCAAAACAAACATGTTGATTTAGATGCTAAGTGGTGTGAGTTGCAAGGCAAACACGAGGCCTTGCAAGAGAAATATGATGTGACATTCATTCACAATCAGAAGTTGACCGTTGATCTTTCGAAGTGCACTGAAGCCAACATGTTTTATGAAAACCATGAAAAGGACTTTAAGTCGATGATTGAAACATTAAAGAAAGATAAAACCGAGCTGACAAAAATGGTTTCCAGAAAACAAACTGACATAAATTTGTATATCACACGTCTTGAGATAATGCAAAAAGAGATGGCTTGTGTTAAAACTGAAAGTGAGGCGATCCAACTTAAGCTAGACAGTTATTTGAGCTCTAGCTATGTGTTGGATCACATCATTGACGTACAGAAAGAGAAACGGGATGTCACATGCATTGGATACAAGAAATGTCCACCACCCGTGAGAAACAATTATGATGCCATGCCCGATGAGGAGTATAGAACTCACTTTGAGCCATCTGTTCCTCTAGATGTTAAAGAATTTGCAACAGAATGTGCAACAGGACTCGGATACAAGAAAGAGGAATCATCAGATTCAGATGTGTCAGCAGATACATGTGTGTCTTCTGCTGAACCGAATCAGGATCCTCCAGTTGTTGTTGAGGATACTGATTCTTCTGATGATGAATCTGATGATACTGATTCAGCAAAGTCTGATGCGGTGATCAAAGAAGAGGACATACCTATTGAGAATCATATTCTATGTGATCCTCCCGCAAAGCCCGCTAAGACTGTTGCAACCGAGTCCACGTCTGCAAAAGAGTCGGAGAGTGTGGATTTGCTGTACACTCTTGTTGGTGATGATAAAATTTATTCTGACAAAGATTTTCCGATTAAGAATGTTAATCAATCCTTAATTAGTAAAGTTTTTGAAAACTCAACAAGTAAGTTTTTGGGTAACAAAGGATCACACGTTGTGGTAACACAGTGTCCTCCTATCCCAAAGGCTGAAGTTCGAAAACAATATGGAAATCAGAAATTACCAACAGTGCAAAAACAGCAAAATCATACCAATTCCAAAGGTAAAACACCGACTCAGAGTCAAAGGAAGCCGAATCAGAAGAAGAAGAAGAATGTGAACTTTGTGAAATCGAAGGGAACGGACAAAATTGAAAAGTTTGCAAATCAATCTAACTTGGATTTTGTCCAGAAAGTAACAGTGATAAAAAGGAATGAACTAAACAGTTCAAAACCTAGTACCTCGGGCTCACAAAGTTCATCATCATCGGCAAGACGATCACATGATACTTCGGGGTTTGTTGAACGAAGATCATGTTTCGAATGTGGTACAATTGGACATATCATTCGAAATTGTCCGTATCTTCATAAATTAAAAGCCAAAGTTGATGCCCCCCATGGTAACAATTACAATAGAAGATCTGTTTCACCAAAACAGGACCCTCGTCTTGTTAAACAACGAGAAGTGAAACAGAAAAAAGAAACAACGAAAAGAAGTTGAAAAGGCGTTAAAACCGGAGGTTTCCCAAACAAAATCTGTTAAATCGGATGTTAAACATGAAAAACAAAAACAGATTTGGAAACCAAAATCGGTAACTGTTTCAGGGGGAGCTACATCAATTCCGAATCATCGGGAAATGGATGTCACAATCCTCGATGATGACGGACGACCCAAGTCTGTGAAGGCTTGGGTCCCCCTCTCCAACTAATCTCTGAATGAGTGTGCAGGATGTTCCAGGAGGAACTATTGATAGTCTTAGGATTGTTGATAGTGGAGCGTCCATGCATAAGATCGGCGACACCAGGCTCCGAAATATTATTACATTTAGGAGAATATTGTTGCCATTGATGGAGAGAGGAGTAAAGAAGACAAAAATGTCTGATGAAAGAATGTTGTTGAATGAAGTTGAAAAATTCGACATGATGAGATATGTACCAAAATTTGGTTGTTATGGTTTTTGATCGGGTCCTCAGGAAAGATTCCAATGAAAAGTACGCGACTGCAGCACGTCTGAAGCCTTTTAAAGGTTCATGGATTTTGCTTCCACAAGAAGTTCAAAGTCAGCAAGATGAACGTGTAGGGTACTTTTCTCCACGGTGTGAATGAAGAAAATGTGTTTGTTGAACGAACCAAACCGGGTGTGCGGATGCCTTGGCGTGGATTGAACAACCGCACACTACTTCTGAAAGAGAAAGACAAAGACCTTCGCTGGTGCAATTTGGAAAACCAGCCGGACCCAGAGGTCTGTGATCTTGTTGCTGTGAAGAGACTTCTCAGTAGCTACAAAGAATCGAGTTTGAAGTCCACACCGGGTGGATATCCAGTTTGGGAGAGCGCTCAGATTCCTTGCATTGCATGAAGCAGTTGCAGGATACGGTTCTAAATTTCTAATCTCTCCTATACTTGTCGATATTTAAGCTGCTTTATAATTTATTATCCTCTCATACAGCACTCTTTGACTAGACACGTTGATCTCAAATATCACCTCACACGTGATTGTTTCAATATGAAACTCGTCAATGTTGTCATGGTCCACACCGATTTCCGACGTGCCAACTCATTTTCTCCAAAATTCGATATATCATTTCTGATTAACTTAATTTTGGTAAAGGGCACTGAGGTAAAACAAGAGTAAAACCAACATCGGAAAATCATTTTTGTAAATACCTTTGCGTTTTAAATTTATCTTAGTTTGTTGATTTTAGGGGGAGTAAATCCAAAAATTTGAAAATCCAAAAACATCGAAAAATTTCAAAAACACAAAAACAATAGAAAAACAAAAATGAGTTTCCTGGCGAGCAAAAGAGAAAATGATAGTACATCAGTGGTCTGTCCAAACCTCTTTAAACCTAAACTGAAAAACGATAAGCAGCTCTATATAAGATGTATCGGTAGGCTCACAATCATTTTAAAGTGTGTAGGGTGATATAAACCTTAAATCGACTGAAGACCAGGTGGGAACCACTCATTGGCATATGGTCTTAGTACCGAAATTTCGTTTGATAGATTGCCGAGGTTCTGAGATATTCGGTCTTTATGCTGCTTATCATCTGGGTATCATGGTTGTATCTTTTACCGAAAAATAACGGGGACGCAAGTCTAGATCTTCCATGATACTATACATACGTGTACATACTGCATACGACCTCAATAAGTGATAAACAATCACATGTCCAAACAAATAAGTGATAATATATCACAAATTCTTTATCCGGGAGTCAAGTTCGTCTCTCTGCTGTACGAAAGTACTGACCTGTTCACGGACTTGCTCCTGTGCCCTCATGCATCGAAAATCAAGTTCCTCATCAATAAGTGATTCTATCACATAGGGCTTGTTTTCAAATCAAAATAAGTGAGAATCTCACATCATATACGGTCAAACAGATGATAATCGGTATACTCACCGGTAAGATGAACCCTCGTGCATACCTTGATACGGGAATGTGTCGTGATGTGGATGAACACCGGTCGGTAAGTATAAATCATACCTTAACGTATCCCCTAAACATGATTACATCTGATAAGTTTGAGCTTATGTGGACAACAATACCGATAATTGTTATAGGATGCTTATCTTAATGTTAACTAATTGAACAACAAGAGCGTTTTGGCATGACCGTACACTGATATGATTCTCTTACCCTCGAAACTCGCAAAAAGAATGTCTGTAAATATTTATTTACTGCTTTCAGTTTCTGCATCTTTGTATATATTTATTTACTGCTTTCTGTCTTTACATTTGAAATATTCAAAAAGTCCAAAAAGATTTTAGGTGTGTTTTAATATAAACTTTCTAAAAGCCAAAAAGTTTTTATTTTTATCTTATTTTCGATTGTACGATGTTGGATCTCGAATCTTCGTTACCTGAAACCTGAACGAAAACCGAAAATGACTAAATCTTCATAAACGGTCGAAATTTGCAAAGTGTTGAAAGTTAAAATTTGAAATGGATAAAGTATTTTAAACTTTCAAACTGTCGGACGGTGTTTGATTAAACAATGGTCACACGTGTGTCGTTTGTTTATGTTTACTATATTCCAAGCAGTTGTTCTCATTACGCGTTTAGATTTCTTGCATGTGCAGATTCTAAAGGCAAGGAGAACATGGTCGATGACAAGCCTCGGAATGAAGACACAACGTGAAGGCACTCAAATGATGAAGATGATCGAGTTGCCGCTGGCCATCATCAACACCATAAGGATCTCAAGTATTGAAAATCAAAACATTCACGAGCATAACTCAAGGGGGAGCTTATGTTAAGGGGGAGTTTGTTAACACACTTCCTATATGAAACGGGGAGTTTGTTGATACACTTTCTGCTTTCAAGACGTGAAGACTTTGAAGATCCTCCGACATAGAAGACATGAAAGGCGAATCTCGCGAGTAGCGTCCAAGGGGGAGTTTGTTGATACATGTATGTGGACGCGACTCGACTCGACGCGACTTGGTTCGGTTCGACCCGGTTAGGTTCGGCTCAAGCCCGACGTCACGACATTCCTCCGTCGTGCGCCCCAGAGTTCGACACGCGAAGCACGGAGCGCCGCGAGCCGGTTCCCGCAGCCACATCATCATGACATCATCATGATGATGTCATGATGATGTCACTATGTTGACTAAACATTTGAAATCAACAAAGGTGATTTACGTAAAAAAGCTTGGACCAATCATCTTTAAGAAAGAAACACATGTTGGACTTCATGAACTGGGCCAAAGCCCAAATATTGGCGAAACACAATGCAGGTCGACGAAACTGGACTGTTTCGTCGACATCATCTCTATTTCGTCAAACATGACTCAGTTTCGCCAAGGATTAACGTGTTTCTTCAAGGTTCTGATTCGCCAAGCTGTGATTCGTCAAGACCCATTCTGATTCGTTGTGTCTGTGTGTATAAATAGACATGTTATGTTTCTGTCTCAATACAGAACACAGATGAACACAGAGACAAGAGAATACACACACGAGAGCTAGAGAGAGGGTTTGCAAAATACATTTGTAAACATTGCTTTGTAACTGAACTTTTCATAGTATTAATACAGTGGTGTTAATCGGTGAATCTTGCGTGTCGTGTATTTGCGTGTTCTATCTCGGTTTGCTTTCCCGGTTGGATTCCGCACAACCGGGTTGGTTTGTACACAAGGATTAGGCGACTAGATCCTCCCCTAGCCGGACCTACAGAAACCAAGGTGATTTGGTGCTGCGGTGAAGGCGTAAACAAACACCGATTAAGGGGGTGATTGTTGGATTATTCGGGTTTGTTTTACGGGTCACATGGGTAGGCACGTTATCAGGTCATGGTTAAAATGGTTAATTGGTTCAGTTCACGGGTTACTTGGGTCGCGGGCTTCGGTTCATGTTCAAGACAAAATGAGTGCATGGGAATAAAAGTGTCACGTGAATCAGATCTTGCATGAAACCTTAAACTAAGTGTTTGAAGATTTATATTTTGTTTTATTTAATTAGCTTGGTAAAAGGGTTTGACCGAAATTGATGGAAGTGTACGTTTACGAGTGGTGCAAGTTGAGTGAAGAAGTGGTCATGCCGTGTACCGGATCCTCTGGAGGAATTAGTATTTTATTGAGTATATTCTGCATTTTCATGTGTTT